>CM041778.1:152008645-152481470 GCA_023374045.1 Limonium bicolor | reverse complement strand
GGGGAAGGAGGAAAAGAAGAAGGCTCCGGAAGAGCCACTGAAGTTGACGTATGCTTATGCAGCTACACCCCTGCGCTCTAGGGCGCAAAAGGGTAAGGAATTGATATTAAATGAGTTAAGAAATAAATTAGTGACCATTTGAGATATGAGAATTGACATTATGAATCATCAGGATCTGAGACTGAGAAGGGAGCCGGCGGTGGCTACCAGCGACGCTTCATCTGTAGGTGGTGTCACAAGGACCACCCCGGGCTCGATTGTAAAGGGAATAAGGTGGAGTGCAACTTTTGTGGAGTGTATGGACACCGGGCATACGAGTGTTACCGGAACCCTGCTAGCATAGCCTATAGGCCCGATACCAGGGGCAAGGGCAAGACCGATCAGGGAGCTGGATCTGACGGTCAGAGGAAGGTGCAGCAGCCGGCGGACAAGAACCCAAGTGCGACCCAGAAGTCGGGACCCACTTTACACATGGTGGACCGGGACGATGAGCGTGAACCCTCATTAAGGCCAGGTACCATTATAACCATTTAGTAATAAAAACTACCTGCTTACCGCATTATCATGCATGCTTGGTGAATAAATGAGTTAAGTAAGAATAAGATGAGATTAGAACTTAAGCAAGATATAACCTACTACCACTTTAGGAAGGTTCAATGTCTGCTACCCGATACCATCTACACCTAACCCGGAGCACACCGACATCGAAACCATAGACTTTCCAGCCGAACAATGTCAGGTTATCCGCCCAGGTATGATTTTATTAAGGGGATACCTGACACCCGAAGCACAAATAGCCATCACCAGAAGATGCAATCAACTAGGAATGGGACCGGGAGGTTTTTACACACCGGAGTACCCAGGGGGAGCAAGGATGAGATTAAAAATGATGAGCTTGGGCAAGGATTGGAATCCGTATGCCAAGAACTACCAAACCATGAGGGTGCAAGATGGAGTCTCACCACCGGGAATACCCGAAGAGTTCCATCCAGTTATTACACAAGTCGTGGAAATCGCTCAGCAGTTGGAAGCTGAACCGATTCTAGACATCCAGGCAGACATTTGCATTGTAAACTTCTATGAAAAAGATGGGAGACTGGGACTACACCAGGATAAGGACGAGACAACGGAGTCTCTCGAAAGAGGGATACCCGTAGTGTCTTGGTCCATTGGGGATGATGCAGAGTTTTATACGGCGAGCAGAAGCGTGCGGACCGTGCAGATAAGTTGGTACTTAAGTCAGGTGATGTGTTAATTTTGGGAGGAGAATCAAGGATGTTATACCATGGGATTAAGAGAATCATGCTGAATACAACACCATTAGCAGTAATCAATGCGACGCATATGAGACCAGGAAGATTAAACCTGACCTTTAGACAATATTAGCCATGTAATGTTAGAATGAGATGAGGAAGGGGATGTAAGATTAAAGCACATGTTGTAAACAGGATGGTTATGAATAAAATAACAATGTTGTTCATATAAATTGTTACGACTCTTGTTATACCATCAATACTCATGAAGCTTGTGAACACAATTAGGTTATGGACTCGGTACGGAAAGTGCACTAAGCGTACTTACAGAGGCACAGGCCGACGCCAGCGGTACTATCCTCACCGGCACCTTTCCGATTAATGGGATTGAGGCATCAGTTCTCTTCGACTCAGGGGCCTCGCATACCTTTGTCTCGGCATCATTCGCGAGGAGGTTGGGGCTAGACGCTGATGAGCTACCCGACTTCACGGTTACGCTCCCGTCTAAGGAGAAGGTTCGTTGCACTCGTTACTACCGAGGAGCCACTGTCAGAATTAAGGGAGAAGACTTTCCAGTCAGTTTCATTGAGTTCAGTAAGCTAGGATTTGATGTTATCTTCGGGATGAACTAGTTGGAGCGGCACAAGGGACGTATCCTCTGCGCCGAGCATAGATTGCTGCTCAGGAGTCCGTCTGGGGTAACAATATCATACCGCCAGAGGCCTAGAGAGCCTTCGACTAAGATCATCACCTCCATGGCAATGTATAAAGAATTGAGGAGAAAGGAAGAAGTATACCTCTGCTATGTACAGGACATAGAGAGAGACGCTGAGTTCGACCCCGACTTACCGGTAGTGTCGGAGTTCCCCGACTTATTTCCACGGGAACTGCCCGGCATGCCACCCACTCGGGAGGTAGAGTTCACCATCGAGCTGCTACCTGGTACCGGACCGATAGCCAAAGGACCATACCGTATGGCTCCGGCAGAAATAACTGAGTTAAAGGAACAATTGAAAGATTTGTTTGATAAGGGATTCATTAGACCAAGTGTGTCACCATGGGGAGCGTCAGTCCTCTTCGTGAAGAAGAAGGATGGTAGTCTCCGCCTCTGCATCGACTACAGAGAGCTGAATGCAGTGACAGTGAAGAATAAGTATCCACTACCCCGCATTGACGATCTGTTCGATCAGTTGAAGGGAGCATCTGTGTTTTCCAAGATTGATCTCAGATCGGGGTATCATCAGATAGCCATTAAGGAGGGAGACATTGAGAAGACGGCATTCCGGACACGATACGACCACTATGAGTTTACAGTGATGCCGTTCGGTTTGTCGAACGCACCGGCGAAGTTTATGGATCTGATGAACCGCTTGTTCCGGGAGCAGCTGGACAAGTCGGTTGTGGTGTTTATTGATGACATTTTGATATACTCGAAGTCTAAGATTGAACATGAGGAACATCTGAGGAGAGTATTAGAAATATTGAGGGAGAACCAGCTATATGCTAAGTTCTCCAAATGTGAGTTTTGGCTTGACCAGGTCTCTTTCCTGGGTCATGTCATATCAGATGCTGGGATCGCAGTGGATCCAGCAAAGATTGATGCCGTACGTACTTGGCCAAGGCCGAAGACTGTTACCGACATCCGGAGCTTTCTCGGTCTAGCAGGTTACTACAGGAGGTTTGTTAGAGATTTCAGCAAGGTCGTGAAACCGATGACCAGTCTGATGAAGAAGGATGCACCGTTCTTGTGGATAGTTGACTGTGAGAGATCATTTCAGCACTTGAAGGACTCACTGACCACTGCACCGGTTCTGACCATTCCAGACGGTACAGAGGGCTTTGAGGTTTATTGTGATGCATCCGGCAGAGGGCTGGGTTGCGTGCTTTTGCAACATGGCAAGGTGGTGGCATATGCCTCACGCCAGTTGAAGAAACATGAGGAGAACTACCCCACACATGATTTAGAGCTGGGAGCTGTAGTCTTCGCTTTGAAGATATGGCGCCACTACTTATATGGGGTTAGTGTCACGATCTACACCGATCACAAGAGTTTGAGATACATATTCACTCAGAAGGAGTTAAATCTTCAACAGAGGAGATGGTTAGAGTTTCTGAAAGACTATGACATTGACCTCCAATACAAAGAGGGGAAGGCCAATGTAGTAGCAGATGCCCTGAGCCGTCGAGCACACTCACTCCATTCGCTAGTTTCTTTCTCCAGCTTGGTTGATGAGGTGCGAGAGGCTCGGAGGACAGATGAGTACATGAGAGAGGTCAGACAGAAGCTGACAGATGGTACCTTTGAGAGTCAGAAATACGACTTCAGACTTCATGATGATGATCTGATCAGACTTAAGGGCCGGTTATGCATACCACGGGGCAACACGGATCTGAAAGACCGTATACTTAGAGAATCACACTGTTCTTCAGTTTCCATCCATCCGGGAGCCTCTAAAATGTATAAAGACATGAAGAGATACTTCTGGTGGTCGGGGATGAAGACAGATGTTACCAAGTTCGTCTTGAGGTGTCTCACGTGCCAGAAGGTGAAATTCGAGCACCGACGACCGGGCGGAATGGTACAGTCGATGCCAGTTCCGAAGTGGAAGTTCCATGATATCTCCATGGACTTTGTAGTTGGGCTTTCACCTGCTAGGGGAGGTCTCAACATGATATGGGTGGTGGTGGATCGCCTTACCAAAGTAGCCCGATTCATACCGATGAAGGATACTTGGAAGGTGACCAAATTAGCTGAGTTATTTGAGAAAGAAATTATGAGACATCACGGGATACCAAAGACCATAGTGTCAGATAGAGATACCAGATTCCTTTCGAGGTACTGGAGAGCTACCAGAGAAGCGTTGGGTACAGAACTCACGCTGAGTACCGCGTTCCATCCTCAGACAGATGGTCAGACTGAGCGTACTATTCAGACACTCGAGGACATGCTGAGAGCATGTGCCTTAGACTTCCAGGGCAGTTGGATTGACAGATTGCATCTGATCGAGTTTTCATACAACAACAGCTATCACGCTTCGATCAAGATGGCACCTTTTCAAGCGTTGTACGGTAGACCATGTCGTACACCGCTCTGCTGGGATGAGTCGAGTGAGACGGTCATTATAGGACCAGAGTACTTAGAACAAGTTAAGGATGAAGTTCAGCAAATCAGGGAGAACATGAAAGCTGCTCAAGATAGGCAGAAGTCGTATGCTGATGTTCGACGACGGGACCTGGAGTTCGCAGTGGGCGACCAGGTATTTCTGCGAGTTTCACCGATGAAGGGTGTATTCAGGTTTGGGCAGAAGGGCAAATTAAGCCCGAAATTTGTTGGTCCTTAGGAGATTACGGAGCGGGTGGGCCCGGTTGCTTACAGGTTGAATTTACCTGCTGAGCTGGGTAAAGTGCATGATGTTTTTCATGTTTCACAGCTAAAGAAATACATGCACCACCCCTCCCATGTGATAGAACCTGAGAGGTTGACATTAGAACCAAATATGAGATCAGTGGAGACTCCTCAGAGAATCTTTGACAGTAAGACTAGGGACACTCGCCACAAGTCAGTGCGACTGGTGAAGGTTCTCTGGTCTAACCAGGATGTCGAAGAGGCCATGTGGGAACTAGAGGATAAGATGAGGGCGAAGTACCCTTCTTTGTTTACTGACTAGATCGTCTGTATAGGTGCAGACGTTGTAAAGTGAGTGGTTAAACAAGTGTAAAAAAAAATAAAAGAAAAGAAATTAAAAACTCAAAATAAACGTCGGGCTGCAAACAAATCCCGGTCGCAGTAGTATAGTGAAATGTAAGCGACCAGATATCGAACCGTGGGACTAATGTGCATATTATAGTACCTAAGCGTGTCACAAGAGGGGGGATTAATTGACTCGTATTATAAATAAAAAGGAAAGATAAAATAAACTAAGTTAACAGAATAATTAAACGGGACTCTGGTTCAGGTTAATATAATATCTGCTCTTTTATGCTAGGTCTACTGGTTTAATTATAATTGTTTGGCAAGATTCCTGTAATTATCTTAAGGACTAAGTCATAGCCTCATAAGAACTCGTTCCAGTTGTGCAAGGTCCGATGAAAACTCAGGCACCCACTGGTGGACGGCAAAGGAGTATTGAGGGATTACATTTGCATCTGAAAATACTAACTTATTAAATCATAATAAGCTTTCTCCAAATTTACGACTTAATTAACCTAATATTTATCACCGGTCTGATCAAAATAGACTTAGCAGGCAATTTAATAAACTCATGACATTTATTAAAAAGGTGAGAGATAAGCTTTAATCGTAACAAACTGTATTTAAATAAAACCAGTAAAAATATTGCATAATTAATACAAACACATATTAACCATTCCCAGAGTATAAATATTCTAGCCTAACATATTAAATAGATAAACAGAAACAAGAGCAATAGAAATCATTTGTAATCACTCCTGCATTCGTTCTGCTATTTTGTGTACGTAGAACTAGAGGTGGATACGGTGGAATGTAGAAATAAATAAAATGGAGAAGGCGGGAGAAGAGAAATAAGATGGCGTGAGGTTTGTGGTGAAGTGGTATGTTGGGTTGTGGATGGATGATAGATAAATGAAAGGAGAAGGCTCGTGGGTTTATATAGAGGAAGCGAAGGTTTAAAGATAGACAGACGCATGAGCAAGTTGAGGAAAATGATTGAAGCGGTGGAAGAACATTTATTGCGTTTGATTGCAGCTCATTGATTGCTTCATTGATTGCTCACGCGTGAGGGATTTAAGTAGGCGGTGCGGAGTAGATGGATATGGCAGTGGACGAGTTGCAGACAGTCGGCGGCAAGTTGACGAAGAAGAAAAACTGTTCGTGACTGATTTTTTAGTCATCGTCCACCTAAACAACCGCCCAAAGCCAGGCGGTCTCCTTGTGTTGTCCGCTAGACAACCGCCCAAAGAGAGGCGGTTACCTCCTCTCCTGTCCGCCTGTTTTCACAAGGTACGCCCCTTCACTCTCGTCCGCCTGTAGTGGGGCGGTTGCCCACACTCACGTCCGCCTCGTATTGAGCGGACACCCTTGTGTCCTGTCCGCCTCGTATTGAGCGGACACAGGTGAGGTACGAGGTCGTGACTTTATTTTGTTCTACAAATTTTGACCGGCTCTAGATTCTTGGTTTGGACTCCGTTTTCTGAGCCGTTTGCGTCTATGCGTTCGTCTCTTCGTCTACTTTACTCCCAGCTTGGTTTTCCTCATGTTTAACCAATAAATTTGTGAGATAATAATAAAACATAAACTAGAGGAAAACTAACCGAAGTGGAGAAATGAGCAAGAAAAGTGCTAATATTATATATGAAATACACCTATAAAACATGCTCATTTGGACACTTATCACACCCCCACACTTATCTTTTTGCTTGTCCTCAAGCAAAATCACGTAACCAAGTAAGTAGGGAATGCTCAATATTAACAAATATTATTATGAAGGGTAGGATAAACATGATCTTTTTAACTTATTGAGGAGTGTGAAAAATTAACTGCTGGTGGCATAGGTGTGCTCAGGGTAAAAATAAAATATAGAGTTTCGGGGTATGATCCAAGGTACTTCAATGTTTCTTTTAGGCGACTCTGAGAACTTTTACCATGGCCAAATTCTCTCAAGAATGGGCATTGAGGAGAAAACAAAAGGAAAAATAGATTTATGCATTTGTTTCACTTTTGCATAAGGGATGAGAAAATGTAGGCATCACTCAACTCTCTTTGTTGGTTACCAATTGTGTCTCGTAAGTCCCTTATTTTTTCCTTCTTTCTTCTTCTTTTTTTTTAACAGAGAAGCACCCCTTAGCAATCCCTAAGAGAGAAGACAGAAAGAAACCCTGAGCAATAAAATCCAACCATTTGCAGATTATTTGGTCACACCGCATATAAAATGCTCCTCAAAAGTAATCAAAATTTTAAAATTTGTACCGTTTATCCTACAATTCATAACAGTATTTATTCTTAAAGAGAACAACCCACATATAAAGGGTCCATAATATTTGAATTGGACAAACGCATGATAAGGAGAGAGATTAAACATTTAAGCACAAAATGTCACCAAAAAGGGCACACTCCCCCACACTTAAATTGAACAATGTCCTCATTGTTCACTAGAAAAACAAGGGAAGGTTTCAGAAGACCTTTTCGGTAAGTAGATAAAATAGAGATAACACAAAGATCACAAATAAACATTTAAGCACATAAACGCTCCTCTGCAGTTTTTATTTAAATAAAAGCATAAATTAAAGAAACTGGTACTCCCCTGATATTATTTTTGCTCGCGTTTATAGGAGTTCCCCCACACTTGAGCTTCAGCCTCAAGTAGCGTAGCTTGGTTGCAGTGTGGATATGAAGGTGCACCTGCATAAGACACCAGAAGCAACCATACTACAAACGGGGTAAAAGTTAGCAAAAATAAAATTTAAAGAGAACCTGAAAATTCAAAGAGCATAAAAGCAAAATAAAATTAAAATACACCCGGGTTGCCTCCCGGGAAGCTGCCCTTCTTTAACGTCTTTGGCTAGACGCCTGCTTCGTTATCCTGGATCAAAACAAAACGTTACCTCGGCATATAAAATAAGAAAATTAATACTCCACAAAATCTAGTGTTTGAGGAGGGTACTGCCGGGAACGTAGTTCTAACAGAAGACCCGGTGGTGATGATTTTTCTTCCTCAAATTGGAGGATGTAAACATCCTCCTCTTGTAGGTGAGGCTCGTAGAAAGAACGCTGATCGATATCATCTTCAGAGAAAGTTAATTCTTCGAAGGTGATAGTGGCGTTCTGTTTGGATATATTGGCGGGAGGTGATGGCAATTCCTTCTCTTCATTTTCAAGGATGTAAGTATATCCTCATCTTCTGGATAGAGCACAGAGAAGGATGGAAACTGGCGGTAGGCGACCGTAGAGGGTAGAGAGTAACTTACATCCGTAGTGGGGTATTCTACCTCTTAAATTATTTCGCTCTTTCGTTGCTGTTCTTGTAGTGCGAGTCTCTCCAGGTAATCTGGTTGATCTTCTAACCAGAGTTGCTCTTGTAATATGAGACAATCCTCATAATCATGAGCTCCCCCACATACGGAGCAGTATAAATACTGAGAATAGCAAAACTCTTGCTCGAACACCTGTTCCATTTCCATTTTTTTTTGTGTGTTTTTGTATATAAAATAAAACTACTGAAACAGATTAGACAATAAAATAATTAGAAACAAACATAATAATAATAAACAAAATATAAAAGATAATTAATATAAACAACAAAAAAATAATATAGACAAAATATTCTAATATAACAAGTGAATAATCCGGGGCTTAGGGACTAGAATAAACTAGTCCCCGGCAACGGTGCCATTTTGCAGACGTTGTAAAGTGAGTGGTTAAACTAGTGTAAAAAAAAATATAAGAAAAGAAATTAAAAACTCAAAATAAACGTCGGGCTGCAAACAAATCCCGGTCGCAGTAGTATAGTGAAATGTAAGCGACCGGATATCGAACCGTGGGACTAATGTGCATATTATAGTACCTAAGCGTGTCGCAAGAGGGGGGATTAATTGACTCGTATTATAAATAAAAAGGAAAGATAAAATAAACTAAGTTAACAGAATAATTAAACGGGACTCTGGTTCAGGTTAATATAATATCTGCTCTTTTATGCTAGGTCTACTGGTTTAATTATAATTGTTTGGCAAGATTCCTGTAATTATCTTAAGGACTAAGCCATAGCCTCATAAGAACTCGTTCCGGTTGTGCAAGGTCCGATGAAAACTCAGGCACCCACTGGTGGACGGCAAAGGAGTATTGAGGGATTACATTTGCATCTGAAAATACTAACTTATTAAATCATAATAAGCTTTCTCCAAATTTACGACTTAATTAACCTATCTATTTATCACCGGTCTGATCAAAATAGACTTAGCAGGCAATTTAATAAACTCATGACATTTATTAAAAAGGTGAGAGATAAGCTTTAATCGTAACAAACTGTATTTAAATAAAACCAGTAAAAATATTGCATAATTAATACAAACACATATTAACCATTCCCAGAGTATAAATATTCTAGCCTAACATATTAAATAGATAAACAGAAACAAGAGTAATAGAAATCATCTGTAATAACTCCTGCATTCGTTCTGCTATTTTGTGTACGTAGGACTAGAGGTGGATACGGTGGAATGTAGAAATAAATAAAATGGAGAAGGCGGGAGAAGAGAAATGAGATGGCGTGAGGTTTGTGGTGAAGTGGTATGTTGGGTCGTGGATGGATGATAGATAAATAAAAGGAGAAGGCTCGTGGGTTTATATAGAGGAAGCGAAGGTTTGAAGATAGACAGACGCGTGAGCAAGTTGAGGAAAATGATTGAGGCGGTGGAAGAACATTTATTGCGTTTAATTGCAGCTCATTGATTGCTTCATTGATTGCTCACGCGTGAGGGATTTAAGGTAGGCGGTGCGGAGTAGATGGATATGGCAGTGGACGAGTTGCAGACAGTCGGCGGCAAGTTGACGAAGAAGAAAAACTGTTCGTGACTGATTTTTTAGTCATCGTCCGCCTAAACAACCGCCCAAAGCCAGGCGGTCGCCTTGTGTTGTCCGCTAGACAACCGCCCAAAGAGAGGCGGTTACTCCTCTCCTGTCCGCCTGTTTTCACGAGGTACGCCCCTTCACTCTCGTCCACCTGTAGTGGGGCGGTTGCCCACACTCACATCCGCCTCGTATTGAGCGGACACCCTTGTGTCCTGTCCGCCTCGTATTGAGCGGACACAGGTGAGGTACGAGGTCGTGACTTTATTTTGTTCTACAAATTTTGACCGGCTCTAGATTCTTGGTTTGGACTCCGTTTTCTGAGCCGTTTGCGTCTATGCGTTCGTCTCTTCGTCTACTTTACTCCCAGCTTGGTTTTCCTCATGTTTAACCAATAAATTTGTGAGATAATAATAAAACATAAACTAGAGGAAAACTAACCGAAGTGGAGAAATGAGCAAGAAAAGTGCTAATATTATATATGAAATACACCTATAAAACATGCTCATTTGGACACTTATCACACCCCCACACTTATCTTTTTGCTTGTCCTCAAGCAAAATCACGTAACCAAGTAAGTAGGGAATGCTCAATATTAACAAATATTATTATGAAGGGTAGGATAAACATGATCTTTTTAACTTATTGAGGAGTGTGAAAAATTAACTGCTGGTGGCATAGGTGTGCTCAGGGTAAAAATAAAATATAGAGTTTCGGGGTATGATCCAAGGTACTTCAATGTTTCTTTTAGGCGACTCTGAGAACTTTTACCATGGCCAAATTCTCTCAAGAATGGGCATTGAGGAGAAAACAAAAGGAAAAATAGATTTATGCATTTGTTTCACTTTTGCATAAGGGATGAGAAAATGTAGGCATCACGCCTTTGTATTTAAGAACACTCAACTCTCTTTGTTGGTTACCAATTGTGTCTCGTAAGTCCCTTATTTTTTCCTTCTTTCTTCTTCTTTTTTTTAACAGAGAAGCACCCCTTAGCAATCCCTAAGAGAGAAGACAGAAAGAAACCCTGAGCAATAAAATCCAACCATTTGCAGATTATTTGGTCACACCGCATATAAAATGCTCCTCAAAAGTAATCAAAATTTTAAAATTTGTACCGTTTATCCTACAATTCATAACAGTATTTATTCTTAAAGAGAACAACCCACATATAAAGGGTCCATAATATTTGAATTGGACAAACACATGATAAGGAGAGAGATTAAACATTTAAGCACAAAATGTCACCGAAAAGGGCACACTCCCCCACACTTAAATTGAACAATGTCCTCATTGTTCACTAGAAAAACAAGGGAAGGTTTCAGAAGACCTTTTCGGTAAGTAGATAAAATAGAGATAACACAAAGATCACAAATAAACATTTAAGCACATAAACGCTCCTCTGCAGTTTTTATTTAAATAAAAGCATAAATTAAAGAAACTGGTACTCCCCTGATATTATTTTTGCTCGCGTTTATAGGAGTTCCCCCACACTTGAGCTTCAGCCTCAAGTAGCGTAGCTTGGTTGCAGTGTGGATATGAAGGTGCACCTGCATAAGACACCAGAAGCAACCATACTACAAACGGGGTTAAAAGTTAGCAAAAATAAAATTTAAAGAGAACCTGAAAATTCAAAGAGCATAAAAGCAAAATAAAATTAAAATACACCCGGGTTGCCTCCCGGGAAGCTGCCCTTCTTTAACGTCTTTGGCTAGACGCCTGCTTCGTTATCCTGGATCAAAACAAAACGTTACCTCGGCATATAAAATAAGAAAATTAATACTCCACAAAATCTAGTGTTTGAGGAGGTACTGCCGGGAACGTAGTTCTAACAGAAGACCCGGTGGTGATGATTTTTCTTCCTCAAATTGGAGGATGTAAACATCCTCCTCTTGTAGGTGAGGCTCGTAGAAAGAACGCTGATCGATATCATCTTCAGAGAAAGTTAATTCTTCGAAGGTGATAGTGGCGTTCTGTTTGGATATATTGGCGGGAGGTGATGGCAATTCCTTCTCTTCATTTTCAAGGATGTAAGTATATCCTCATCTTCTGGATAGAGCACAGAGAAGGATGGAAACTGGCGGTAGGCGACCGTAGAGGGTAGAGAGTAACTTACATCCGTAGTGGGGTATTCTACCTCTTAAATTATTTCGCTCTTTCGTTGCTGTTCTTGTAGTGCGAGTCTCTCCAGGTAATCTGGTTGATCTTCTAACCAGAGTTGCTCTTGTAATATGAGACAATCCTCATAATCATGAGCTCCCCCACATACGGAGCAGTATAAATACTGAGAATAGCAAAACTCTTGCTCGAACACCTGTTCCATTTCCATTTTTTTTTGTGTGTTTTTGTATATAAAATAAAACTACTGAAACAGATTAGACAATAAAATAATTAGAAACAAACATAATAATAATATAAACAAAATATAAAAGATAATTAATATAAACAACAAACAAAAATAATATAGACAAAATATTCTAATATAACAAGTGAATAATCCGGGGCTTAGGGACTAGAATAAACTAGTCCCCGGCAACGGTGCCATTTTGCAGACGTTGTAAAGTGAGTGGTTAAACTAGTGTAAAAAAAAATAAAAGAAAAGAAATTAAAAACTCAAAATAAACGTCGGGCTGCAAACAAATCCCGGTCGCAGTAGTATAGTGAAATGTAAGCGACCGGATATCGAACCGTGGGACTAATGTGCATATTATAGTACCTAAGCGTGTCGCAAGAGGGGGGATTAATTGACTCGTATTATAAATAAAAAGGAAAGATAAAATAAACTAAGTTAATAGAATAATTAAACGGGACTCTGGTTCAGGTTAATATAATATCTGCTCTTTTATGCTAGGTCCACTGGTTTAATTATAATTGTTTGGCAAGATTCCTGTAATTATCTTAAGGACTAAGCCATAGCCTCATAAGAACTCGTTCCGGTTGTGCAAGGTCCGATGAAAACTCAGGCACCCACTGGTGGACGGCAAAGGAGTATTGAGGGATTACATTTGCATCTGAAAATACTAACTTATTAAATCATAATAAGCTTTCTCCAAATTTACGACTTAATTAACTTATCTATTTATCACCGGTCTGATCAAAATAGACTTAGCAGGCAATTTAATAAACTCATGACATTTATTAAAAAGGTGAGAGATAAGCTTTAATCGTAACAAACTGTATTTAAATAAAACCAGTAAAAATATTGCATAATTAATACAAACACATATTAACCATTCCCAGAGTATAAATATTCTAGCCTAACATATTAAATAGATAAACAGAAACAAGAGTAATAGAAATCATCTGTAATAACTCCTGCATTCATTCTGCTATTTTGTGTACGTAGGACTAGAGGTGGATACGGTGGAATGTAGAAATAAATAAAATGGAGAAGGCGGGAGAAGAGAAATGAGATGGCGTGAGGTTTGTGGTGAAGTGGTATGTTGGGTCGTGGATGGATGATAGATAAATGAAAGGAGAAGGCTCGTGGGTTTATATAGAGGAAGCGAAGGTTTGAAGATAGACAGACGCGTGAGCAAGTTGAGGAAAATGATTGAGGCGGTGGAAGAACATTTATTGCGTTTAATTGCAGCTCATTGATTGCTTCATTGATTGCTCACGCGTGAGGGATTTAAGGTAGGCGGTGCAGAGTAGATGGATATGGCAGTGGACGAGTTGCAGACAGTCGGCGGCAAGTTGACGAAGAAGAAAAACTGTTCGTGACTGATTTTTTAGTCATTGTCCGCCTAAACAACCGCCCAAAGCCAGGCGGTCGCCTTGTGTTGTCCGCTAGACAACCGCCCAAAGAGAGGCGGTTACCTCCTCTCCTGTCCGCCTGTTTTCACGAGGTACGCCCCTTCACTCTCGTCCACCTGTAGTGGGGCGGTTGCCCACACTCACATCCGCCTCGTATTGAGCGGACACCCTTGTGTCCTGTCCGCCTCGTATTGAGCGGACACAGGTGAGGTACGAGGTCGTGACTTTATTTTGTTCTACAAATTTTGACCGGCTCTAGATTCTTGGTTTGGACTCCATTTTCTGAGCCGTTTGCGTCTATGCGTTCGTCTCTTCGTCTACTTTACTCCCAGCTTGGTTTTCCTCATGTTTAACCAATAAATTTGTGAGATAATAATAAAACATAAACTAGAGGAAAACTAACCGAAGTGGAGAAATGAGCAAGAAAAGTGCTAATATTATATATGAAATACACCTATAAAACATGCTCATTTGGACACTTATCACACCCCCACACTTATCTTTTTGCTTGTCCTCAAGCAAAATCACGTAACCAAGTAAGTAGGGAATGCTCAATATTAACAAATATTATTATGAAGGGTAGGATAAACATGATCTTTTTAACTTATTGAGGAGTGTGAAAAATTAACTGCTGGTGGCATAGGTGTGCTCAGGGTAAAAATAAAATATAGAGTTTCGGGGTATGATCCAAGGTACTTCAATGTTTCTTTTAGGCGACTCTGAGAACTTTTACCATGGCCAAATTCTCTCAAGAATGGGCATTGAGGAGAAAACAAAAGGAAAAATAGATTTATGCATTTGTTTCACTTTTGCATAAGGGATGAGAAAATGTAGGCATCACGCCTTTGTATTTAAGAACACTCAACTCTCTTTGTTGGTTACCAATTGTGTCTCGTAAGTCCCTTATTTTTTCCTTCTTTCTTCTTGTTTTTTTTTAACAGAGAAGCACCCCTTAGCAATCCCTAGAGAGAGAGAAGAAAGAAAGAACCCTGAGCAATAAAATCCAACCATTTGCAGATTATTTGGTCACACCGCATATAAAATGCTCCTCAAAAGTAATCAAAATTTTAAAATTTGTACTGTTTATCCTACAATTCATAACAGTATTTATTCTTAAAGAGAACAACCCACATATAAAGGGTCCATAATATTTGAATTGGACAAACGCATGATAAGGAGAGAGATTAAACATTTAAGCACAAAATGTCACCAAAAAGGGCACACTCCCCCACACTTAAATTGAACAATGTCCTCATTGTTCACTAGAAAAACAAGGGAAGGTTTCAGAAGACCTTTTCGGTAAGTAGATAAAATAGAGATAACACAAAGATCACAAATAAACATTTAAGCACATAAACGCTCCTCTGCAGTTTTTATTTAAATAAAAGCATAAATTAAAGAAACTGGTACTCCCCTGATATTATTTTTGCTCGCGTTTATAGGAGTTCCCCCACACTTGAGCTTCAGCCTCAAGTAGCGTAGCTTGGTTGCAGTGTGGATATGAAGGTGCACCTGCATAAGACACCAGAAGCAACCATACTACAAACGGGGTTAAAAGTTAGCAAAAATAAAATTTAAAGAGAACCTGAAAATTCAAAGAGCAAAAAGCAAAATAAAATTAAAATACACCCGGGTTGCCTCCCGGGAAGCTGCCCTTCTTTAACGTCTTTGGCTAGACGCCTGCTTCGTTATCCTGGATCAAAACAAAACGTTACCTCGGCATATAAAATAAGAAAATTAATACTCCACAAAATCTAGTGTTTGAGGAGGTACTGCCGGGAACGTAGTTCTAACAGAAGACCCGGTGGTGATGATTTTTCTTCCTCAAATTGGAGGATGTAAACATCCTCCTCTTGTAGGTGAGGCTCGTAGAAAGAACGCTGATCGATATCATCTTCAGAGAAAGTTAATTCTTCGAAGGTGATAGTGGCGTTCTGTTTGGATATATTGGCGGGAGGTGATGGCAATTCCTTCTCTTCATTTTCAAGGATGTAAGTATATCCTCATCTTCTGGATAGAGCACAGAGAAGGATGGAAACTGGCGGTAGGCGACCGTAGAGGGTAGAGAGTAACTTACATCCGTAGTGGGGTATTCTACCTCTTAAATTATTTCGCTCTTTCGTTGCTGTTCTTGTAGTGCGAGTCTCTCCAGGTAATCTGGTTGATCTTCTAACCAGAGTTGCTCTTGTAATATGAGACAATCCTCATAATCATGAGCTCCCCCACATACGGAGCAGTATAAATACTGAGAATAGCAAAACTCTTGCTCGAACACCTGTTCCATTTCCATTTTTTTTTGTGTGTTTTGTATATAAAATAAAACTACTGAAACAGATTAGACAATAAAATAATTAGAAACAAACATAATAATAATATAAACAAAATATAAAAGATAATTAATATAAACAACAAACAAAAATAATATAGACAAAATATTCTAATATAACAAGTGAATAATCCGGGGCTTAGGGACTAGAATAAACTAGTCCCCGGCAACGGTGCCATTTTGCAGACGTTGTAAAGTGAGTGGTTAAACTAGTGTAAAAAAAAATAAAAGAAAAGAAATTAAAAACTCAAAATAAACGTCGGGCTGCAAACAAATCCCGGTCGCAGTAGTATAGTGTGAAATGTAAGCGACCGGATATCGAACCGTGGGACTAATGTGCATATTATAGTACCTAAGCGTGTCGCAAGAGGGGGGATTAATTGACTCGTATTATAAATAAAAAGGAAAGATAAAATAAACTAAGTTAACAGAATAATTAAACGGGACTCTGGTTCAGGTTAATATAATATCTGCTCTTTTATGCTAGGTCTACTGGTTTAATTATAATTGTTTGGCAAGATTCCTGTAATTATCTTAAGGACTAAGCCATAGCCTCATAAGAACTCGTTCCGGTTGTGCAAGGTCCGATGAAAACTCAGGCACCCACTGGTGGACGGCAAAGGAGTATTGAGGGATTACATTTGCATCTGAAAATACTAACTTATTAAATCATAATAAGCTTTCTCCAAATTTACGACTTAATTAACCTATCTATTTATCACCGGTCTGATCAAAATAGACTTAGCAGGCAATTTAATAAACTCATGACATTTATTAAAAAGGTGAGAGATAAGCTTTAATCGTAACAAACTGTATTTAAATAAAACCAGTAAAAATATTGCATAATTAATACAAACACATATTAACCATTCCCAGAGTATAAATATTCTAGCCTAACATATTAAATAGATAAACAGAAACAAGAGTAATAGAAATCATCTGTAATAACTCCTGCATTCGTTCTGCTATTTTGTGTACGTAGGACTAGAGGTGGATACGGTGGAATGTAGAAATAAATAAAATGGAGAAGCGGGAGAAGAGAAATGAGATGGCGTGAGGTTTGTGGTGAAGTGGTATGTTGGGTCGTGGATGGATGATAGATAAATGAAAGGAGAAGGCTCGTGGGTTTATATAGAGGAAGCGAAGGTTTGAAGATAGACAGACGCGTGAGCAAGTTGAGGAAAATGATTGAGGCGGTGGAAGAACATTTTTGCGTTTAATTGCAGCTCATTGATTGCTTCATTGATTGCTCACGCGTGAGGGATTTAAGGTAGGCGGTGCGGAGTAGATGGATATGGCAGTGGACGAGTTGCAGACAGTCGCCGGCAAGTTGACGAAGAAGAAAAACTGTTCGTGACTGATTTTTTAGTCATCGTCCGCCTAAACAACCTCCCAAAGCCAGGCGGTCTCCTTGTGTTGTCCGCTAGACAACCGCCCAAAGAGAGGCGGTTACCTCCTCTCCTGTCCGCCTGTTTTCACGAGGTACGCCCCTTCACTCTCGTCCACCTGTAGTGGGGCGGTTGCCCACACTCACATCCGCCTCGTATTGAGCGGACACCCTTGTGTCCTGTCCGCCTCGTATTGAGCGGACACAGGTGAGGTACGAGGTCGTGACTTTATTTTGTTCTACAAATTTTGACCGGCTCTAGATTCTTGGTTTGGACTCCGTTTTCTGAGCCGTTTGCGTCTATGCGTTCGTCTCTTCGTCTACTTTACTCCCAGCTTGGTTTTCCTCATGTTTAACCAATAAATTTGTGAGATAATAATAAAACATAAACTAGAGGAAAACTAACCGAAGTGGAGAAATGAGCAAGAAAAGTGCTAATATTATATATGAAATACACCTATAAAACATGCTCATTTGGACACTTATCAATAGGGTACGGGGCGTACCCCCTTTTAAGGGGGGTAGAGCTTCCTCGCTTTTGAGTTAGGAAACGATCATGTTTGTCATTTGTTTGGTTGTTTAAGATGTGAATTTGTGTAAGTTGCTACACTTCGGTGTAAGTTTGAGTTATGTATATTACTTATGTATTGTATTTGAGATTGACCTTTGAGTCTTGAGATGTGTGAATGTGAATATAAGATGTGGTGTTAAGATTAAGGAAATTGAGTACCGTGAATGATTAAGCACATATGTGAACTTTGAGGACAAAGTTCTTTTAAGGGGGGTAGATTGAAATAACCCAAACTTAGATATGGTGTTTAAATGACAAACTAAGATATAAGGAGGCTAAATATTGCCTTAGAAACATTAAGAAACATTCTTAATCAAAGAAAGCATAAGGAAAAACCAAAAGAGCAGTTTAAGCAAAAACGTGCTCTAAGCTTGGAGAAACTTGGGAGAGTACCCAAATATTGTTCTAAGACCTTAGTAATATCCTAATGGTCATTTTAAATCAATTACCAAAGAAAACCAAGCTTGAAAACAAGTTAAAACACAAAATGTGCTTTAAGGAGTCTTAAAGTACGTTTTTGAAAAATTGTCTTGTAAATGAGTTTTGAATGGCTAAATGTCCATCATTACTCTTAATTAACATGTGTACTATATAGTATCACATTGGAAGTCTATATCAATGGGAAATCAAAATTTCACAACATGTTCCTTGTTTGAATATACATTATTTAAGCTAGTTTTTATAACAAAGTCACTATAAAGTGATATTTGGTCACAATGACTTAAGTACCCCTTGTTACTAATGATGGCCGGTTTCTTATAAGGTGAGTCACCACCTTCATGATCTTAGGCAATCAAGTTTTGTAAGCAAAGAACTATTCACCTTTTAACATAACTGCACACTTTATTAGTCTCTCTCCTCACTTCTTCTTCTCCTTTGTTTCTCACGATTTCTTTGCTCTCTCTCCCTTCTCCATTAACGTGTAGAGCAACTCCATGCTAGCTCCATCTAGCCTTGCACATAACTCACTCATTTTAGCTCCAAACCAAAACAAATTACTATTCTTCTTATTAGCTCAAGCCTCTCTCTTCTATCTTTTCAAAACTTCAAGGCTTCATTTTGGTGCCAAGTCAACCACCATTAGATGAGTAAATTCAAGTTTGGAGACTCCATGACTTCTCCATTCTCTTAGGTAAAGAAGTGTAAGAAAATCTAGGTTTCCCACCTTTTCTTCCTTGTCCGAAAATTTACACATTGGGGACTCCATGTTTATGCCTTGTTCTACTTGTTTTCTACTCTTCCAAGATTGAGAGGTCCTTCTTCTTCTTAAATCCAGCTTGTCTTGAGAAACCAATGTAAAACAATCACCTTAATACCCTTAATCCCTTAAAACTTTTTTAAACCTAGGGTTTGTTCCTTAGGGTTAATGTGGTTATCTAGTACTCATTGGAGTCATTGGATATTGGTTAGAACATTGGCAAGGAGATACCTTGGTGCCGAGATTGAACAAAGAAAAACCTAAGAAGAAAGCTTTTAAGCTGTAAAAGAACAAGGTAAATTACTTACCTTAAGGTGTTTTATTGTTTAAGGGAACTGGGATTTCGATATTTGAGTTTAGGTAGAGTTTACATTAACAAGGGTTTATAAAACCTGGAGAAACAATGAGCATATTGTTGAACTTGTGACTAAGGAGCAAATGATGGGAAAGAGATAGTTTAAGAACATCAAGGGAATTACAAGAAGCATTTTATTTCAATGGGAGCTTTGTTGTGTGGTATTCCAGGTTGAAGGCAATATATGTGAAATTCAGTGGTTAAGATTCTTGTCATTTAAGGGCCTAAGTGCCAGCATTTTAAGTTTAAGCACTATATGATGATGTGTGTGTGGTTTTGGTGTAAATTGTGTGTTAAGGTTGTGATGAAATTGAGTGATATTGGTTGTTTGATGGAGAAAAACCAAGTGTTTGGATGTACTATATACTAGAGAACCCTGGCAAAAGTTAGAGGGGAACCTAAGTGTTTAAGATATTCTAAGGAGATTTCATGACTAAGGAAGTACTAGGAAGTTTAGAGGTGGTCTTGATGAAAAGGGTGAGATTAGGTGTTTAATGACTTATAATGACTTAGGGTATCACCATGAAGGATTTAGGAATCAAAAAGTATGTACTTGGGTATTTAGGACTTAGGTAAATGTTGATAAAGAAGCTAGGAAACTTTAGTAAGTTTGAAGTAAAGAGCATAAACTTTTAGGTGGTTTAGGGAGAAACTAGAGTTTAGAGTTTAAGGAAAACTTGGAAATGCAAGAAAAGATGCTTGGGAGATGATGTTGTAGTAGTGAGGGACATTATTGGCATAGTGGCTATCATAGGTATGAAACACCACTTAGAAAACCAAGGAGAAAATATCATAAGTGTAGGAATTTTGGTATGAAGTAGTAAGTGTTTAAGGAGATAGAAAATGAGTTTTGTGGGATGTTGTATGAGGGTGTAAATGTGCCAAATGAAGTTAGAAGACATTATGAAGGTTTAGGAGAAGTTTGGTGAAAATTGGTTAAGTGTTTGAAGGCTTAGAAAATGAGTGTTTTGCCTTGTCTGAACATCCGTCCGGACATGGACGTTCGGACAGGCCCTGTTGCGTGAAAATTTTCAGAGTCTTGACTTGTGTCCGACCTTGGGAAGTCCGGACACAAGTTCGGACGTACCTGTTTCTACTTTGAGTTTTCCTCGACCCATGTCCGAACTTCCGAAGTCCGGACACATGTTCGGACATGCGTCTGTTTTCAGTTTTGAGTCTCGACTTGTGTCCGAACTTGGAAGTCCGGACACAAGTTCGGACAGTGCCACTGTATGGACCAAAAACCTTGTTTAAGGTTAGGAAATGATGGGATAATTAAGTATGGATGTTATAAGATTATTAAGGACATGTTTGGTGGGTGTAATGGTCATTAAGTGGGAGAGTAAGTGTAATAAATAATGAGGAAATGATGCACTTAGGAGTCAAGTTAAAAACCATAAGGCTTAGTGAAAAACAATGGGTAAAAGTTGATGTCTAGGAGGTTAAGTAATTCTATTGAGTTGGATTGAATAATAACCTAAACTGAATCAATGTTTTAGGCTTTGTGAATTGGGACTTGGAAGGAGATAAACCAAACGATCGTCGACGTGAACGGTACAATCCTTCTTGTGACCTGCTTGCTAACGAGGTGTCCCTCGGCTTGTGTGCTATCTGTTTAATAATTGCTATGACTAAAACAAGATAAAGCATGCAACCGGTTATATTTGTTTCTCGTTGAGTATGTGTTACAGTACACTAATCCACGGGACTTGAGATGGTTACTAACCAAGTTTAGTACTTACTGAGTTAAGAATAAAAGTTAAGTTTGGTGGTTGTTGGTTAATGCCCGTTAGGGCTTAGCTAGCACATGGTGATTAAGATTTCTACTAACTGGAACTTGAGTGAGGAAACCCGGGACCGATCTCCGGTCATGCATGCTAAGAAAAAGGGGGACGGTATCTGAACAGATCCGCCCTCCGCTTAAGGACTTGTCTTCGGACTTGTAGCCTAGGGCCGGTTGCCGGCTCAGCTACGCTGTACTCCCTCCATAGTAGTGGCATTAAGATGGTGCGGTGGGATCACCTAAATCCCAGGTTCGAAGTAAGCTACAACCAATCCCTTCCAGGAAAGGTTTATACTGAGAATTAAGATTAAGATTAAGGTAAGGTAAGGAACTGAGATTAAGGAAATGAGGACTAAGGAGGGGGTTACTAACCCACTTTATAAGGGAACGCTTGAGTCGTTCATTGTTTGTGAACTATATATGTCATACTGTGGTTATTGTTATGTGCACTTCATATTATGCTTGTGTATGTAATCCATCTCCATGCTATCGACAATTAGTCCGTCGTAGCCCGTTAGCTTGGGGGCCATGAGAGGGTGTACCAGCATTCGTGCTGACCCCCTTTGGGGGCTGTTTTTACACTTGCAGGTAAGAAGACCCATGAGGACGCACTACGAGAGTAGGAGCGGTTAGACTTAGGGTGGGAGTTTATTTTGAGTTCGGGTTGCGCCTGTGCACCCGACTATTATATTAAACTGAAGTAAGGTTATGATTAGTTTAAGATATTTGTACTCGTTGGTGGTGGTATTGTGAATGGTGATGCTTTGAGTGTGATAAGTATTGTAAATGTTAAGGCCGGTATTGAAATACCCCTAACCTTTAAAATATAATTAAATGATCTATTAATGATCTAAGATGATTATTAAACATCTAAATATTATTGGGGAACAATCTAAAAGATCTCAACAAGGCAAAACACGCCTTAAGATCGGTAAAGCCAAAAATGTGCTTTAAGACACCAGAAAGATTGTATGACCTCAAATAAGATCCAAAGTGGATTCCTAAGTATTATAATGAATCAAGGAACACAATAAAACCATTCTCAAGGAGAACTAAGCTCAGGAACACCCTGTGACACAAAAATGTGCGCTAAAACTCCTTAAAGCAAGTTTTTGTGAGATTGCCTTTTAAATTGATTTTTAATGGGCTTAAAATTATAATTATCCTTAAATATGATATATAATCATATTATATCATATTAGGAATTTAATTCCAGAAATTTACGAATTTTTACAAATTTAATATTAAAATATTAATAAAACCCTAAAGTGGGGCCCGCATGAGTCAATATTGACCAAGTATGGTCAATGGCCAATTAATTGACCCACTTGGACCATGGAGATCGGCAGGCAAGGAGGGAGGAGACAGCACACAATCATTAGAAGACAAATTGCTACCTAATATTCAATTTGCAATAGTAAAACCTACCTTTTTTCAATTATTCAAGCCTTTCCACTCTCTCCTCTTGCTCTTGTCCGATTCCAGCCTGCCCAAACGAGTTCCTCCCTTCCTAAGAAGCTCTCAAGTCTGGTTCTTGAGCATGGAAGGCAGATCTAACTCCTAAGCTCCTAAGGTAAGTGTTTTTAGTCATTTTTAGCCCTTTTTCTTCATCTCTTCACTACCAACACCTAAATTTCGTGGCTCATCAATTCCTATGGCTTATTCTCAGTGTTCTAAGGTTAGAACAAGAGCTAAACTCGTTTGAGACCAGTAGAGGGACCAAGGTTGTTCAAATCTACATTTTAAGGTAAAAATGTGCTTTAAGCTCATAACTTTTGATTCCCTTCGAGTTTGGCTGTGAAACTTTGGTCATAGCCTCATCTTCTTCTCCTTTTCATGTGGAATCTGTTGGTTAGCCATTTGGAGCAAGGGTGACCGAGATCCAAGAGAAATACTCTCTTTTAAGGCATTTTTCCAAGGTAAAACCTAATAACAAGGTAGTATTTCGAGATCTAACTATTTCCTATGTCAATATGGTGGATCTAACACCTTGTGGTGTGTTTGGTTCAGGTCGAAAATACCTAGAACTTCCCTTGCATTTTTAAGGTGATTTTTGCCTTAAATCTTACATTAATTATTCCTTATGGTTAAACTCAAGCTTGGAGTGTAACCATATCTTGTTTTTGTGTATTAAACATGTCTAAATCAAGTGGTGAATTTTCCTACAAGTGACCGAGCCCATACAAGGAATAATCAAGGTATAAACACCTTAAACTTATGATTTTTATAATTTCTAAGCATATATATATGGGGCCGAGAGTGAAAACATATATATAGGTCATATTGACCTAAAAATGGAAAAAAATGGCTAAGATAAATTAAGCTAGTCATTTAAGAGATTTAATTAACATAATGGTCAAATTATGACATTATGTGGAAAAGTAATTAAATCTAAGTGAGGCCGAATATATATGCTATATTTTGAGACATTTATTGTGTAATTTATTTTGCAAGTTCAAGGTTGTAATAAGGCCATGTCATTAGGCCATTTTAATTTAAGTTTATAAGCTTATTTAGTTTTATTTATGCTTATAATTAAAATTGGGGCCAATTCGTAATTACTAGGAAGTTAAAAAGCCGTGGGCTTAATTTAGAACAATTTAGGGTTTTTAAATGAATTTAATAAAAATCATAACATTTTATAAAGTTTTGGGTCAAAATTGTAAAAATAGAAAAGTATAGGTTATTATTGGTAATTACCGAAAAATTGGTTCCCATTTGGTATTAGGAGTCAAAGTTGACCATATAGGAGACTTTGACCAAGTTTGGAGAATTTAAGAAATTAAAATACTACCTTATAATAAGATACTTATTAAATTGTAAAAGATTTATAAGACTTGGGGTGGTATTGTGATTTCCGAAAACTTGGGGGTACTAAAAGGAGTTTAGTACAAACCTTAGGTTATTAGGAATTTTTAGGAATTTATTTGGTTAAATTTGGAGTTGATATGAATTAAATAAGTATAGTATAAGGTATTTCATAATATTGTTACAAATGGGTAACATAAGTGGAAAAATCGAGATTTAGAGAAAATACAAGGTTAGGAATAATGTTTATAACCTTTTGGTATAGTTTGATGATTTTTGGAATTATATATGAGGTCTTATAAGGACATATGTATAATATATGGTTTTAATGAAATTAGGAAACTATATGTTATAAAGAGGGGAAATTGGTGAATATAGAAAGTTAAGTGGTGGGAAAATAATTTAAATAGACCATGGGGTCTGTTCGGTTATTTTGAGGAAATATAACCATGGGTTATAATTATATCAAGGAATAAGGATTATAATATAAGGTATATACTATAAGTGTAACAAGGAAATATAATTTGGGATTAAGTTGTAAATTATGGAAGTTTGGTGGAAATTAATTTATACCGAGAATTTTAAGTACTGTTTTGTACTTATTAACAATATATATAACTATAGGTTATAATTGTATGAATGACATAGTTGTCAAAATATATGTTATATAACTATAATATAACATGGTATAAATTATGTGGTGGATTTTGTAAATAATTAAGGAACATAGGTACTGTTCGGAAATATTAATATTTTTGAATGAAATTTATAATATGGTTTTAATGTTATAAGAATTATAACATTTATAATATAAGGTATTCATTAAAAAGAATGAATATATATTATAAGAATTGCCATATAAGAAATAGTTCCATGACTACATACACATAAATAAATATGTGTTGTGGAGGAAAATATAATATGGTTTAATGACCATATATTTTCATAATTAAAATGACGTATGATAAAGGGAAAAGAATTACAAACATTGGATATGGAATGTTAGGACTGTACATGTGATAATAAGGATTGATAATGCAAAGTATTGTTTACCACATTGAATTTGGGAAAAAGAAAAAAAAGAGAGAGAAACAAACCTTAGAAAAATAAATACTAAGGTGAAATGTATGGTGTATGACAAGAATCATACATGCAATATAGAAACAAACTATATGATGTACAACATACATTGGGTTACATGCGATAACAAAAGCTCAACTATAAAATATATTAATATACGAGACAAGACTACGCTTGTAATATAACACTTTTCCAATCTCGAGTTAAACCTAAAACCCGACAAACATTGACAGTTAATAACGGGGGTTAACCGGGAGGTATTAGTGACGGTACGGGATACCGTAGGATTTTGTGTTGTTATACAGTATGCTAATCAGTAGCATTATGTATTGTATAGACTGTTAGAGACGACGCACGGAGCGTAGGATCTTGCTGATTCATACTCCACCGTAATACTCAGCAGTGTGAACGGTATGTTATTTATGTGGCTTGATTGTCTCTGAGGATTTCCTCAGTTCAGACATTGTGTGAAAATCTGTGATAAGATTGAATGTCTGCTTGTGTGAATTAATATGCTTGAGTTGTGTATTAATGCTGCTTTATTATTACTGTTGTGCGATAACAGTACCGTTCGTATATATGAACATATTATAAAACGAACTAGCGGCAATGATGCTATCTTATATGTGTAATATAAGGAACGTAAGTAAAACGTTGTAGCATTAGGATAATAAGATATATAAAATATCTGAGACTTATATACGGAGCATTGGCCTCTTTAACGCCGCTCTCGTATCTAGCACTGGATCCCGAGTCGACATACTCAGGATTGGACTACGACCTTGGTCTGCTGTGTTAGAAAAAAATAGTAAAGCGATGCGATGGTATAGATAAGTATATCAAGGATGTGGCTCTTGCTGTGAACTGTGATCCATTAACGATACTAGGACACCGTGTGGTAGCCGTAAGTATCTGGATAAATTTCCAACGAACTACAGATTGTTCGTAGGACGGAGACTCTACCGCTGGAGTGGCTATTGCCGTGGGTGACCCGCCATAAGAGATGGGTAACTTAGAGACACGTCGTTCTAACGAGACGTTGTCATTAGACATGACTGAACAATTACGAACGACTATATTAACTCGTACATTAGGCGAACATTATTTGGGCTTGCATGCCAAAGACGAGAGTTCATACTCGTTTATAATTCTCGTTACTTCGCCTTGTTGTTCATTGGTTGTGCTTGGTGGTTATGTGTGGTATGTTGGTGGATTTGTTTGAACGAGCCATTGTGCTCATACTGTGTGTTGTGAACTGGTTGTGTCGAGTCACCGTACTCATGTGTGGATTGTGGTTGGGTGTCTGGTCGAGTGAGTCGCTGAACTCAATTATGAATTATTAAGTGTTTGTTGGAATGGAGTCTCTGTACTCATATAAGCGCTGTAAACGCTTTCAGTAGTTTATTACGATGCGATGTGTGAAGCCGGGGGCTTGTTTGTTATTTGAGATTACTGCAATATATATTGTTGCTTTACAGTTTCAACATTGAACTATTTGTATGGAAACGAATTGCATACTCTCGACCAAATAACTGAATGGTCCGAGGGTGCATGACAGTCAGGTAATAACATACTCAGCAGGGGCTGATTCCATACCACAAACTACCATTTTTGCAGGTATGCAACTTCCGGTGTCGGCAAAGAGAGTGACGCGCTGGGTAGTTTGATTACAGTTATTTAAACATGCACTGTTGCATTTTAATACGAACCTAGAAACATGTATAGGTCTTGGATACGTAGAAAGCTCACTGTGAATGTATTTTATATTGGTTTTGGGAGTTTAGATCTATCTCTTGTTGTCACTGCGAGAAAATGTTTCGTATTTAAGAGCTTATCAGGAAGCACGTTATTACTCGTATGGGCGAGCAAGAACGGTGACCAGTAGTCAATTGTTGAGATTACCGCTGCGATTATATTGTTAAGTAAGATGATTAGGAGCCGAATAGAGTAGGGGTGTTACAAAAGTGGTATCAGAGCGGAGTACCGCTCTGATGACAAGAGATAGTAGGATTTATACAGTGAGCATAGGTTTTGGGAATACGGGAAACGTTGTGAGGATACGTGACCTTGCGGGGTTGATGCAATGCTTAAAACTTGCACACCATAACCGTGGAGGCACTTCAATAATAAATGACCGAGACTATGGTATTAGACCAAGTAAAGGTCTAACCCGTCCTCTTGACTTATGTCAGAGAGAGGTCAGGGCAACAGTACTAAGGAAGAACACGGAGCAGCGGAAGGTGGTGAAGGTCCAGCAACCCCAAGTAACGCGAAGATGGTATGAACCACTCGCACTTGATGGGAGAGCATCCCGGAAAATTTGCAATGGTACCCCACCCGCCGCAGCCCATATCCCGAGTACTATCTAATGAGGCAATGAAATGAGAAACACCACGGAGATAACTCTCCTGATCGGAAAGACCCGATGTGGATGCTAAGAAGATTATGTTAAATATAGAGAATAAAACTTTAAGTTATGATGAGTTGTTTAGGACCGAGGGTCCTGGTAATGGCATGATGCCTACCATAGGAGTGTTAGATGGATATTAAAACAAGGTTGAGGAGAAAAAAAAATTCCTATAGGACTAATGGGGTTCGCTTGCTATAAGCGAGGCAACCCTGTCCTATATCCAAGAAAACACTGGTCAGTGCGCTTGGGGGAAAAAGGAAGTGGAAACGACGAGTAATGATTAGTTTAAAGATATGTAATAGATGGAAGGAATTACCTTTTTGAAGTCTCACCCGAAGCGAGTAACTCTAAACCATGCAACACTGAAGGTTCAAGATGGCCCGACGTGCATGAGGAGAAATCTTGAGAACTGTAGGAACAAGAACTCGTCAAATTGCTATCATGCAACGCCTCGTGAGGAGAGTAAGACTTTATTACCATGACAAGCTTGTGGGAACGAGTGCGGGAGTGAGACTATATAAATTTGAATAAGAACTTTTGACTTGAACAGGAACCCGACTAGGGAATAGCACTGCACTGACACACCGTACCGGTGGCGCAGGCTGCATGGCGCACTTGCCACTGCAAGTGCCACACTAACCAAAGTACTAAATTTCAACCTACCTTGCGCACTTGCTACAGCAAGTGCAGCGACAGTGAACTAACCCTAAAGGACGTGGTGGTCCAGGCGGTTACCAATAGAACACTAAATCTTAGTAAGTCCGTAATGCAATAAAGCAGGACACAACCTTCTTAAGGGCAGGGGTACGAAACCCTTGGGTTTGAGGTCAATAGAACCTCGAGAAGACCTAGCCGGCCTGACCATTAAACCAAAAAAAAAAACAATACACCATTTAGTAGAATATTAAAAGGGGAGTAAATGAGAATAACAATTAGTGCCTTCAAGTCTAACCCCAGTGCCGGTATGGACATTAAACGTCAATCATTACCAATGGGGAGTGACGGGTCTTCAGGACCAGCATAACCATATTCAGTGAGTGCGCGGCACTCGTGGTTAAATCACTACCATTGAACATTGCCAGAGGGCAAGAAGTGAGCTATACGAGACGGGACTTTAAAAAAATAATAATAATAATAATAATAAATAAATATTAATAAGCAGATGTGAACGTGCAATAAAAGGGGCCGATGTAATGCCCACACCACACACACCGGAGATGTGGTTGATCCATTATGCTGCTAGACTCCGTATGGAGGGCGGTGGGTACAAACAAAAAGGTGAAAATTGCCTGATGACGGAAGATACCGTTACCTCAAAGAGGATGGAGGAGATATGAGTTGAATAAGAGTAAGGACTACACAATATAGAGCGATGATTATCGGAACCCACTAAGTTGTGAGCATCCAATTGTGACCTGGGGAGAAAGTATTCGAACCATTTGGGATTAAATTAAATAGACCAATAATCATTCGACTATCAGAATAAGCATTGAGCCTGAGTATCGTATGACATAGGCCTACGAAAGGATACCCTTAGTACCACCAAAATGACCCAAAACTAGGGGAAAAAGGGTGATGAATCACAAGTGCTGATTAATATCTGACTAACGGGACTGCCGTAAGATAGGGAAACACGAGGTGTCAACCTTTATCATGGAGTCCGAACTACACCATAGGGTATAACCCAATGGATTGGGTGGAGTTCTAGAACTGAAAACTCAGGTCTGAAGGCGTTAACAGCCTAGGAGTGAACGGGAGAGATAACAGGTGGTTACTGACCCCCACTCACAAATACCAGATGACGAGCATGTGGAAACCAGAATTAGGGCGATAAGTCGCAAACACCTATCTTAGAGGAAGTAAAGGAAATATACATTAATAAAGGAAACCATAGAACCTAATATTAGGGCCATTCTGACATTAAAGGATAAGAATTGGCAACATAGTTACTCAAACATAAATTACCGAGACTAAGAGTACGATAATCACCGGGTACGAACGCTACGAGTGCACTAAACGAGACATGGGACGACCGCACTCCTAGGAGCTTGTGGGCCTGACAAACTATATTAAGTTAGTTGGGTAAGTAGTAATGTATCAGTATGGTACCCCATGCATGTAAACGAGTAGTGTAGGACCCAGGAGGTAATCAACTCTGTGTCTAAGTCAGCGAATGGAACCCTGACTAGGTAAACCATGTAATGACGAGAGAGATCTCAGTCAAACTAGCAAGGTTAGGAAAATCAAGGATAGCTTGATAATAAAGTGACATAAGGTCGCAACTCCACAGTGGAGGAGTTAAACATAAGTTTTGAGGATTTTAGTAAACGAGGAAACTAAGGCCAATTTAATGGTAATGGCAAGTTGAACTCATGAATGAAAAGAGGAATTGAGGTATCTAAGGAAGTTATATTAGAGAAACCTTTGTGATAAAAGATGCTACCCAAAAAGGGGGCACAGAGAGAATTATACCACGCGCTGAGGGCGCCGCGATGATGTCGCATTAAATAATAATAACCACATGCTCAAGTCATAAACCTTAGTATGTTAGTACCAATTAGGGTTGAACAGAAAGTGAATACCAAGCTAAAACCCACAGTCGTATTGTATGTTTACAACAGACGAAGGACAAAAGCGAGCATTACAAGAGATACTCTAAGCTGGAGATTAGATACTCCATGCAAACCGCAACGGCGGATAACCGTCCAATCGACTGGTACATGGTGCGCAACAAACGACCAGTGGAATAACTGTTAACCGAATTATGCTGGTAAGAATCAGAAGGTGGAACATCTGATAAACAAATGGAGTCCCCCCTAATCGAGAAGAGGGATGAACCATATATGGATACTAAAGTACCAACACACGAGGGATACGAGTTCACACTAGCAAAAGCGGGCCTACAAAGCACCCAAAGAACGAACTCACTCCAGAAGGAGATAGCTTGGAGTCATGAGGCGCCAGTTAGATGCGCATATCAGAATCGCCTTGATATTTTAGGGACAACTATTGCAAGCACTAGGTGCTAGAGCATAGCTCGACAACCCTTACACCGAAGGTTAACTCGGTAGGGTGGCATGAACTCATGGGAATATACCATGAGCATGTATAGAATTCAGGAGGGCTGAATAAAATGGCCAGATGAAATAATAAACGTGTGTGACTAACGATACCACGCAGCCGAATAAATTACTCCATTTCTATAATTATGGAAGACTGTGTAGAAAACACCGTCACATGAAGTTGAAACCGACATGAAACTACTACCTAAAAGGGGTAAACTAACCACATCGTAGTTGGGCAGACTGCTTGCGGAGCGAGTGGGCCCATATTGCTTAGGTTTGACATACCTAACAGGTTTGGGGAACACAAATGATGTGTTTACATCTCCCGATCAAACCGTATATGAATATACATACACCTAACCGAGATAGGCGGTATAACCTGAGGGGCTAAAGCCGACCATATAAAAAAGGGGGGTCATGAAATATGTAGCACATTAGTGCACGAATAATTCCACTGGAATGGAACATCTTGAACTTATTACTTCACGATGATATATCCGTAGATTACGTGGGCGTAATCATTTTAAGGGGGGTAGAGCGATTTCGCACGCCTAAAATATACAATATACCGTACGTAGGAGTACGTAACGCATGGTACACATGCTGCAAACTATTATTGTACGAAGAGTACAAGTGTTATGAATGTGTTATATTACTCGAGGTAATATTATGTGCATGAATATATATATGTATTTTAGTTCGCATTAGTTGTGGAAGACAGGAAAGGAAGAACAAATAGAGTGTCTTATCCTATTTCCGACTATTATGCAAACGTTGCGAACATTAAAACACATAAACGCCTAACTTGTTAGCTCCAGTTGAGAGTCCAACTAGGTCTATCTGGTAACTTCTGTGGGAGATGTCAAATGGAAGGAGTAGAAAGCTCCATACTATATGATTTGTGACTCGGTACGAAACCGATTGTTGGGAATGCGATGAGTGAGTCGGCATGAGACCGATGTGTAACCTAGTGGAGGTAAAACCTCTAGAAGTGTATGAATGATTATGAGTCGAGTGAATTTGGTACATGGTTAGGATACATGATCCTGTATGCCGGTGATTAGATTAATTACACTGGTTGACTTGTATATCTATAGAAAACAAGACGGCAAATATCAAGAGGAAACAAGATTAGAAGTGAATAAACAATTGATTGATTGAATTTGACGTGGGAAGTTGAACTTGATCCTGGTCCGATCAAGGGAAACCGAACACAAATTGAGGTGAGAGATAGTCCAACACTGACGCTGACCACGTCGGGGTTGAATGATTCTCGAAACTTCCTACAAGTGGACACAGATATGAATGGAAATTGGAATTTAGGCGTCACTCGGAGAGCCGTGGACCGTGGAGTCCTTCGCCATTAGACCGGTGTGTCTGCGAGTGACATCACCCAGAGAGCCGTGGACCGCAGAGCCCTTTGTCATTAGACCGGCGTGTCTGTGGGTGACTAAGGAAATAAGGTGACTGCCCGAGGAGCCGTGGACCGCAGTGTCCTTCGTTATGATCAAACCGGTGTGTCCGCGGGTAGTAGACGTTGGTTGGGTTGGGGACCGTCAAGTCCTGGTCTTTAAGACTGCTTCCCTGTGAGTTGTCAACGTTAACTATATGTGCACGCATACATGTGGAATGATGTGTGGGTATCCTCGCGAGATACTAACATGTAGATAGGGATGCGTGGAGTATCCCTTGCAAACACCTTTGAGTACTTTATGAGTTTTGCACCTTGTCTAGTGCTGTACCATGAGTTTTGCACCTTGTCTAGTGCTGTGTACTATGAGTTTTGCACCTGGTTGAATATATAAATAGTACCGCTGAGTACTTTTGTGGATGAATTGGATGTGCACCTTGTTTAGTGCTATGAAACGAATGAGCTTATACCATGAGTTTGACTACTTGATATATGTTGCATGTATAGACTAGGTTTGAACCGAGTGGGAGTTACTCCCTAGCAATGGACTGTTTGGTTACTTAGTGGAACTTGATTCCTTAGGTGAACTGTAGAGGATTAAGGACTTCGGGACGAAGCCTTTTTAAGGGGGGTAGACTGAAATACCCCTAACCTTTAAAATATAATTAAATGATCTATTAATGATCTAAGATGATTATTAAACATCTAAATATTATTGGGGAACAATCTAAAAGATCTCAACAAGGCAAAACACGCCTTAAGATCGGTAAAGCCAAAAATGTGCTTTAAGACACCAGAAAGATTGTATGACCTCAAATAAGATCCAAAGTGGATTCCTAAGTATTATAATGAATCAAGGAACACAATAAAACCATTCTCAAGGAGAACTAAGCTCAGGAACACCCTGTGACACAAAAATGTGCGCTAAAACTCCTTAAAGCAAGTTTTTGTGAGATTGCCTTTTAAATTGATTTTTAATGGGCTTAAAAATTATAATTATCTTAAATATGATATATAATCATATTATATCATATTAGGAATTTAATTCCAGAAATTTACGAATTTTTACAAATTTAATATTAAAATATTAATAAAACCCTAAAGTGGGGCCCGCATGAGTCAATATTGACCAAGTATGGTCAATGGCCAATTAATTGACCCACTTGGACCATGGAGATCGGCAGGCAAGGAGGGAGGAGACAGCACACAATCATTAGAAGACAAATTGCTACCTAATATTCAATTTGCAATAGTAAAACCTACCTTTTTTCAATTATTCAAGCCTTTCCACTCTCTCCTCTTGCTCTTGTCCGATTCCAGCCTGCCCAAACGAGTTCCTCCCTTCCTAAGAAGCTCTCAAGTCTGGTTCTTGAGCATGGAAGGCAGATCTAACTCCTAAGCTCCTAAGGTAAGTGTTTTTAGTCATTTTTAGCCCTTTTTCTTCATCTCTTCACTACCAACACCTAAATTTCGTGGCTCATCAATTCCTATGGCTTATTCTCAGTGTTCTAAGGTTAGAACAAGAGCTAAACTCGTTTGAGACCAGTAGAGGGACCAAGGTTGTTCAAATCTACATTTTAAGGTAAAAATGTGCTTTAAGCTCATAACTTTTGATTCCCTTCGAGTTTGGCTGTGAAACTTTGGTCATAGCCTCATCTTCTTCTCCTTTTCATGTGGAATCTGTTGGTTAGCCATTTGGAGCAAGGGTGACCGAGATCCAAGAGAAATACTCTCTTTTAAGGCATTTTTCCAAGGTAAAACCTAATAACAAGGTAGTATTTCGAGATCTAACTATTTCCTATGTCAATATGGTGGATCTAACACCTTGTGGTGTGTTTGGTTCAGGTCGAAAATACCTAGAACTTCCCTTGCATTTTTAAGGTGATTTTTGCCTTAAATCTTACATTAATTATTCCTTATGGTTAAACTCAAGCTTGGAGTGTAACCATATCTTGTTTTTGTGTATTAAACATGTCTAAATCAAGTGGTGAATTTTCCTACAAGTGACCGAGCCCATACAAGGAATAATCAAGGTATAAACACCTTAAACTTATGATTTTTATAATTTCTAAGCATATATATATGGGGCCGAGAGTGAAAAATATATATAGGTCATATTGACCTAAAAATGGAAAAAAATGGCTAAGATAAATTAAGCTAGTCATTTAAGAGATTTAATTAACATAATGGTCAAATTATGACATTATGTGGAAAAGTAATTAAATCTAAGTGAGGCCGAATATATATGCTATATTTTGAGACATTTATTGTGTAATTTATTTTGCAAGTTCAAGGTTGTAATAAGGCCATGTCATTAGGCCATTTTAATTTAAGTTTATAAGCTTATTTAGTTTTATTTATGCTTATAATTAAAATTGGGGCCAATTCGTAATTACTAGGAAGTTAAAAAGCCGTGGGCTTAATTTAGAACAATTTAGGGTTTTTAAATGAATTTAATAAAAATCATAACATTTTATAAAGTTTTGGGTCAAAATTGTAAAAATAGAAAAGTATAGGTTATTATTGGTAATTACCGAAAAATTGGTTCCCATTTGGTATTAGGAGTCAAAGTTGACCATATAGGAGACTTTGACCAAGTTTGGAGAATTTAAGAAATTAAAATACTACCTTATAATAAGATACTTATTAAATTGTAAAAGATTTATAAGACTTGGGGTGGTATTGTGATTTCCGAAAACTTGGGGGTACTAAAAGGAGTTTAGTACAAACCTTAGGTTATTAGGAATTTTTAGGAATTTATTTGGTTAAATTTGGAGTTGATATGAATTAAATAAGTATAGTATAAGGTATTTCATAATATTGTTACAAATGGGTAACATAAGTGGAAAAATCGAGATTTAGAGAAAATACAAGGTTAGGAATAATGTTTATAACCTTTTGGTATAGTTTGATGATTTTTGGAATTATATATGAGGTCTTATAAGGACATATGTATAATATATGGTTTTAATGAAATTAGGAAACTATATGTTATAAAGAGGGGAAATTGGTGAATATAGAAAGTTAAGTGGTGGGAAAATAATTTAAATAGACCATGGGGTCTGTTCGGTTATTTTGAGGAAATATAACCATGGGTTATAATTATATCAAGGATAAGGATTATAATATAAGGTATATACTATAAGTGTAACAAGGAAATATATTGGGATTAAGTTGTAAATTATGGAAGTTTGGTGGAAATTAATTTATACCGAGATTTTAAGTACTGTTTTGTACTATTAACATATATATAACTACAGGTTATAATTGTATGAATGACATAGTTGTCAAAATATGTTAATAACTATAATATAACATGGTAAAAATTATGTGGTGGATTTTGTAAATTAAGGAACATAGGTACTGTTCGGAAATATTAATATTTTTGAATGAAATTTAATATGGTTTTAATGTTATAAGAATTATAACATTTATAATATAGAGGTATTCATTAAAAAGAATGAATATATATTATAAGAATTGCCATATAAAAATAGTTCCATGACTACATACACATAAATGAATGTGTTGTGGAGGAAAATAATATGGTTTAGTGACCATATATTTTCATAATTAAAATGACGTATGATAAAGGGAAAAGAATTAAAAACATTGGATATGGAATGTTAGGACTGTACATGTGATAATAAGGATTGATAATGCAAAGTATTGTTTACCACATTGAATTTGGGAAGAAGAAAAAAAAAGAGAGAACAAACCTTAGAAAAATAAATACTAAGGTGAAATGTATGGTGTATGACAAGAATCATACATGCAATATAGAAACAAACTATATGATGTACAAACATACATTGGGTTACATGCGATAACAAAAGCTCAACTATAAAATATTTAATATACGATACAAGACTACGCTTGTAATATAACACTTTTCCAATCTCGATTAAACCTAAAACCCGACAAACATTGACAGTTAATAACGGGGTTAACCGGAGGTATTAGTGACGGTATGGATACCGTAGGATTTTGTGTTGTTATACAGTATGCTAATCAGTAGCATTATGTATTGTATAGACTGTTAGAGACGACGCACGGAGCGTGGATCTTGCTGATTCATACTCCACCGTAATACTCAGCAGTGTGAACGGTATGTTATTTATGTGGCTTGATGTCTCTGAGGATTTCCTCAGTTCAGACATTGTGTGAAAATCTGTGATAAGATTGAATGTCTGCTTGTGTGAATTAATATGCTTGAGTTGTTATTAATGCTGCTTTATTATTACTGTTGTGCGATAACAGTACCGTTCGTATATATGAACTATTATAAAACGAACTAGCGGCAATGATGCTATCTTATATGTGTAATATAAGGAACGTAAGTAAAACGTTGTAGCATTAGGATAATAGATATATAAAATATCTGAGACTTATATACGGAGCATTGGCCTCTTTAACGCCGCTCTCGTATCTAGCACTGGATCCCGGGTCGACATACTCAGGATTGGACTACGACCTTGGTCTGCTGTGTTAGAAAAAAATAGTAAAGCGATACGATGGTATAGATAAGTATATCAAGGATGTGGCTCTTGCTGTGAACTGTGATCCATTAACGATACTAGACACCGTGTGGTAGCCGTAAGTATCTGGATAAATTTCCAACGAACTACAAATTGTTCGTAGGACGGAGACTCTACCGCTGGAGTGGCTATTGCCGTGGGTGACCCGCCATAAGAGATGGGTAACTTAGAGACACGTCGTTCTAACGAGACGTTGTCATTATACATGACTGAACAATTACGAACGACTATATTAACTCGTACATTAGGCGAACATTATTTGGGCTTGCATGCCAAAGACGAGAGTTCATACTCGTTTATAATTCTCGTTACTTCGCTTCGCCTTGTTGTTCATTGGTTGTGCTTGGTGGTTATGTTGGTATGTTGGTGGATTTGTTTGAACGAGCCATTGTGCTCATACTGTGTGTTGTGAACTGGTTGTGTCGAGTCACCGTACTCATGTGTGGATTGTGGTTGGGTGTCTGGTCGAGTGAGTCGCTGAACTCAATTATGAATTATTAAGTGTTTGTTGGAATGGAGTCTCTGTACTCATATAAGCGCTGTAAACGCTTTCAGTAGTTTATTACGATGCGATGTGTGAAGCCGGGGGCTTGTTTGTTATTTGAGATTACTGCAATATATTTGTTGCTTTACAGTTTCAACATTGAACTATTTGTATGGAAACGAATTGCATACTCTCGACCAAATAACTGAATGGTCCGAGGGTGCATGACAGTCAGGTAATAACATACTCAGCAGGGGCTGATTCCATACCACAAACTACCATTTTTGCAGGTATGCAACTTCCGGTGTCGGCAAGAGAGTGACGCGCTGGGTAGTTTGATTACAGTTATTTAAACATGCACTGTTGCATTTTAATACGAACCTAGAAACATGTATAGGTCTTGGATACGTAGAAAGCTCACTGTGAATGTATTTTATATTGGTTTTGGGAGTTTAGATCTATCTCTTGTTGTCACTGCGAGAAAATGTTTTGTATTTAAGAGCTTATCAGGAAGCACGTTATTACTCGTATGGGCGAGCAAGAACGGTGACCAGTAGTCAATTGTTGAGATTACCGCTGCGATTATATTGTTAAGTAAGATGAATAGGAGCCGAATAGAGTAGGGGTGTTACAGTTGCCGGTTAACAACCATAAATTTCAGGTCAATATTCATAGGTCACCGGTCAATGGTCATATCGGTCAATGATATATGTCACCAATCAAAATGTAAGGGGAAAAAGAATCTCATTTACTAGTAGAAGGTGATGAATCATAAAGAGAATTTGGGTAATCTTATTCCTTGTCCTTTTCATAGGGAAAAACTAGCTAAATAAGAGTCAAAAATTGCAGTTTTGTTCTTTATTCCCAAAACAAACCCCGACTAACTTCTCAGTCTTTCTTCCAACTGATTAAAACCGTGATAAGCTGATGAATGGTGTATTTCAAGAGAATGTGGAGACAGTATCCTCTATAATTTTTACTCACAGTGACTACAATTAATAGCTAGTCTTAAAATGTGGTTAAAACAATTTAGTATTTCAGTAGTTTGATTCGGACATTAAATTATTTTGGGAAAATTCACAATATGTCACTAAAATGTTTCATAATTCATGATATACCTCTTTTTTGAAACCTGTCCCTCATATACCACGAAAATGTTTTAAAATTCACAAAATGCCACAATTTGGTACCAGATGTTAACGTTGCTCTGGAAATGACCATATTTCCTCTGACAATTTTATTATTTTAAAAGTTTTTTTAATTTTTTTAAGATAGTGGTTTATATAACGACTTTTTTTTATTTTTTTAAAAGTTCACAATATACCCCTGTTTTTACAAAAAGTTCACAAAATATCCCTGTTTTTACAGAAAAGTTCACAACATGTCCCTATTTTTCTTTTAAGCTGTTATAACAACTATTTTTCTATTCAAACGGAAAGCCTTATTACAACTGCTAGGCTTTTGGTTTCTTTCAATGGTGGGTGATGCAGGATTGATACAACCCTATTCCAAAGTAAGACACACTTTCAAAGCGTCACGCAAGAACACTTCAGTTAGTGGGGCATACTACAACTGATGGGTTTGTGGTTTCTTTGAAAGTGTGTCTTACTTTAGGATGAAGTTTGTAGCGATCCTGCATCACCGGTGCTCACCATTGAAAGAAATCACAAGTTGTTGTAGTATGGATTTCATGTTGAACAAAAAAATAGCTGTTACAACAGTTTAAAAGAAAAATAGGAGCATACTGTGAACATTTTATAAAAACAGGGGCATATTATGAACTTTTTGTAAAAATAGTGGTATTTTGTGAACTTTTTGTAAAAACAGGGGTATATTGTTTACATTGAAAAAAAATCAAAGAACTAGTTTATAAAAAATCACTAAATTAAAATAATAATTTTTTTAAAAAAAATTAAAATTGTAAGTTCAATATGGTCATTTCCCAGGGATGAACTAACGTCCCATACCAAATTGTGGTATTTTGTGTATTTCAAAACATTATGTGGCATATGAGGGACAATTTCAGAAAATAAGTATATCGTGAATTATAAAACATTTAAATGGTATATTGTAAATTTTCCTAGTTATTTTTATTTTGGGAAATTTCATGAAATGCCACTATATTTTGGCTAATTCATGAAATGCCACTGAAAAAAAAGTCACAAAATGTCACTATATTTTCATAAAAGTCCATGAAATGCCACTATAGGTATTGACCAGATGGAAAAAAAGAAAAAAATACCCGTACTAGTTAACAAAGTACTTTTAAAGTTGACAATATGCCCCTAAGTGTTTAAAAAATTCAAAAAAAGTTCGAAATACAATAAAAATATAAATAATATATAAAAAATTATAAAATTGAAAAAAATGAAAAAATCATAAAATATTAAAGCAAAAAAAATATTCATTTTAAAAATTTTATTCAATACCATAAAAGATATTGCGATCTAATCAAATAATTTATACCATTTTTTTTACCAATTTATACAAATTAAGTACCATAATTTATACCAATTAAGTATCATAATTCATACCATACATTTCTAAATACCTTTTTAGCTAAAAATTTAAACTAATTATTCAATAGAAATTATATTATATATTTTAAATAATATTAAACAAATATTTTAAAATTTATATTTCTTTTCTAGATCCATTTATGACATAAAAAATATTATATCATAAAGTTATCTGCAAAAGAACATAAATTTCAAAAACTAAAATTTCCAAAAATAAGTTAAAAAATAAAAAATAATTTATTTGAAGAAATAATCTAAATTGATAAAAAATAATAATTCAAATATGGTAAAAATTATGGCTTATTTGAGATAAATTGGTAGAAATTATTTGTTTAGAACACAATATTCTTTTTATGGTACTGAATAAATTAAAAAAATGAAATATTTATTTGTTTTTATATTTTATGATATTTTCATATTTTATTATTTTTTTATATTTTATAAAATTTTATATATTATTTTATATTTTGTTGAATTTTGATTTTTTTATGAATTTTTAACACTTGAAGCATATTGTGAATTTAAAAATATTTTGTTAACTAGTAGGGGTATTTTTGTCTTTTTTCAATATGGTCAATGACTATAATAACATTTCATTGACTTTTACGAAAATATAGTGACATTTTATGACTTTTTTTAGTAACATCTCATGTAGTTTCCGTGTAATAGATACTCTCCATCATATATTAGCTAGGTAGCTAGCTAGCAAACCCCAAAGGTGCATGACACATGGGATGCACCCTTTTTTTGGCTTTATATGGACATCACATATGCATGATGACACATATATCAATTACAACCCACACACCAGGTAGACACACATGAATGATGGTGGTGGTTTTATATATGATCCAAGATTCGTAGTAGCTCGCATCGCACTGCAGGAATACTGAACGCATGTGCCCATGTTGCGCCAATAATAGAATCGACACCAACACACCCCAAAAATATTTGTCTTGACATTAACTTGAAGTGACGTCTTAATTTCACCTTACCATTATTAATAGTTTATATTGTTATTAATTTGTAAATCATTTTCCCAAGTTAATTAATTACTACTTCAAATTCCATGACAACACAAGAGACGTCGACTATAACAACAACAACAGCTAGCATATTTTGACGCGAGTTTAAGTAAATGGAAAGAGAAAAGAAAGGTTAATTAAATGGATCGTGTTTTAATCGTCATACAAAGTGCCAAAACCTGGTTAGGTGGGGCGGCACTATATATTTGTCTTCAGGTAAATTAATCTGAAAGATACGTAATCTCCAGATTAATTTAGTTAATTAAGCTAGAGTTCGTAGTATACAATCTACTCATCGTCATCATCATCATCATCATCTCTATTTGTTTCACGAAAAGGTCGCTCAAAGCCGCCGCACTGCACCCATCTTATCATATCTACAATTTACGCCCTATTGAAAAAGACCCCCATTTCAAATTTGGTTGTATTATGTAGTATATATATAAGACAAAACTTTATAAAGTTCAAAAAAAGAAGCAGACGCAAGAAGAAGATTACTCATTTTTCGAAACACATTCCAAAATAGATTAAAAATACTCGGCTGGGTTTTGGAGTCAGTATTCGAGCTTTTGCAGTCATTTTAATAAAATTGCAGTTATTTTTTTAAAATTTGCAGTCATCAAATACAGTTAATATTGTAGAATACGCAGTCGTCAAAAAAAAAAAAACTATATATATCCCAACTCTCAACCTCTCTCCTCTCATTTCTTTTCGCGCATAAAAAATCACATTCCAAAAGCTCTCTATCCTCCCGTTCGCCCAACTTCCGTTTGAAGCACTTAAGGTAACTGTTTACCCTCCTATTTCATTGTATTATGCTATTGTATGATTAGGTATAGTTTAGAAGATGATTTAGATCAAATTTGGCTCAATTCAAGCTTAAAAAACATGAAAAAAAAACCTATCCGCAGTCCGTAAAACGGACCTGTTTTTTACGGTCCGTTTTTAATGGTCCGTAACGGACTGTTTAAAACGGACCGTAAAAAACACGTCCGTTTTACGGACAAAGTAATTTGGTCCGTTTACGGACTGAAGAAGTCGGTCCGTTTTACGGACATTTTAGAAGCGGTCCGAAAAACGGACCTGTATGCCTCGTCCGTTTTACGGACTAGTCTTTTCGGTCCGTTACGGACCGTTGAACTTATGGTCCGTTACGGACGGCTCTATTGGTGTCCGTTATGGACCTTTTTTTTTGTTTTTTTCTTGATTCTAGCTTGATTTGAGTTATTGACTCTATTTGTTTTACAGATGAACCGCAAGGACAAACAAAAGGCAACAGCAGAGTGTTCCTCTAGCGTTCCTAAGAGGAAGAAGGTCACACGATCTGCTCGGGAGCAAATGGAGATGGAGAGGCGGTCCAAGCGCGTTTCAGACCGACCATCATCACAGTCTCTTGCTGCCTCATCTCCCCATCCTCATGCTGTTGGCACTTCTGGTCTATTCCCTGCTGTTCAGCAGCCATCGCCACCGAGGAGGAGATTCGCATCTGATCATGACGATAGCGATGATTCTGACGATGACGATGACGATGATGATGATAATGATGCGGACCAGCAGACGGCCGGACACCAGTTAGCCCTTGCTGCCGGTGGGGGTGCGAGATCAGCTGGGGGTCAGTTCCCCACCGATTGGTTCATCACTCCGGAGTCCGTTCCGATTCCTGGTGGTCCTTCTGATGCTAGTCTGCTACGCAGCTTTGGTGGACATGTGGCGTTGGATGTGTGGCGAGGAGTGGTATGTATCTCTAACGTTTGTTTTAAATATTTTTTTTATGTTAACTGTAGTGTGTGGACTTATAAAATCGATATGTCTCTAGGAGCGTGGTTGTTTGTCATTTATCACTATAGGCCCTTTACTGGAGAAGTGGCATATTGACCTGTTTAACCATGAGAGGGCTAAGGAGGTAGTTAGAGATAGTGGATATTGTAGAGCCTTACCATCCGAACCGGTGTCTGAGGCAGTTCGGCCTGGTCCAGGTTATTCCCATCACTCCCCCTCTATGGCCACATCAGGCTGTACGGAAGAGGACCGGCAGAGACTACAGTGTTGACCATGTTGCATCACCAGCGCTATGGGGCAGTCAGTCTCACATGTATGCCACTGAGTTTCTTAACTCACGACCCGCTGCTGCTGGTGATGATGTGGAGGCAGGTTACCTCGAGTGGTACCTTGCTCGGACCCACCCGAGGCTCATCCCTCCTGGTGGTGCTGCAGCCCCGCCTGCTGATCCTACTGTAAGTTGTTATATTAATTTATTCGTACTTTATAATAATCAATTATTAGAAACTAATCTATATACTTTTCATACTATTACATCCACAGGTGACGCTCACTACTATTGCGCAGCTGATGGATCCATACTACCCGCCCACACCCAGACGGATGGCTCGCTCAGATGTCGCCTGATGAGTTGTCCCAGTTTCAGCATTCTTTCGATCAGATGTTGGGACAGGTTCAGCACTTCCGGATCACACCGCAGACTGAGAGGCCTGGTACATCCAGTGGGTCACAGAGTAGGGGGGCTGGTAGAGGGAGAGGTTCTAGAGGGGGTGGCAGACCGGGGGGGGGGTGACTATGCCACAGATGCAGAGGGGTCATAGGGGTAGGTAGGCTGGTTGCTTTGGATGGGTTGTTTGATATGTTCAGATATTCTTTTGTTGTTGTTGATTTCTTGGCTATTACTTGGGTGATTCGTAGCTCTTTTGGATATTTTTAGTTATGCTTTCGTCATGCTTTAGTTATGCTTTATTGTTGTTGATTTCATGACTATGACTATTACTTCGGAGATTCGCCGCACTATTGAATACCCGGATGGGTTTTACAGTCATTACGGCATACACCTACATAACTTTCTACTGTCCCCACATTAGCTAGAATATGAGCTTCAAGATTCGTAGCTCTGTTGAAAGATTTACAAAATGCTAAGGGGAAGGGGGACATACAAAAGCTTCCCACTTGCATCTCTCAACAAGACTGTTAAACCATTTACACAGTAGTGTGCTCAGAGTGAGCTTTTACCTATTAAACGATCAAACTATGTACGTAACTCCAAGGTAGATATAGGAACTCTTGGACCCAAAAGTGTGCTGAAAGTGAGCTTTTTCCTCCTATCTTCGACGTGACGGATACTTCTCCCTCCAGAGTGTGATCCGCTGATGATATGCCTCATCCCAACCTTGAACTGAGGGATCTCTAACTCTCCCCCATGTCAAATAAAGGGGAGGTATGGGTGCATTATCTGCCATATCAACACGTATGAAATGATTACCGACATGACACATATAAAGCACCTCCGAGCTCGCACGACCCCAGCCATTGTTATCTCTGAATGGTAGGCATGTGAAACCAGTACCGGTCTCAGCATCAACGTATACTAGAACAAGGTTGTATCTGGTACATATGACTGGAATAATCGTGGTGACAAACCATTTGTTCGGTGGTGCGAGACCATCCCCTGTCCATAAAACAGTCTGTGCCTCTTTCTGCACTTCTGATAGACCACCCATTCTATCAGCCCACCAAATTTGTCTCTCTGGAAGAGTTAGCTCCTCGTATATAGAGGCGCGTACTTCTCTCCATTCATCTTCTGATTGATGCCTCCAATCTGCAATCACTGAAACCACAATTGCCGTCACCTTGCACGTTTTTGTACCGTGTAAATTGCTCATGAACGTTGGTTACAAAAAGATGGTAAAATGGGAATCCGTCTGTCATATCACGCCATTGTGCCAAGGCTACTTCTTAGGTGGAGCAGAATTGTGATCGACACTAGATTTTCCCTTCTTGACATTTTTCTTCACGCGCTCGTGGGTAGCTTTGAACCTAGGAACGATGATGGAAAATATTTTAAAGACAACCATTATAAATAATTATAAACTGTGCAAACAAGTTTATACGAATGTTAACCTTCGTGTGGATGTACTGTGTCCCCTTGGTCTTCCACGTGGAACTTGAACAGGTGGCTCATCAAGATCGAAAGATGAACCAGGTCTAATCACTGACTGCACAAGCCTAACACAACGCTGAAGAATCAAAGGGTCGTCCAGACGGAGAACTTCATCGTTCAATGCTCTCCACATGATTTGTTCTCTTCATGTTGTGTTAGTGTTTCTTGCTTCATTGTTTTCCCCACATCCAACTCCAACGTCTTCCACAAGTCGTGAATAACGTCTAGTGTAAGTTTTTCTTTTCTTTCAATCAGTTCATAAAGGTAGTTGCACAAGGAAGCCCATGAGTATAAACTAATGCACATCCACACTGTTGCTCATCCGTCTTGAATTCTTTGCCACGCTGAAGCTCCTCTTGAAGGATCACCAAACATTTGTGGCTGACTCGCCCACGTATTGTTCGAAATAGACGGTAGTAGTCTTCGTGAGCCATCTTGTCTTTAGACATTTCCATATCTGTCAGGAACCCGTTGATTTGACGTTTGAGTAGCCCATCAATCCTGAAGAATATGGTGTGCAACTTCATTTGGGAAGACTGAAGCCAAATCTTGAGTGCTGCGTGTGAGCTCTCAGCTCTGTAACATTAACTATTAATGAGCATCTTTCATTGTCATTGGAAATGAACAACACATTAAATTGAAAATCAAGAATAAGTATGTCACACATACCTATTTGTAGTGCAGTTTCCAAAATGTGATACTTCATTTGTCCAACATTCAACGAACTTTTCTTTGTACACGAGCCAAGTGTCATCCAGATATTTTATCCAGTCAAGCTTCCCTTTCTTTTCATAGACGTTCCTCATGTGCGCATACTCCTCCCTGAAATGCACCTCCGTTGTACTCTTGACTACCTTAAACCAATGTTTAGTAGCCTCAGCCACTTCACCTATCTTGTGGAAGAACCTCTTTGCATTCAAATCAACATTGGTGTTAATGTGCCAACGACATAGTAGATGAGGCACATGGGGGAAAACAGAAGGTAGAGCTTTCATAAGACCAAGCTCCCTGTCAGTCACAAACACAGACGGCTCACGTCCTTGAATCAATAACTCCCTCAAATTTTTCAAAACCCAAGCGTACCCTGCTTCATCCTCATTACATACAAATGCATATGCAATGTTGAAATTCTTCCCAGTAGAAGTCATTCCTACTATCTCTACAAGCGGCATCTTATATACATTTGTCTTGTATGTAGCATTAATGATGATGACGTAAGGGAACGCATTGAAAAGCTTCACAGATGTTGGGCTGGCAAACATAACATACCGGTAACATCCTTATCATCTGTACAAAATGAAAAAAAAGAATTTAATAATAGGAATAGTTTAAAACGTAACAGAACTTAAATGATATGATGGCAGAAACAAACCTCGACGGCCGTCACAAAATACGTGATACTTGTGTTGCTCAAGGTCATCAACAAGCACTTGCATAACTGGTCGTCCCCCCTTATGCTCCTTTGTCAACTTCTTGTTCAAATTGTATATGAAGTTGATACCAATGAATAGATTCGGATTTTGTTCCTTCAGTCGCAACCACTGCTCACGTGGGGGGGAGTACCTACCATATGAAAATGACGAACCGCTTTCAACTCATCATCTGTCAATGGATGTCTACTAAAATGTCCCTCTGGTAGCTTAGGCAAGTAGTGGTTGTGTCGTCCATCCTTCACAACCAATTCCATCCTTTATGAGTGCACTTGCCGCGTATACGGAATGGACATGAGCACTTCTTCGAGGAGGTACGTCCTCGCTGCACATAATCATCATCAGCTTTAACTCTTCGTGGATGCCAGTACCGCTCACACGTAAGTACTACTAGGTCATCTGTACTTGTCTGGACTATGGTCACCACCATCCACTCACGACCCTTTGCCGCCCTACAGTGTCCACCCATTCAACAGCGGCTTGCTTAGTAGGAAAAAATTGATCGGTTTGAAATACATGAGTAGTATCGATCCATTCGTCTTCAGGAAGTTCAAAGGGTGAATCATGATGAGCAGGGGAGTCATGAGGGGGACCGAAGCCTGACAAAAAGTAGGAGTAAACATGTGTCAGGAAAAGAAGTGACGAAATCTGTTTGATTACCGTCCGTTACGGACGTCTTTCAAACGGTCCGTTACGGACGCAGGTGAATCGTCCGAATTACGGACGTAACAATTTGGTCCGTTACGGACGGATGCTAGTAGTCCGTTACGGACGGTATGTACAGTAGTCCGTTACGGACGACAACAAAACGGACGGTTAAAAACAGACGAGAAAAAACAGACGTTAAAAAACGGACGATATAAAAAGGACGTTAAAAAACGGACCAAAACGTAAAAAATTCCGAAATTTTGATTAAAATTTACCGTTGGATCGTCCGAGAAGCAGTTTCTTCATTATATGGTTCGTTCAGATCAAATTCTTTTTCATTGTTCGATTTCCCCTGCCGTTTCCTCTTCTGATTGAGCCTAAATCGTATTTTATCTCCAACCTTTTGTTTCCCTCTCTCTAAATTTCTTTCTCCTCCATTTAGAAGTTTAAGTGCAATAGTGTTCATTAATCCCTTTGATGCTTACATATAAGGGTTTTTTTGATGACTGCAATTACAAAAAACTGACTGCATATTTTTTTAAACGACTGCGAAATCTAAAAAATTGAGTGAAAATGACTGTAAATTCTAAAAAACCGACTACAAAAACGAACTCTCTTAAAAATATCAATCATGTGATCTTATCCTTTATTATATAAAGATAATTAACTAGGGTTTTATATTTGTGCGAGAGATAGGTCATAGGTGTATATATATATATATATATTGAGTTTGTCCTTTACCAGCTTTGTTTTTTTTAATCTTCTTTTCTTTCATAGAATGTTTGTTTTATTCACTTCCCTCACAGACAAGCCCAAACATGCTTTTTTGTAGCACTACAGTTACTAGACAATTATCTATATACAGTTGGGTAAACCACCACCACCTGCCGTCCACTGATTAATGATAGACCTCAAATGGTCTAAGGACGAGGACACTTGGTCTGTGCAACAAATAGTAGTATATTAAAGTTATCAAGGGTAACAAATTGTTTTTTTTTTTTTTGAAAGAAAGGGTAACAAATTGTTGTTTGTTTTTCTTTTCGGTTTGTTTCTTTGTATGTATTTGATGAAAAAGGCTATATGTTTTTTTTTTGAACATTGTGAAAAAGGCTAAATGTTATGTATGAACATGCTAGCTTTTGGTTGGTTGCGACAATATTAGAAGACAGACTTATTTCCTTTCTGGTGGACGACAAGACAACCCACATGAAAGAGTTGGTAAATAACAGAACATACAACAATACCAAAATTATTTGTCTAACGAAGCACATAGAATAAAAGGTCGACCTTCGTCTTTAGTCTATGAATCGTTCGTCTTGTCTCTCATCTGCGTTAATTAATTAGTTAAAACTCAACGTAATAAATTAAACATGTAGCATAAATCACTACGTGCTATTCCAAAAAAATAAATAAGCACAGGTTTATGTTTTTTACCTTTAATTAGTAGTACTACATTCGCGTCATATATATAACCCTTCGGGATATCCAAAAAATTTGGAACGATTGAAAGTGTATATATACATTTGCGCGCGGCGAGGACATATTAATAGCAACAAGTTAAGTTTTCGATTGAACGTTGCGTGAGATAGACATAAGACCCGTCATTTTCACTTGAATTGCATGCAAAAGAAAAAGACGTACGTCGTGATGCAATTGTCTTATCCTTCTTATTGTGCCACTTACTAAGTTCAATCATAGTTTTCCTTAATAGTTGTAATCATACGGTGAGGCTCCATACTCATCGATCGATCAAGAATCAATGATATCATACCACCATTAATTCGCGCTGTGGCTGGGGCAAAATTCAAAAGCACATACATTATATTTTTTTGATAATTAAGGCTTAAAGCCATATTATTAAAAATAGGTGAGTGGTAATATCGGGCCTCATTAAAACCTCCCTAAGCAAAATGTAGTGAGAAAAAATCCAGGAAGAAAAAAGACTACCCATCAGCTCAAGATACAACCTAGTGACCAACTAGCAACAGACCAAAACAGCAATTACACACTAATGAAATAGACTAACCTCCCAAACATGAGAACATAGCCACACACGGGAACCTACGAAAACAAAACTCCTATGACACTTAAAGGGACAACAGACTAGCCTTGCAAGCCAACCATCGACATCTCGACAGCAAAGGGAACACTCCACCACATTAGTGTATCAGCCTATACATTCGCGTATTCATCATGGCCCCACAGGATTCACAGCTGCGTTTGAATTTGGCAGATGATATTAGCTTTGGCCTGGATTGGATTAGGCACATGACAACCTAATTACCTTATAATAATGCGATGCACTCATCAGCTTCTGCATTAGGGTTAATGATTTTTCATTTCTCATTTGTTGCAGGGGCAATATTCCTTTTCTGAGTAGGTGGAGGGGTATTGTGAAATAATTCCACTACAAGGTCTAATCCATCCTTGTCAATAGAAGAATTCTCCAAATGTGGTGCTAAGCTTTCCGGAGATCAAGGTTCAATGGTCTCATGAGTTCTCTCCTTAGCTTTCAAATTTTGTTCTAACAGGGGACTAGCTGTAGCTCTCCCACTATATTGGAAGCCTCCTCCTTATATTCCTCTTCTAGACTAATGTCAGTTCTTAACTCATATGTCTCTTCTACGGTTTGCGAATCAATCCCCCGAGGTAGAAACTCTTCCTTCTTTTGCCACTATGTGTCAGAACATAGGCCCCGCTCTGGCGTACCATCCACATGTTCCTTATCGGAAATGTGATTTTTTGACAGCCCAGGCGCCTGATTCATCTCGGGAATAATTACTAGACCGTAAGAAGGCTAAACATCCAACCCCACACTAGTGGAAACACAGGCCTATTTCGGGGGTTGTTTAGGGCCTATTTCGGCGGTTCTGAACCGCCGAAATGGAGGCCGCCAAAATAGGTGTGTGATCCTATTTCGGCGGTTGTTAGCTAGGAACCGCCGAAATAGGCGCGTTTTTAGAACAAAAAAACACACCTATTTCGGCGGTTCCTAGCTAACAACCGCCGAAATAGGTGTAATTAAAAAATAATTGTTATTGTTGCCCCGTCTTCATCCTCGCCAATTAGGGTTGTGAAATTACTATGAGCGCAGCGTTGTTTGCCAGTTCGGGTTGCAAAATTAATGTGAGAGGCACAATGAAGAGAGGCGCACTGTTCCTTGTTCTCCAGTTGCAAAATAACCGTGAGTGAAGCATGTACATTGTTCGCCAGTTAGGGCGCACGAACAGAGGCACACAAAGAAGAGAATGAAAACACAGAGCATGTATGCATTCTTTTCACACCAGAGGGAACAAGATAAGTTCGAGTATATTACCGGTTCGGAGGGAACAGCGCCCGTCTTCAATTTGGTGAGTGAGATGCAGCAGACGGAGGCGCAGATGGAGGCGCAGACGTTAAGAGAATGAAGAGGGAGGCACAGACATGAAGAGAATGAAGGGGGAGGCACAGACATGAAGAAAATGAAGAGAATGAAGGGGGAGGGGGAGGCACAAACATGAAGAGAAGAGAGAGAAGGAGCGTCGGGAAAAAAGGTAGAGGCGGGCGCGACTTTTATAAAATTTTGTCTATTTCGGCGGTTCTTAACTAGGAACCGCCACAATAGACTAAAAAAAACCGGGAATATGAAAATTTGAACCGGGACGACTCTATTTCGGCGGTTCCTAGCTAAGAACCGCCGAAATAGGTCTCTTTATTTTACACATACAATAATCGACGACCCTATTTCGGCGGTTCCTAGCTAAGAACCGCCGAAATAGGTGTCTTTATTTGCGCGGAAAAGTTTTCGGGGACCTATTTCGGCGGTTGTGAGAACAACCGCCGAAATAAGGGCGCCGAGATAGGCGTTTTTTGTACTAGTGCCAGTCTCGAGAACCTGTGTGTCTTTACAAAAATATCAGAACCAGTTCTCCTCTCTGTAATATGTGTCAGGACTGTTTTGGGATTACAAGCAACCTCAGAAGAAGCGCCCACCGTTAACAATTCCTTGTCGCCTTCCGCGTCTATGTTTGTCTGGCACCTACATACTTGCGCCCCCTCATTAGTAATAAAATTAGTGGGATATAATGATTGTGTCTGATCTGAGTCTTTTAGGGACTCACACCCCTTAGCACCTTTATTACTGCATGAGGTGTCTTGGCATCCAGTCTCTCCAACCTTCGTATTTTTCGAACCTTCAAAACCACTTGAATCATGTGGAAACTGGACAATACTCTCAATAGGATCTGAACTATTATGAGTGCTACTCACGTCACCAATTTCAACTAGTGACACAGAAAAATTATGACCCTCCACTTTGACTGAAATTTTCCAGTTAATTATTTGTAACATCAAGGTCTCTATATGGGCCCAAATTTCAACATTCTCCATTCTCCTCCTCCTCTATCTTAATTACATCACCAACTGTTTGTGCAATCTTCCGCACACTAGATAATTAAGGCTTTCATCAATTTATTAATGCAAAACACGGGACCTGACAAAAGTCAGTCGGGTGAGCAAGAACGGGCCTCATTAAAACCTCATAAGGAAAAACCCATTGAGAAAAATCCCGAGGAAAAAGAGTACCCATCCCAACCCCCATGTTATGAAACGATGTTACAAATCCAACACCCAGGCTCTAGACGATGCACTAAACACCGGAGTGCAAAATCCTAAATACATAAAGACTAAATCAGACAAACACATCACTCCTAAACATGCTATCGATTCCAAAAAACTATTATAACAAAGTATTCAAACCCCCATAATTTTAACAATGCCCTTCCACTCCATTCATGCTACATCTCATGTGCCGACTGGTGAGGTAAAAAGTGACACTCCAGACCTCCTACATCTTCTTTCGCAAACCTCTACCGTGACAAAAATTGGCTAGCTTAACCCCAAGAAATAAGGGACATTCATGAATGCAGACCCATTGTTTATGATCCACGACCCCTAGCACGGATTGCCACCAATTTTGCATATCTTCCCTCATCTCCTTAGATTAATCCTGGAACCTGACACCATCTACCTTTACTCAGCTACGCAACTGCATGAGATTGGATTTGGTCAATGATGTTTACCTTGGTGAGACTTGGATTTGGAACTTGACACCCCAACTTCAGTAGTAAATAAATCAATGCACTCTTCTGCCTCCAATTCAACGTTTATGATTTTCCCCATCTCGTCCCTTGTTGGTGCTCTTTTTCGTTGTATCGACGATGGCGAGGTGTTGTGGACGAGTTCTACACATAAACTTATACCTTCATGTTCTAGCGAGCACTTTTCAGGGGTATTCATAGTCAATTGCCTACTACACCCAGCATTACTACCTGTCTTCTGCCCCAACAACTCAGCGCCCCTCTGCCTGGGGTTACGAGTCACCTCAGGACCCATCCCATTAATACCGTTACTAACATTCACCCGATTCTCAATCTTTGTATCGGTGGAGATGAAATTCACCGCGTTAGAATTATGCTGCGGGCAACCCAGACGTTGCCGGGCCTTTTTGTATCTCTTCAAGTATTGTCTGGTTCTGTCGAGTCTCGAAGTTTGAGTCCCTATCTAATATTTCTACTACACTATTGCCATTCCCAGTGCTATTGTTCAGCGCCTGGCGTGGAGACTCTTGGAAAAATGAGTCTGGAATAATAACAAATTCCTCCTCATTCTCTTCATGTGACTGACGCGCCTGAGTAAAACAAATACCTACACCATCATTGCTTTTGTCTTCTACCGCATCTCTCATTTGGTCGTAGAGGGGCGGCCCTGGATTGTCAATTTGGATGGAGGGAAGAACTGAACACGAGTGGAGTGCGCCCATATCCCCATGCTCCACGTGATTAATTATTTCCTCCGCACGGAGCACAATGTCTGGCATCGACTCGGACCCCGCCTCTCCCTCCAGATAGTAATCCCTTGGGAACAGTGCATCATCATTGTGTTTTAGGGAATTGTCTGGACACAACACTTGTGTCGAGCCATGCATTCTACCACCGAAATTTGACTCTTTTTGAGAGATGCAATGATTACCAGCCACTGATTGGGTAGCACTACCTTGTGAATGTCCTAGACAAACATAGTAGTATATACCTAATACTAGAAGCTTAATTAGAACCAGATCAGAGAGTTCTAGCTAGATCTCCCAGTTCGTAATTGATTGCATCAAACAATTAAAATGAATCACTGAGATTGATTATCGTTATTTATATTCGTGAAAATGTTTATTAATGCAAACAACTGCAGGTTTGTTGTATGCCCATGGCAACAGAAGATGGATATACTGATATTCTGATCACAAAGTAAATTAAGCTCGTCATGATAGTACGTAGTGTCATCAAAAGAAGTTTGCATGGCTCATAATCTGTACTGTACATCCGAGATTTGAGGATATAAGTAGATAGATCAGAAGGAGAACCATCAAACCCCAATCCTATCATCAATACTATCTATTAATTACCAGAAAAAGATAAAGGTAACATTACCTTTTTGATCCTTATCTACCATAGGAGACGTGGAGATTCCATTTCAATGTGCGCCCTTGCTCATTTTAGTTTTTTTCAGTTATTTCGTTTGTTGAGGATAAGATGGTCCTTTTCTATATCCGTATCTTTTTCTTCTTATCTTTCAACTATAGACAAAAAACATGATATATATTTTTTTTGTTTTTTCTTTAAAGATGACAGAATACTTATAATACTGACACACACACATCCCAAGAGGAATAGTTATAATAACAAAAAATCAAAAGGAAAATGGTGGTGGTGGAATGAAAATATATAGCTAGCCAAACCAGCCTTTTCCTTTCACTTCTTGTCTCCTCCATCCAGCACCTTTCCCCAACACTTGCAACAAACAATGTTTTGTCGTCTTCTGAATCCTTACATTCTATATAATATTCGCTTCTTCCTTCCCACTTGACACCACGTCGACCCTTCAATCTCCTCAAACCACCATCTCTTCCTCTCCTTAAATATCCTGTCAGTCAAGTCAAGTTCACCGGCCGTCCGCCATTATCAATCTCTTTCATCAACTCCTGGTTTCTCTAAAGTTCGATCTGAATCAAAGAAACAAAATTATATAGTATTAACCCAGAAAAATGCCTGCAAGACTCTCAGATGCGTATAAAAACCATGCCTTCCATTACTTTGATCAGAAACATCTTCCTGACCTTCAATCAGCCAAGGAACTACCAGAAGCTTACGCCTGGTCATCATCTCTTCCCGACGCTGATTACAACCGCCCCTCAATCACACCGCCCGATGCATCACCTTCACCGTCCTACACCGTGGCCAGTGTGCCGGTGATCGATCTTGCGGATGACCGAGCCCAGGAACTCATAGGTCAAGCATGCAAAACATGGGGAGTTTTTCAAGTGGTGAATCACGGGGTAGCTAGTAAACTTCTTGATGAAGTGGAAACTCAAGGGAGAAAACTGTTTGCACTTCCGATGCATAGAAAACTTATGGCTGCAAGAACCCCACATGGTGTCTCGGGTTATGGCCCACCTCGTATCTCTTCTTTCTTCCCGAAGCTTCTATGGTCTGAAGGATTCACCATCTTTGGTTCGCCTCATGAACATGCCCGCCGGCTTTGGCCTAAACATTATCACACATTTTGGTATGTCATATGATTTTATGTTATTATTCATTAACTGATCATTATTATTTTTATATATCTATTTTAGATATGTACAAAATTAAGCACGAGAAAGCAAAACAAACAAATACCATTAATTAATGGCCAACACAGAATATATATATATATATAGAGAGAGAGAGAGCTACCTAGAACATGTACTAGCTATACTATACATCTAGCTTATCTTTTACCTAGACTAGACATACCACTGTTGATTAAATTTGTTCCATGCAAATTGCATTATTGCGTTACATGCACTTTATATTTTAATTAATCAAATTTCTTTTCTCATAACGCCACACACATAAGACAAAAAAAAGTGTGGCTGCCCATATTACACTGGGCCCGCCCGGGATAATCATAAGATCCCAAATCCAACCATCCATAACTGAAACAACTGCTGTTAACGTCCTACTGTTAATTTCTTCAATCATGCAGTGACACAATCACATCATACGAGAAAAACATGAAGCAACTAGCCGGTAACCTCATGAACCTCCTACTAGCTACACTAGGAGCCATACCCAAACAAGACCTACCCTGGTCCGGTCCATCAGGTGACTTCACTTCAACCTGCGCAGCTTTACAGCTCAACTCATACCCCACTTGTCCCGACCCGGTTCGAGCCATGGGTTTAGCCGCTCACACAGACTCAACTCTCCTCACAATCCTTCACCAGAGCCAATCCGCTACAGGTTTACAAGTCCAACACGATGGGAAATGGGTCAATGTCCCTCCGGTTCCAGGCGCGTTAGTGGTTAATATCGGGGATCTTTTACATATATTGTCGAATGGTAGGTATCCGAGTGTGGTTCATCGTGCCGTAGTGAATGGAACGCATCATAGATTGTCAATGGCGTATTTGTACGGTCCGCCTGTCGATGTGAAGATTTATCCATTGCCGTGTTTGGTGGATGATGAGAATCCTTCACTTTATAGGCCGGTTAGTTGGACGGAGTATCTTGCTGCGAAAGCGGAACACTTTGATAAGGCGTTGGTTTCGGTTAGGGTGTGTGCGCCTGGCCCTGGGGGAGTTGATGACCCAAGAGCAGTGGAGAAGAGTGAGATGGAAAGTAGACAGAATAATGTGTTGGAAGTTGGTAGCTAGTTGGGAAATGAAGTGGTAGGCAGGCTCCTCCCGTCCCGTTCCTGGGAATGAGTGAGTAAAATTAATTTAGATTTTTTTTTTCCCCAAAAAAGACTTAGATTTTTGGCAGTATTATATGTAAGCTGGTGATTGGAAGATAAATAATAGTGTTGTACATGGTGATGAGTAGTTTCGAGTCTCTCTTTAATTATCACCTATATTTGGTTAGTTTTGGTTTCAACCGATTAATAAGGCTGTTTGGATCCCAGTCCCTTATAAAATAAAAAAGGCTGTTTGGTTGGATACGGTAATTTATTAATCCACGAGTGGATCGCTAATAATAAATTAAATACACTTCATATGCAAGTATATGGATACTGGAATCATAATAATCACTTCACATGCTCAACAAAAACAAACGACTTTACGATAATTTAGTTAAAGGCAGAGTATGGCCAACTTCGATCTGAAGATGTGCACGATGACAAGAAAAAGGTAAAAAAGCTAGGTTATTACTTTAGGTTAAAAAGACAAAAAAATAAAAATAATTATTAGTCAAAATAAAGTGAAAAGATGGAATAATCTTCCGAAAAGAAGGGATCAATTAGATTTGCAAGCATCTTAGATAGGATCCCTGCTAGACACATGTGCCCCTTACCGTTTGTTACATGTATAATTTTTAGTGGTTTTTAGTTATTTTATCTTTAGTAGTGTGTATGATTAAGGGTGGAAATCAGTAACATTTTTTTCAAAAGTGGTAATTTATTATTGATAATCCATAAGGTTAGGGTAGCTCATATAATTATCAGAGATCAATTCAATTCTAGATGTGCACCATCCACCATCCCAACTCAATTGAGCCACAAGGATGTTCCATCCAAATTACAACCCACAAAAACTCATCTAGCAAAACATCAGCTAAACATCTCATACTAACATAGATTATACAATAAATACTAAACTCATACCATAAAAAGCAAAGACGATTAAACCAAAGAGATTAAAAAACTTAGGTGATTAAGAGCATAGGGTCATAAAGTGACCGCCAGAAGCGCTTTCCTCTTGTTGTAGTCAACCCAAAATCCACTCATTCCTTGCGACAACTCTCAAATTTCCCAGGAGTTGCCCCCATATCTCCATCCTCCGAATCTTTACACACTCTTAGGTATATCACCAAGGATCCCTGTAGAAAGTTCGAGCCTGATCCTTAAAATATTTCCCTTCTTATCCTGTGGTTTGTCCTTGTTCTGCCTCCACACCTCCCGCAAGGAACTGCCATCCATAACCTTATGCAAATTCCCCTTCCTTTCCCCACATTTCCCTAAGAGTCACACTTCACAATCGTAATCAGGTAGTCCACTGTAACACCCCTACCGCTAATACCGTCACTACTGTACAAATACTTACCTTCGCAGCGGATACTCCTTACACAACGGCGGGTGTACAATGCCGTTAGTCACCCACGTGACTAACAAGGTGAGATACAATACAACATACTATCGGTCTGATGAACATGAACATACCGAGTGCTCTACACAATACAGTACTTCCCCTTTTCATACTCATCCATAATCCAATTACAACTCCAATACATTACGATACCGAGTGTACTACAATCCTTAAATTACCGATACAGTTTAAGCTTCCAAATTCGTATTACAATACAAGTACCAATCCCTACTATACAACTACCCATGCTTACGTAGCAGTCCCCGTCCTACTCTCTCGAACGGTGGTCAGCTTCGAGTACCTGAACACTAAAAATGGTCCCCCTAGGGGGTCAGCTTACGCTGCATATGAAATCCGCATATACCGCGTGCTAACCACGGTACGCCGACTACTTTGGGTCGGATATACATGGGTTCATTTTACACACATACATACTACTCATACTACAACAATACAATCAAAATACCTACAAAATATACAGTTCAATACTTTACTAAGGAAGACACTCAATAGTCAAACCATTCGTATTTGTTATTCATTCATCACTCTTCGTACTGTGTTCGATATTCGCTACTCTACTCATACTTACTCCTTACTCTTGCATACTCATCACTCCATGTTCAATACTTACTCGTCACCGATCCTTACTCTGTACTCGTTACTATACTTGTGCATACTCACTCATTCTCCATACTTACTCTTACGTACTCAATACCCAATGCTTACTCATACATACTCGATACTCGGTACTCATTGCATACTCATACTCACTTCCTACTCAGTACTCATTACTTTGCTCATACGTACGCAATACTCATTACTTTGGCCTCTGGGCGGAGTCATACACAAGACTCGCCACCGGACCTACATACGGGGCTATACGCTTAGCTCCTCAAATACTCGAATGCCCGCTTTTACCGGACTACTCAAATTCCCAACACTCTTCTCTCAGAGTACATTACAATCTCATGGATTAGCCTAGGAGTATCTCTCTCGATAACCTCCACTAGCTTAGGGATTACCACCGACTAGTATCCTCAGATTTAAGGTTTCCCCAACGTATCGAATACTCTCTGTGCGGAACTACTTACCTCAGTTGGGTCCTCTCATAATGGGTCGACTATTACTAAGGGGTTTGGAGATCCCTCATCATTCTTTACTACTCTCATGGTTCATGTCTTGCACCAAGATTAATTCCTCTATTAGAGGTTACTTATATACTTCCACTACTTATTATTTGTGGATTTATTCATTTCGGTTCTCCTACCGTTATCGGAAGGTTATTACCTACTCCCTACCTCTCTCACATTCTAGTGAGTTCATTGGGTTGCGTTATCGTTTATTGATTCGATAGTTTAGTGCGTTGCTACGGTTCCATTAGTTCACACATGACTCTTCTACGAGCCCTACACAACAAGACTCATCTATGAGTCGTACTACGCACCAAAGAAGCCACACAATCCATCAAGAAGGGTTAGCTCACACAACATCAGCAAGACATATAATGAAGGCAATAAACCGTTTTCATGCTTTAGTCTTGATTAGCCGGCATACAGCACACAAATCAACGTAACTCGGTTAGCATACGGGCATGAGGAAATCATCCTTTCACCGAAGTTAACTTTACCATGTGTTCCCCTGTGTCCTTGGTTCACACTTGTTCCACTGATAAGTTTCCAACATTGTTATTAATACTATGCTCATACGATATACAAGTAATTAGTACTCCCTTACTTACCCCGTTATCCCGGTACACTTAATGTTCTTATACTTACAACCTCCTTAACTTGTTTCCTTACTCACATGTGCATTTCCTTATCCTTTCTTTCCATTAATGATGTATTACTACATTTACATATACCTATGTGTATAGGCATATACTTATATACATATGATAACTCTAATCAAATATATATATATATATATTATATATATATATATGTTGACTCGACCGACCTTACCTAGGGTCGGTCCCAAGGTCGGTCGAAGTCAGTAAGGAATTACGCTGGAAAATTACAGGGCTGACCGACCTTGCAAGTCCGGTCCCAAGGTCGGTCCATTCCAGTGAGTTACTTAACAAAAATTTTAGCCCGACCGGCCTTGCAAGTCCGGTCGCAAGGTCGGTCCATTCCAGTGAGTTACTTAACGGAAAATTTTAGCCCGACCGACCTTGCAAGTCCGGTCGCAAGGTCGGTCCATTCCAGTAGGTTGCATTAGGGAAATTCTTCTGGCCGACCGACCTTGCATGTCCGGTCCCAAGGTCGGTCCATTCCAGAAGGTTTTCGTCCTTTGCAAATCTGGGCTCGACTGACCTTGCAAGTTCGGTCCCAAGGTCGGTCCGGCCCAGTGTTTCAGTTTCCATTTCTGTTTTCAGTCCTCTCCTTTACCCATTACTTCCCCATTGATCCTACACTTAATCCCACATATTTTAACACTACTTAGGCCCTCAAAATTGCCTTGGTTCATCCCCCAAATACCTTACTCATTTCTAAATACATATACACAATTTTTCCTCACCTTCTCTCAACATTTCCATTAGTTTCCTCTCCTCTTATGCTACAGATTTTCATTTTAATCTTTACCATTCAATACTCCTACTACCAATACCACTACTAGCATCACAAATACATTCCCAAGCAATTACAACATCTATACCCAAGTCCAACATCCATTTTACTAAGTCTTGCACTCTCATTCTTCCTAATTCCTCCAAGGAAGTCCAATACCTCTTGCTACAAATTTTTACATGTTTCATTCTCCTTCCCCAATTACCAATCCATGGTCATTATCCATCTCTACTAACCCCAATACATTCCTTGGTTCTCCTATCACCAAGTCATTCCCAATACGCAATTCCTACTAAAATTTCGCCATAGTTCATCTACTTCCCTTACTTATCCACACACATCCTTTCTCATCAAATTCATCCCTATTCTAGCCAAACCGCAAGGGTTCTACCAGCACACAATACAATATAAATTCAGCTCAATACGTCAATACTCCATCAATCAACAATTACTCATACTCATTCCCAATATACTTGGCCCTAAAGCCTACAATTTACTTACTAGTTCCCAAATGCTTAAAACTTCATAACTACACTACTATTACAATAGTTTAGGTTCTTTTATTTGGTTACCCATTCCCATTACAATAATGCATTAAATTTAAGCATTATGAAGAAGCCCTTACCTTGAGCCCATAATTCCCTCCATTCCTTTTCAATTCTCTTCTTCCTCTCTTCCTTGTCCAAATCGGTTTTGTGGGGGAATGGAGTTGTCAAACCCCATTCCCATCACCCAAGTACACCAAGACAAGTATAAATCAATACACTAACCCTTGGATTTATGCTAGTTCATTGAAGTATTCAAAATACAATTTCTAGGGTTTACCTTTGGAGGTCTTTGAGAGGGATTCTCACCCTTGAATCAAGAAGGGGATTACTCCACCATTGGAGGGTTGAGACAATGCTCCAAAACAAGAGAAAACAAGGTAAGAGAGAGACCAAAAATCGGCCATGCCAAGAGATGGAGAAAAGTGAGGTCTTTCATGAAGATTTTTACCTTGTTGGAAGGAGGAGACTCCAAGCTCCATAATGGTGTGCTTTTCTCTTCAAATGGGGAAAACCCATGGAGATGAAGTTGCTCATTTTCGGATTTTGAAAAGATAGAAATGTAGAGCTTGAAGAGAGGAGTTCAAATATGTATTTTATTTTACATTTGGAGCTCAAATGGAGCTAGAGCTTGTGGAAGAAAGTGAGGAAGCCATGGGAGCTTCCTTTGGGGCTTTGAAATCGCCAACAAGAAGGGAGGAAGGAAGAAGCGAGCTGCAGTGAGGGGGTTCCATCGTGAGAGAGGGAAGGGAGTTGGAGAGAGAGAAGAGAAATGAGAGAATAAGAGGAGAGAGGGGGTTATTTACTTTTGTACTTTTTACTTTTTGCTTTCTTTGATTTACTTATTTGTTACTTGTGTGTGTGTGAGAGAGAGAGAGCTGTTTACACCAGTAAGACCGGCCCCCTCTGTAATACTAGTTGGAGCGTTTTTTGTCTTTTACAGAAAACGCTCGTTATTTTACCCGGTTTTAATACTATTCACTAACCGGGCCCGTTTTCCGGAATTTTCTCGTTTCCTTATTTTTATTGGTTATTAAGCTTCCGTTAATGCTTAATATTAGTTATTTAATGATTTATAATTTTTACGGGTTCGTTTGACCACTTAAAATCATGTTTTCGGGTTTCCTCGAAAAACGTGCGCTAAAGCTATATTAGCATTTTAATACCTTATTTGGCTCCGGTTTCTTCGGGAATCATTCCCGTATACTAATTAGGCATGAATAAGCCTTAGGAATACTTACGATACTATAACCGAGGTCTCGTACCTCCTACGGTTATTTAACGCTTGTTTTAGCGTTTTCCGCTTTCTAAGCGTTTTTCCCATTTCTTTTGGATTTAGTTTCCTTACCAAAATTACTTAGGCACTACTAGGCCCTTAAATACTATATTAAAATATTCTAATCACCATATTTAAGTTTGGGGTATTTCAATCTACCCCCCTTAAAGAACTTTGCCCTCAAAGTTGGTGAATCCAATACTGTTACTCATACATATACTCTATGCTAAGGTTATGACCTCTACATATAACTTGTCAAACTCCAAATGTCTGACATGATGCATACTACGCATCCAAACAGCATGTCACTGCATGCATAGCAATCAAAAATATCCGTTTTACTTCTCTCCAAGGGGGTCCATCCGCAGACAATTAGGTATAATCCTCCCCCAATGGCGAGTGATCCCTTAGGTACCGGTCACGTTTGAACACTTACGCTTTATGGTTCACGGTCGTCATGACTTGAGTACTTACACTTTCTGGCTCCACGGTCCTTTGGTTCTGATCAAATTCATTTGCACATATAGAGATCCTCAGGCACTTACTCATACTTCTTACTCATACTTTACTCATGCTTACTCATACTTACTCGGGACTACGCTGCCCCAGTGCCCTTGGAAAAATACAAAACACACACTGTCACCGTACAACCGGTGTAGTGGTTTCAAACTACTTTACACTTCCACAGACTCAAAACTAGCTTCATCTCCTATGGTTTCGACCGGATACCCGTGCCTAGGCATGGAAGATCCACTAGCGCCCGTGGGAGCGGTTTCAAAACCGATCTTCATTCTCAAGTTTGAAGAAAACATTGTACCAAATTTGTTTTGGAAATTCATTTTGAAAACTTGCATACATCTCCCAATTTCAATTTATGATGATTATTCCTATTACTAGTGTTATTATTGTGGCCACTTAAGGGAGCTTCCAGAGTCCTTCAACCCCAATGTGATCAGCATTGGTGTTGAATTATCCTTCCACTCCAATTTGTGTTCGGTTTCCCTTGATCGCTAGCAAATCAAGTTCCACTTCCCACCTCAATACAAACAGACAGGTTGTCAAACATTATTTCGTTTTCTATCTTTTTAATCTTGCTACTCATAATCATACACATACATTTTCCAATTTATATGATTCACTTACTTACTTACTATTCATCTCATCAAATATTACTACATCATCTCCAACTACTATACTCAAGAAATTCATGGGTGTAATATCCCATTAATTTGCTATACCAAATTTATACTCATAAAATACATCGGTTTCGTACCGATTTATACTCATTACATACATTGGTTCCATACCGATTTATACTCCTCAAGTCTCCCATACATACTCATTCCTCATACTACTACTGATCGGGGTCCTCATTCCCCTGGAGTTTCTCTACTCCTTTCTCATTCTTATTTCTTAAATAACTACAATTACACGATGAGTGAATACAAATGTTTATGTAACATAAGTATCAATCATCAAAACAAATTCTTTTGCGGTATGCACATTGTAGTTTACGCACCTATCACGTAAAACTTCCATTTCGCGGTTTTCGCTCTACCCCCCTTAAAAGGGATTACGCCCACGTAATCTACCATGTGTCAACATTGGACATTGGTCGAAGGCATTCAGCCGTCATGGAGTGGTTCAGTTTCCATGCGGTCTATTATACAATGTTCCTTGATTAACGGGTCTTAACCGTACTGTCGGTTAGTCCCTGCATCAAGAATTTTCATCGGAGTTTATTTAACTCTTAACCGGGTTTGGTTCTAGGTGTATTTCTCTTGGAATTCTGGGCCCACTAGCTTCTGCTGCGTGACCCTGATAACTTGGGTTATTCGCCCTTCCTGTTATCCTTAACGTGCTACGCATCACCTTTTTATCCCTCTTATTGTGGGAATAAGGTTTATTGACCAAGTGTGGTGTTCTCTTACCGTGCTCGAACTCGATGGGTTGTAGATTCATAACCAGCTCTCTGGCAATCTATATACATATTGTGGTGTTTGTAGTGATCATTCACTTGGTTTCTCCGACTTATTGTCGGTTGAGGTTAAGTCACTACTTAGTTGTAGCGCTTCCTCTACTATTAGTAGCTTCTGAATTATACCAGTTTCTCTGGTTCATTACAAGTGTTCTTTACTTGTATGACCTTGCATTTTCAATGCGTCGGTCCTTGTGACTTTCTTAAGTCGCCTTTATTCCAATGGAATTCACATCTTGTGATTGTTGGTGTGTTTCACACTCTTCGTGCTTCTGTGGCCTTAGGCCGCACGGTTTGCTTTTAAGCGTTTGCTTAGCTGGCTTATGCCATGTTCACTGGTGAAAGGAAGAATTTACCACTACTTACGTTTTCCATATTCCTAGCTATCCCACTAGATCATTGACTACACAAGTGCAATACCAAAACACTCAGTCCTACAGAGTGCAGAGGCGTGAACCCTTGGCAGTAACTCTCTTATGAGATTGCAATAGGACTGATCGTTACTCTTTCAGGTGGTGCTTCATCGTTTGGTGCAGACTTCTGGCTTGTTGCCCGGTCTGTTTACCATCTTGTATTAACAACTCCATGGTATTGGGTGATTATTCACCTAAACTGGCCGCATGCTGCGCACCTAAACTGGTTACAGTATTGGTTTACATGGCATCCGCTGTTGTTAGCTTCAGCTCATGCATTTGTATCATTTATACCATGGTTCCCCATATGTTTGGCAAATACCGCATATGGTATTCCTTTATTTCTCTGAGCTCCCTGAGCATCCTTGGTTTTATAACCGGTTACTCCTTGGTTGTCAACAATTGCTGTTGAAGCTTATTTCACATCGCCTGACAATAATTGTATGTTCAAGCTTGACTACATTAGTAGTTCTGAGAGGGGTATATTTCCCGACAGTTACTGATGGTATCCCTTTCTTGGGATCTATGTGTTCACCGCTCTTGCGGTCTCACATTTATGAGGGGCGTCCTCATTCATCGATTGTTACTCTTTCATCGGTGCCGTCCTTGACAGCCTTCCATATGGTTCACAGTGGGTTTTGCAACCGTTGGGTTATGTGTGGTAATAGTTTCATGGCCTACTAGCCATATTGCCTAGAGCTCTGCTCATCATAGGTCGTTCCCAAGTGGTCACTTCTCTGTAAGCCATCGCTGGGCTTGGAAGTGATACTGGGCTCCCTAATAAGATCGTCGCATCACGCTTCCGTTCGTTGGAGACCCTTTTGTATCCTGGTATTGATCGATACCATTTATTGATTTGGGGTATCCCCTGTCAAATGGGATCCCTTCGTTGTTCTAACCGTATGTTCGTTCCAATTGTGGTGCTCTTACCACTATATTTTGTTCAACTGTGTTGACTTGATACCCTTTATGGATTGCTCCTGGGTAGTACTGGTTATATGGCAGCATCTGGCTGACATTTATGAGTATGTTCAGTTTATTGTCCTACCTTGCGGTTCTGGATCTGAGTTATCCGTTGAGGGTTGTAACGTCTCCCGTTCTTAGGGTAGACCATTGGTATTTTCCTTGTGTTATCCTGGGTTTGGTATTCCCTTTGGTGATGAATGGTATTTCGGTACCATATAGATCACCCTGGTGTTTTTTTTGGCGGTTGTTCTGGGAATTCAATCCCGTTCCTCGTACACTGATGTGTTAATGTTAGGCATTTCCTTACCAGTGTTTAGACGGGTACCCTTCCAGTCATCATGTTTTAACTATATATTTTCAAGACAATACTCCAATTCTTTATTCAGTTGTTAGTGCTTCTCGCACTTTTAACTCTTAATCATCCTCTGTAGTAGTTCTTGACTCCTTAGCTGGTAAGCTATCTAGTTCCCTTTGCTCGTTCGAGGTATCCAACTATTCTGGTTGAATTTGCTTATGGTCCGTAGAACAGAGTTGACTACTTCCCGTGTTTCGTACACTACATGTATACATACATGGGTAACCTTTCTTGGCACGTTACCACTTACCTGACTATTTGTCGGGCCCGCACGCTCCTTCGAGAGTGCGTTCGTCCCACATCCCGTATTTGGTACACTCGCATGTTGTCGCACACGCCTAGGTGAAGTATCCTATTGCCAACTCCTCTTGTATCATCCTTTGATACTCACCGTAGTTTCCGTCGGTTGGTTTTAAAATCCACAGGTTTTAAAGAAGGGTTCGTGGTTTTGAAAGAAAAATCTGAGTTTTGAAATAACGTTCGGTGTTAAAGGAATTCTTCATGGCGTTGCCATGCTTGAGGTCTTGACCAAGTCCAAGCTTCTTGCTGTTGCCGGTATGCCCTTAATACCATGGTCGGGCCGTTAGGCCTTTCCTTCCAGTTCATCATTTAAGTACTTAGGATTGGGATCCTATATTTTGCCCCATTTTCGTCATAGCGTACTTTAGCAAGTATTTGCGGGTTGTTAATAGTCTTCCAACCGCCTTGTAGTGCTGCACTTGCCCTAGGCAGTGCGCGGGTAGGTGTTTTTTTCGGTTAACGTATACCAGTTACGATATCGTTTCCATCCATAATTGGTGGTTTTATTAGGTCTTCATTTGATCTTTTGATCTTGATGATCGATCTCCTGAGTCGCTTCTCAGTATACTTGACATGGTTGTCGTCAGTCCGGGTGTCTCACACCTTCACTGTGGTTAACGAGACTTGACTTATCCTTAGGAACCATATTGTGGTCCTATAGGTGTATGTTTATGGATACGTTCATAGTCGTCTGGACTATGTTGTTCGGTTATTACAGCCTCTTGGCGTGTAGGTTTGGTATTAATCCTACCTCGACTAATTCCTTAGTCGGGTTATATACCGTTGTCGGTGTTGTCAAACATTACAGTCCGTTGACTCTCTGGTCTCGGGTTTGCTACTCTATCTTCCTTGCTTCATTACGCGATTGTGCTTCTCTTTTTGCTGGCTATTCATGGTTCTCGCGACTGCGAAGCATGTCGCCCCATGGTGCCATAAATTCCATTATCCTGGTGTCTAGGATCTTCATTTCTCCGCCATTAAGTGCGGTCATCATCATCCAACGGGAACCGTCTTCGGACTTCCAGTTCTTGGACTCTACCGTATGACAGGTTCTTTTTCTAACAAGGTTCGTTTTGCAACTGCCAGATCGGGTTTCACTCGAGTGTGAGAGGTCTTTCCATCTCTCTGGCGTTATTTTCCATCTTAATACTGTGGGTTGCGGAGGGCGGGGTATGGTTGTTGTAGGTTTCCGATTCACACGGAAGTTCCTAACTAGCGTACATCACACGCTAACACTCAACCCTTAGCCCTAAGTCTCTACTTCCTAACTCGGTATTTACCTAAACTCGGTATTTCATCCATCAAAGCGATACTTCGCTCTGATACCACTTTTTATAACACCCCTACCGCTAATACCGTCACTACTGTACAAATACTTACCTTCGTAGCGGATACTCCTTACACAACGGCGGGTGTACAATACCGTTAGTCACCCACGTGACTAACAAGGCGAGATACAATACTACATACTATCGGTCTGATGAACATGAACATACCGAGTGCTCTACACAATACAGTACTTCCCCATTTCATACTCATCCATAATCCAATTACAACTCCAATACATTACGATACCGAGTGTACTACAATCCTTAAATTACCGATACAGTTTAAGCTTCCAAATTCGCATTACAATACAAGTACCAATCCCTACTGTACAACTACCCATGCTTACGTAGCAGTCCCCGTCCTACTCTCTCGAACGGTGGTCAGCTTCGAGTACCTGCACACTAAAAATGGTCCCCCTAGGGGGTCAGCTTACGCTGCATATGAAATCCGCATATACCGCGTGCTAACCACGGTACGCCGACTACTTTGGGTCGGATATACATGGAGTTCATTTTACACGCATACATACATACTCATACTACAACAATACAATCAAAATACCTACATAAATATACAAGTTCAATACTTACTAAGGAAGACAACTCAATAGTCAACCATTCGTATTTGTTATTCATTCATCACTCTTCGTACTGTGTTTGATATTCGCTACTCTACTCATACTTACTCCTTACTCTTGTATACTCATCACTCCATGTTCAATACCTTACTCATACACGATCCTTACTCTGTACTCGTTACTATACTTGTGCATACTCACTACTCAATTCTCCATACTTACTCTTACGTACTCAATACCCAATGTTTACTCATACATACTCGATACTCCGTACTCATTGCATACTCATACTCACTTCCTACTCAGTACTCATTACTTTGCTCATACGTACGCAATACTCATTACTTTGGCCTCTGGGCGGAGTCATACACAAGACTCGCCACCGGACCTACAATACGGGGGCTATACGCTTAGCTCCTCAAATACTCAAATGCCCGCTTTACCGGACTACTCAAATTCCCAACACTCTTCTCTCAGAGTACATTACAATCTCATGGATTAGCCTAGGAGTATCTCTCTCGATAACCTCCACTAGCTTAGGGAATTACCACCGACTAGTATCCTCAGATTTAAGGGTTTCCCCAACGTATCGAATACTCTCATGTGCGGAACATACTTACATCAGTTGGGTCCTCTCATAATGGGTCGACTAATTACTAAGGGGTTTGGAGATCCCTCATCATTCTTTACTACTCTCATGGTTCATGTCTTGCACCAAGATTAATTCCTCTATTAGAGGTTACTTATATACTTCCACTACTTATTATTTGTGGATTATTCATTTCGGTTCTCCTACCGTTATCGGAAGGTTATTACTCCCGTACACTCTCTCACATTCTAGTGAGTTCATTGGGTTGCATTATCGTTTATTGATTCGATAGTTTAGTGCGTTGCTACGGTTCCATTAGTTCACAACATGACTCTTACTACGAGCCACTACACAACAAGACTCATCTATGAGTCGTACTACGCACCAAATGAAGCCACACAATCCATCAAGAAGGGTTAGCTCACACAACATACAGCAAGACATATAATGAAAGGCAATAAACCGTTTTCATGCTTTAGTCTTGATTAGCCGGCATACAGCACACAAATCAACGTAACTCGGTTAGCATACGGGGCATGAGGAAATCATACCTTTCACCGAAGTTAACTTTACCATGTGTTCCCCTGTGTCCTTGGTTCACACATGTTCCACTGATAATGTTTCCAACATTGTTATTAATACTATGCTCATACGATATACAAGTAATTAGTACTCCCTTACTTACCCCGTTATCCCGGTACACTTAATGTTCTTATACTTACAACCTCCTTAACTTGTTTCCTTACTCACATGTGCATTTCCTTATCCTTTCTTTCCATTAATGATGTATTACTACATTTACATATACCTATGTGTATAGGCATATACTTATATACATATGATAACTCTAATCAAATATATATATATATATTTTGTTTTGACTCGACCGACCTTACCTAGGGTCGGTCCCAAGGTCGGTCGAAGTCAGTAAGGAATTACGCTGGAAAATTACAGGGCTGACCAACCTTGCAAGTCCGGTCCCAAGGTCGGTCCATTCCAGTGAGTTACTTAACGGAAAATTTTAGCCCGACCGACCTTGCAAGTCCGGTCGCAAGGTCGGTCCATTCCAGTGAGTTACTTAACATAAAATTTTAGCCCGACCGACCTTGCAAGTCCGGTCGCAAGGTCGGTCCATTCCAGTAGGTTGCATTACGGGAAATTCTTCTGGCCGACCGACCTTGCATGTCCGGTCCCAAGGTCGGTCCATTCCAGAAGGTTTCCGTCCTTTGCAAATTTGGGCTTGACCGACCTTGCAAGTTCGGTCCCAAGGTCGGTCCGGCCCAGTGTTTCAGTTTCCATTTCTGTTTTCAGTCCTCTCCTTTACCCATTACTTCCCCATTGATCCTACACTTAATCCCACATATTTTAACACTACTTAGGCCCTCAAAATTGCCTTGGTTCATCCCCCAAATACCTTACTCATTTCTAAATACATATACATAATTTTTCCTCACCTTCTCTCAACATTTCCATTAGTTTCCTCTCCTCTTATGCTACATATTTTCATTTTAATCTTTACCATTCAATACTCCTACTACCAATACCACTACTAGCATCACAAATACATTCCCAAGCAATTACAACATCTATACCCAAGTCCAACATCCATTTTACTAAGTCTTGCACTCTCATTCTTCCTAATTCCTCCAAGGAAGTCCAATACCTCTTGCTACAGATTTTTACATGTTTCATTCTCCTTCCCCAATTACCAATCCATGGTCATTATCCATCTCTACTAACCCCAATACATTCCTTGGTTCTCCTATCACCAAGTCATTCCCAATACGCAATTCCTACTAAAATTTCGCCATAGTTCATCTACTTCCCTTACTTATCCACACACATCCTTTCTCATCAAATTCATCATCCCTATTCTAGCCAAACCGCAAGGGTTCTACCAGCACACAATACAATATAAATTCAGCTCAATACGTCAATACTCCATCAATCAACAATTACTCATACTCATTCCCAATATACTTGGCCCTAAGGCCTACAATTTACTTACTAGTTCCCAAATGCTTAAAACTTCATAACTACACTAATATTACAATAGTTTAGGTTCTTTTATTTGGTTACCCATTCCCATTACAATAATGCATTAAATTTAAGCATTATGAAGAAGCCCTTACCTTGAGCCCATAATTCCCTCCATTCCTTTTCAATTCTCTTCTTCCTCTCTTCCTTGTCCAAATCGGTTTTGTGGGGGAATGGAGTTGTCAAACCCCATTCCCATCACCCAAGTACACCAAGACAAGTATAAATCAATACACTAACCCTTGGATTTATGCTAGTTCATTGAAGTATTCAAAATACAATTTCTAGGGTTTACCTTTGGAGGTCTTTGAGAGGGATTCTCACCCTTGAATCAAGAAGGGGATTACTCCACCATTGGAGGGTTGAGACAATGCTCCAAAAAAAGAGAAAACAAGGTAAGAGAGAGACCAAAAATCGGCCATGCCAAGATATGGAGAAAAGTGAGGTCTTTCATGGAGATTTTTACCTTGTTGGAAGGAGGAGACTCCAAGCTCCATAATGGTGTGCTTTTCTCTTCAAATGGGGAAAACCCATGGAGATGAAGTTGCTCATTTTCGGATTTTGAAAAGATAGAAATGTAGAGCTTGAAGAGAGGAGTTCAAATATGTATTTTATTTTACATTTGGAGCTCAAATGGAGCTAGAGCTTGTGGAAGAAAGTGAGGAAGCCATGGGAGCTTCCTTTGGGGCTTTGAAATCGCCAACAAGAAGAGAGGAAGGAAGAAGAGAGCTGCAGTGAGGGGGTTCCATTGTGAGAGAGGGAAGGGAGTTGGAGAGAGAGAAGAGAAATGAGAGAATAAGAGGAGAGAGGGGGTTATTTACTTTTGTACTTTTTACTTTTTGCTTTCTTTGATTTACTTATTTGTTACTTGTGTGTGTGTGTGAGAGAGAGCTGTTTACACCAGTAAGACCGGCCCCCTCTGTAATACTAGTTGGAGCGTTTTTCGTCTTTTACAGAAAACGCTCGTTATTTTACCCGGTTTTAATACTATTCACTAATCGGGCCCGTTTTCTGGAATTTTCTCGTTTCCTTATTTTTATTGGTTATTAAGCTTCCGTTAATGCTTAATATTAGTTATTTAATGATTTATAATTTTTACAGGTTCGTTTGACCACTTAAAATCACATTTTCGGGTTTCCTCGAAAAACGTGCGCTAAAGCTATATTAGCGTTTTAATACCTTATTTGGCTCCGGTTTCTTCGGGAATCATTCCCGTATACTAATTAGGCATGAATAAGCCTTAGGAATACTTACGATACTATAACCGAGGTCTCGTACCTCCTACGGTTATTTAACGCTTGTTTTAGCGTTTTCCGCTTTCTAAGCATTTTTCCCATTTCTTTTGGATTTATTTTCCTTACCAAAATTAATTAGGCACTACTAGGCCCTTAAATACTATATTAAAATATTCTAATCACCATATTTAAGTTCGGGGTATTTCATCCACGATGGCCAATTCATCCATCAACTCCATCTTGTGCGTAAAAGTCTGCATAACTGGTTTACGGTCCTCAGGTTCCTTTATCAGATCTCCGGTCGACTGGGTAGAGCCCATCTCATTAATTACTTCATGACTGAAGTCCTTTCGCTCACCACTCGGACAAGTAGGCGATCCTAATGCTCTTTCCCGCTCATTATTAGGACATGGTTGATTTTGAGCTGATCCAGAATCCTCATACTCTTGATTCGAGACATTCGGGGGGGAGGGTGAAACTCACAAGCGCTCCTGATGCGTCCCCGACGTGTCGTGGACGTATTGTGGACTCTAATAAAAACTTGATAGACGAGAGACAACTATTAAACTGGAAAACACATTTCAATTGAGAATTTACACACACAAAATTCACTCAACCTCCCTTGCCCCACACACGGACTCCCGAGACAGTTTCAACTTTACCCCTAAAGTCGTCAACCCTCTCCTGGCTATCGGCCTACGGTTCATCGACCGTTCCCCGACCTGTCGTCCTATCAAATACCCTAGTATTGATACTCTAACCCAGTCCTCTATAGCTCACCAACTCTCTAGCACTTACACACCCTCCTAAGTCTAATCCATACTTGTTCAGATTATCTCTATCTTTTCTCTCGTACAGGGGCCTATCTTACAAGGAACATTAAGGCACGTATTTATACAAGTTAGTTGAGATGCCAACTAACAACCTAGGAGCTGTAGACTCTAAGAGTAAAATACTCATTCTTCTACAATATAATATCCGCACCCTACTTGCAGATTTTCATCTAATTTGATCTGGAGCCACCAGCACACGCGTTTCCTTGTGAATGGGCAAGTTGGCGGCGCGTCTCCCCAAGTGGTCGGTCACCACTTGCACATTTCAACTTGTCTAAACTTGTTTGGCTCATTAATGCTCATAAATGCTCTATTCTGAAGTATTACGGCTATGTAATGATGTTCATCAATAGCCTTTACTTATCTTGTTATCTTGCACATTAATAAGATACACCTTTTGTTGTGTGTTTGTCATGAGCAAGTTGCTTGTGTGGTTGTGAATAATCTGAGTGAGTTTGTCGACGTTGCTATCTCTGTTTGGTCCTTGTTTGATGTGTGATGTAAAAGATATGTGATGGTGTGTTTCTTGACTGCTTGCGTCTTGCTAGAAGTTCTCCAGAGCTCTCGCCGACAGGTGCCTGACTGGTAGAGCACATGTCGTGGATTGAGCATGCTTGCAACCTTGCGTGCTAAGCCATTCATGACTTAAGTGCGCTTGCAACTTTGCGTGCTAAGCCACTTATTCATCTGTCTATCTGAAATCATGAATCTTGACAAATGCATTAGATAGACAACACAAGATTTGCTATCATCAAAACTAAAGGATCTTGTCTTAACAATTTGCCCCTTTTTGATGATGGCAACCTATACACTTATTATGTACTTGGCAATCAAGAATTGAGAGATTCCCCCTAAGAAGGATTCCCTCTGAGTTTATTAAAGGTTTTTAAGAATGAAAGAATTTTAACGAATGATAGCATAAGTGACAGCTTTTATGTTATATCATAGATAGATAAGGTTTCATTTAGATGATACATAATACAAGGACGATATACATGCTTTCACAAGTACATATACTTTTTCTTTCCCCCTTTGCCATACAGCAAAATAGGGAGCAACTACACGACGTAAGATGTTGTAAAGGCCATGACATTCCATAGATTACAAACTATAAAAGATGATCAAGATAATCTAGATGGAGTGACGTAGTTTGGTATCCCATTAATAATCCTCTAAGCAAGTAGGCTCTTCCTCCGAAAAACTAGCTTTGATTCAGGAAGGTTTGGCTTTGGGTGCGGTGATCAAAGGTGATTCAGTTGTGGTTGAAAGGTCAAACTCATCAGAATCTATGGAGAACTCCATGTATTATGGGGAACGTGATTGTGATAGAGTAATACTTGAGGTGATAGACCAAGCTGTTAGGGAGTCGGAGTCTGGTTGAACATAGCTTTGGGTGACGTATTTCTTTGGATGTTTAGTGGTCATAAACTTACGAATGGTGGAGTGAATGGTTTGCTCATTCGAGCTGGATGAGCTTTTGGTATGAGCCATTGTGAGATGTTTGTGAGTGGTAAAAGGAGTAAGCAAGTTTTATAGACACTTTGGATATGCTCAGCGACTGATCGGTGAGTGGCATTTAATGAGGTGCTACGTCTTGTGGGCTATGTTTGTAGGCTTTTTAGGTGTCAAGGTCAGTGTTTGGATTAGTGGAATGGATGGGACTAAATATCTCAGATCATTTTGTAATTTTTAATCAAGGAAGAAGTAGCCAAGACAATAAATTATTTCGTACCCATCATAAGCATTCAAGTAACAAAAATCAGTTGCGTTTTTCATTGATGTCCAAAAGGTACTGTGAAACAGATAGTTAAAGGCAAAATAGAGCATTTGATGGAAAAGAAAAATCTAGTCCTAACTCTAATCTCACGGTTTCACTTAAGTCTCTAGGAGACAAAGAACGCTCAGGCTAAGTGGGAGTCTATAAAATATATTGCTCCTTGAACCATGTGATGAACACTTGCTTCAGTGGAGATAGCCTGCACAGCTGTGAGAGTGACTCTCACTCGCTGAAGAATGTCCCGAGTTGAAGTATCCAGACTGTTCTCCGACCTGTCGTGGACCGGTGAGAGACTTCTCTTCCTCTTGTGTCCTGAAGCCCTGGCTGATGGTCGAGACTCGGACCGTGCTTCCTCACCTTTGGGAAGCTTCTGGATGGCCACGAGCTTATCCCCCTTAGTCTTTATCCCCATCTTGGATAGCATCTAAGAACAGATGTAGTCCTTAGCGGTGCGCGCGCACTCGTGGAACTTGTCGGTGTCCACTCCATTCTCTATGAGTACCGTGGTGACCACTCCCCCGTGCACCAGACCTTGGTTCACTTGTCGACTCTCATCTAGAGTGAGGAGAATCATGGCTGGCAAATCGATCTTTTCCTTGGTCTTGAGTGCATATAGTAGTTTCACATCCTGTGCATTGACGATGTGAGTGTGCTAGTTCATTGGGGTGATGTTGTAGGTGACTAAGCTGAAGAGAACCCTGTCCGTGATGGACATGTCCCCGACATTGAAATTCTTCAGTGTTGCCCCTTTGTTGAGCAAGGTGACCATCTTTCCTCCTTGGTGTCCTAAGTCATGCCAGGTTGTTTCCTTGGGAATGACCAGACCCTCTGGCTCTAGGTTGAAGGTCTTGCAAATCCAAGACTTGGAGATCATGATTTGAGTAGTTTGGACCGTTGAGTTGAGGTAGTCGCCATCTTCATTGCTTTGGAGTGGTCCAAGATATCTCATATGCTCCTTGAGCAACTCGGTGTAGACTGGGATATGCTCCTAGAAGAATTCTAGCCATCCTTGGAACTCCAATAGCTCGATGATCTCTCCTAGACCCATGTTCTTCATCCACTCTATGTCCAACATCTTTGGTAAGACGGGACAGGAGCGGTCGTTGACGTTCTCGGCCTTGATCAATGGATGCTCTAGTTCTTTGAGCCTTTTTAGTCGCTTTTGGGACTGTGGAGGTTGGGACTTGGCAGCTAATTTTTCGGTATGAGCAAGCTCCTTGACCTCCTTGATGTTAGAGGAAGCGTACATCTTCCTTTTTCCTTTTGCTTTCTTCAAGTGAGCACGCTCCTCGAGCGTGTAAATAATAGGTGATGACGATTTGATGTCGCTATCACCATTTGTATGTTGTCGCTGAGATGTTGGAGACCTGTCGTCAACTGGTTCTCCGAAAGCGGCTAAGAGATTTGCTTCCTCTTTGGAGTCAGGTGCAGTTACACCTTCCTCCTGGCCTTTCTCTCCTACTGAGGCTTCCTTCTAAGATGGTTCATCACTTTGAACCTCCTCTTCCTCCAATGTTTGAACTACTGTAGGAGAGGCTTATTCTTCCGCGGTGAAGTGTAACCGACGTGTTATTTTCTCTGGTGTTGAGTATGATTTTTGTGGAGCTGTCTGTTTTTGGATGCGCCTAGATGCACGAGTTACACGACTGGTGGTGGCGGTTGAATGGCCTTTAGACTTTGATTGTTTGGTTTTTGATTTCTTTGTGGTGTTTTTGGAAGATTTAGGTGAGGGTGCAGGAGAAGACATTTTTGGTTCTTGTGTGGGAGCAGGATCAGGAATGGTGGTGGGTTCGAAAGTGCCAAATGTGATGAGGTGGTAGGTTTTAGGAATGTGGGACTTTATATATTCTACCTCACTGGCGAGAAGGTTCCCTTCTTGGATTACTCTAACCGTAAGCTCATTCTCCTCCTCCTTTGTCAGTTGAGTTGGAGATTCTGTCTGCTGGATGTCGGCCACTTGTTGTGTAGAAGCTTCTGTGAGGATTTCTTTAGCTTTTGATCGTAGAGCAGTCTTTGGTGCCATTTTTCAAAGAAGAGGATTTTGTACTGGAATTTAGTACTTTTTGCTCGAGTGATCTATAATGACTGTGAGGCGAGGTTCTTTGCACTTAAATCTTGCAGGAAATTTTATGAGAGAGTAGAGAATATGCTTTGATCACTTAGAGGGATTAGAGAGAGGGAGGGCAATAGTGTGACAGGAGTAAAATCTCATCGCCCTTTTATACATATCGAGTAACGGTCGGTGACCGCTCCTCGTCCGCTCGCTGACATGTCCTAACAGTACTATTTATAACGGGCAGCAGTTGTGACGGTTGTCAGCAATCTGTTGAGAAGTTTTTCCATTTCTATAAGTTGGACTGTCTCTAACCTAATCTCACTTTTGTGGAAAATGACATATCTGCTTCAAGTAGTCGTTTAACTTGTTTTCTATGAATTACACTCATCGTTGACTACTGAACGACAATATCAGATGTGTTGCTCACATGTCGTTAACCGATCGTGGGAAATAAAAGCAGTTTAACTGTGATTAATGAATATCATACCAAGATCATGAACAATTTTAGTAAACCTTTCTCTACTTAATGGCTTTGTAAAGATGTCAGCTAGTTGATTCTCAGTAGAAATATACTTTAAACCAACTAATTCTTTTTCACAACAATCTCTAAGAATGATGTCTAATGTCAATATGTTTGGTACGAGAATGATGCACGGGATTTTTGGAAATATAGATGGCACTTGTATTATCACACATAATTGGTAAAGTACCTGTTTTGACGCCATAATCACCAATTTGTTGTTTAAGCCATATGAGTTAGGCACAGCAGCTTGCCGCAGCAATGTATTCAGATTCAGCTGTTGAGATTGCAACACTTTGTTGTTTCTTTGATCCCCATGCAATCAGACATGATCCAACAAAGAATGCTGTCCCTGAAGTGCTCTTTCTATCGGTGATAGATCCTCCATAGTCTGCATCTAAAAATCCTACAACGTTACAGTTATTGAACTTAGGATAAAAGAGACCAAGATTCATGGTTCCTTTTAAGTAACGTAGGATTATTTTTACAGCTGTGAGGTGACTTTCTTTTGGATCTGCTTGAAACCTGGCGCATAAGCAAACACTATACATCATATCAGGTCTACTAGCAGTTAAATATAGTAGAGAACCAATCATCTCTTTGTATGATCGCTGGTCGACCGATCGGTCACCAGTCATGATACCCATCTTAGTGCCAACTGCCATTGGTGTGTCAAACGTCTTACATCCCTCCATTCCAAATCTCTTCAGTAAGACTTTTACATACTTCTCTTGGGATATGATGGTCCCTTCATCATTCTGCTTGACTTGAAGTCCTAGGAAGAATTTCAATTCCCCCAGATCACTCATCTCAAATTCCTTTTTCATCAATGCTTCGAACTTTTTGCAATATTTTTCATCAGAGGCTCCAAAGATTATATCATCAGCATATACTTGCACAATTAGGAAATCTCTTTTGTTGTTGTAAATAAATAAGTTTTATCTACTTTACCTCTGGTTTTCCAATAGATAGGAGGATAGGCGATCATACCATGATCTTGGAGATTGTTTGAGCCCGTAAAGAGCTTTGTCAAGTTTGAGTACCATATCTTTTCCTTCTTGTGTCTTAAAACCTGGAGGTTGCTCAACATACACTTCCTCTTTGATGTACCCATTTAGAAAGGCACTCTTGATGTCAAGTTGGAAGAGTTTGATTCCTTTGTGTACAGCAAATGCAATTAGTAATCTGATAGATTCCATCCTTGCTACTGGAGCGAAGGTTTCTTGGAAGTCTATTCCTTCATTTTGACGATATCCTTGAGCTACCAGACGAGCCTTGTTCCTGATAACTTCTCCCATTTCATTCAGCTTATTTCTAAAGACCCATTTTGTGCCAAGTACTCCTTGATGAGTAGAACGAGGCACAAGATGCCAGACTTTGCATCTTTCAAACTGGTTTAGTTCTTCTTGCATTGTATTGATCCAGTCTAAGTCTCGAAGAGCTTCTTTGACGTTCTTGGGCTCGATGGGTGAGACTGTCATTGAGAAGGCTAGAAGATCTCGAGTTTGTGCTCTTGTCTGAGTTCCTTTGGATATGTCTGATATGATATTCTCCAATGGATGATTTTTGTACAAAGCACGAGATTGATGAATGGTTGATGGAGAGAGAGGATCCTCGACATCATTGTTTCCTTCGTCGACCTGTCGTTGACCTATCGCTGACCTATCGGGCAAGTTTTCTTCAGTTGGTGATTCATTTTTGGGATTATCTATGTGATCTTGATCAGCTAGATTGAATCCAAGTTCTTTATCTTCATCAGATTCCTTGACCTTGTGTACGTTAGCCTCATCAAAGACTACATGCATACTATCCTCCACCTTCAGTGTCCTTTTGTTGTATACTTTGTATGCTCGACTTCTTTTAGAGTATCCAAGGAAGATGACCACGTCACTTCTGGCATCAAACTTCCCAAGAGGACTCTTTTCATTGTTGAGGACATAACATTTGCAACCAAATGTCCTGAAGTGACTTATGTTTGGTTTTCTTCCCTTGATTAACTCATAGGGAGTTTTATTGAGGATCGGTCGTATGAGCATTCTGTTTGTGATGTAGCATGCAGTTGCCACTGCTTCTGCCCAAAAGACTTGAGGAAGATTGCTCCCCAATAGCATGGCCCTGGCTACCTCTTATAGTGTTCTGTTCTTTCACTCAACTACCCCATTCTGTTGGGGTGTTCTTGGTGCTGAATATGTGTGACTAATCCCATGTTGTTTACACATATCCATGAATTGTTGATTCTCAAATTTTGACCCATGATCAGACCGAAGAGTCTTGATCTTAAGGCTGAGTTGTACTTGGACTTTTCCTGCAAATGCTTGAAATTAAAGAGTGTCCAAACAAACCGTGAGTAATCATCAACAATTACAAAAACATACCAATTTCCTTCAAAACTTTTGACTCTCATAGGTCCACATAAGTCCATGTGAAGTAATTCAAGTGGTTTGGATGAACTAACTGAATTCTTTGATTTAAAAGAAGCCTTGGTCTGTTTGCTTCTAACACAAGCATCACAAAGATTGGTCTCAGATTCATTAATCTCAGGAAGACCTCTTACCAACTGTTTCTTGACAAGTTTTCTTAGTAAAGAAGTGCTAACATGCCCTAGTCTTTTGTGCCATTGAGTAGAGTAATCTATTGAAGCAGTCATGCAAGGAAGATTTGGACTGTCAATATCCTCTAAGCTTGTTACATAAACATTTTTCCATCCTTTTTCGTTAAACAATTCTTTGCCATTATTCTGACTTACTATGCTACAATGTGTAGGATAGAAGTGGACTGAATTCCCTTTGTCACAAATTTGAGAAACACTAAGCAAGTTGAATTTTTAAACCATGAACTAGATTTACACTATCTATGACATAGTCAGATGTAATACCAACCTTACCTACATCGATGATTTTACCTTTCTTGTTGTCGCCAAAGGAAACGGTTCCTTGGCTTTCTGGTTCGAGTGATAAGAACTTCTTCTTGTCTCCTGTCATGTGTTTAGAGCACCCACTGTTGATGTACCAGCAGAGGTCCATTCTCACTCGATTATGCACTTAACACGTTAGTGGTGTGGGGTTAGGGTCCACAGAAAGGTTGGATCCACTTCCACCATTTAATACTCTAAGATCATTTTTGACTGCCCATTTTAGTCCTAGTTTCTTGAGTTGCTAATGCCTCATAAAACTCGTTTAATGACAATTGGACTCATGATGACTAGGTTGTCTGCATAAGCTATAGACATCTCTATGACTGGTCTCTGACTGGCATCCGACCTGTCGTTTGCTTCTCCTCATGGGTGTCTTAGAAACAGCATTTATCTTAGAATATTTTTCTTTGATGGTAGCTAGTTCCTTTTCTTTAGTGTTAAGAGCAACAATCAATTCATCGATTTCAGGTTGTTTTTCGTACTTCAACTTTTCATGAACGGTGAGAATTTCACTGTAATCTCTTTGTAATTTCATGAGTGCCCTGAGATTCTCTACCTTGCTTTCATCTGAGGCTTTTCTTAATTTTTCATTTTCTTCCAAAAGTTCATCGTTTTCAGTTTCTAATGCCTCTAGGTGATCAACTAATATAAGAGAAAACTTTCTAAGTCCTAGAAGTTCAACCTTTTGAATTCTCCTTCTAAGTTTAGAATAGTTTACCTTAAGTTGTTCTTTTTCTCCTTCTGATTCTGAAACATCATTGCTTTGTGCCATCAAGCATACATCGTCAAGGCATAGGTGAGCCTTCTCCTCTTCTGAGGTGTCACTGTCTGAGGTTTGATTGCCATTACTTTGTTCAGAATCTCCTCATGCGGCGACGAAGGCTTCCTTCTTTGGTCCTTTGTTGAATGATCGTCAGACAGGCTTTTTGACCCTGTCGTTGTCCTCTCGTGATCGCTGAGGGCAGTCTTTGATATGGTCTCCGTGTTTTGAACACCCAAAACACTTGTCACTGCTTTTCCTCTGATCATCCGACTCCTTGGACTCCTTGCCTTCCCTCATTTTATTTCTTATGAACTTTCGAACGTACCTCTTAGCATAGAGGACCATTTCATCATTGTCGTCTCCTGACTCGGACCTTTCATTTTCAGCTACTTAAAGGGCTATGCCTTTCCCTCTATCTCTTGATGAGCTTTCCGAGTTTCTGTGTTGTAATTTTAACTCGAAAGCCATTAGAGATCCTAGCATGTTTGCCAGAGACATCTTAGAGAGATCATTCACTTCTTGCATGGCATTGACTTTGCTATCAAAGGAGGCAGGAAGAGATTTGAGGAACTTCCGTATTTGATCCTCATTTGAGATAGTCCTTCCAAGCACCAACATTTCGTAGCTTAGTGAACCTTGTATGCATTTTAGAAATTCTCCCCTTCTCTTCCTTCTTGAATAGCTCCCAGTGAGTGAGTAGCAACTCAATGTGAGTCTTTTTGATCTCATCATTCCCTTCATAGGTGACCTCAAGAGTTTTCCAAATCTCTTGGGCCATTTTAGCTGAAGCAATCTTTGAGTATTGCTCAGGTTGTTGTGCACAGTGAAATATTCTTACAGCTCGAGCGTTGAATATCAGCTTCTTGATTTGATCATCCATCATGCTGTCGATGACATGTCTTATCCTTGAGGATTCTGGAAGGTGTACTCTCCATGTGTTATCACCCTCCACATTTTTGGATCGTCAGACTTGATATGAAACTCCATCTTGTTCTTCTAGTGAGTGTAGTTGTCTCCATTGAAGAGTGATGGTCGATTTGGTGCAGAACCTTCTTCTGCTGCTAGAATGCTTGCATGAGACATCTTGATCGTCTTCCAAAGCAGTTAGCTTTCTAGAAGAGACCCGCTCTGATACCAATTGAAACTCGCAAGCGCTCCTGATGCGTCCCCGACGTGTCGTGGATGTATCGTCGACTCTAATAAAACTTGATAGATGAGAGGCAACTATTAAACTGGAAAACACATTTCAATTAAGAATTTACACACACGAAATTCACTCGACCTCCCTTGCCCCACACACGGACTCCCGGGACAGTTTCGAGTTTACCCCTAAAGTCGTCAACCCTCTCCTGACTATTGGCCTACGGTTCATCGACCGCTCCCTGACCTGTCGTCCTATCAAATATCCTAGTATTGATACTCTAACCCAGTCCTCTATAGCTCACCAACTCTCTAGCACTTGCACACACTCCTAAGTCTGATCCACACTTGCCCAGATTATCTCTATCTTTTCTCTCGTATAGGGGCCTATCTTACAAGGAACATTAAGACACGTATTTATACAAGTTAGTTGAGATGCCAACTAACAACCTAGGAGTTGTAGACTCTAAGAGTAAAATACTCATTCTTTTACAATATAATATCAGCACCCTACTTGCAGATTTTCATCTAACTTGATCTGGAACCACCAGCACACACGTTGCCTTGTGAATGGGCAAGTTGGCGGTGCGTCTCCCCAAGTGGTCGGTCACCACTTGCACACTTCTACTTTTCTGAACTTGTCTAGCTCATTAATTCTCATAAATTCTCTCTTCTGAAGTATTACGGCTATGTAATGATGTTCATCAATAGCCTTTACTTATCTTGTAATCTTGCACATTAATGAGATACACCTTTTGTCGTGTGTTTGTCATGAGCAAGTTGCTTGTGTGGTTATGAATAATCTGAGTGAGTTTGTCGATGTTGCTATCTCCGTTTGGTCCTTGTTTGATGTCTGATGTAAGAGATATGTGATGGTGTGGTTCTTGACTGCTTGTGTCTTGCTAGAAGTTCTCCGGAGCTCTCGCCGACAGGTGCCCGACTGGTAGAGCACATATCGTGGATTGAGTGCGCTTGCAACCTTGCGTGCTAAGCCACTCATGACTTAAGTGCGCTTGTAACCTTGTGTGCTAAGCCACTTATTCACCTGTCTATCTGAAATCATGAATCTTGACAAACACATTAGATAGACAACACAAGGTTTGCTATCATTAAAACTAAAGGATCTTGTCTTAACAGGGGGGTATCCACACCTAATCGTTTCCCTCCTTTCCTCATTGCTCTCTAGAATCCCTCTTCATCTTCAACCATATTCTTCTTTCCTATCCTAAGACTCGAAGCCCTAAGCCATGGTCCAAAATTCGGTACATGCTCATCAAACTGCTAATATGCTAGGAAATCCCTTGTCGTATTAGCGAATAAACCACATTGTCTCGCAGGAGAGACGTAGGATCATAAGAGATCTTTCAAGGGTAAAAGAAATACACCGCAAAACAGGCCTCAAAATGTCATGTCTAACTCTCACACACAGGAATTCACCTCCGAAACAAGATTCATCATTATCAAATTCAATTAAAGGACTTAATTTATCCGTTAAATGCTGAGCAAAAGTTATATGTTGTAAGGAAAAAGGAACATTATGGATACAAATCCATAAGGAGATAGACCTGAAATCGTGCTCCTTTGGAGCCTTCTTGGGACATAATCTTTGGAGAACTAACAACGTGTTGTCAAAAATTCAGGGGCCAAGATTGAAAATGTCATCTAGGTTAACCTCACCGCCGAGTTGGAAAACAAATAAACTTCTCCCGATCGATCTCACCTTAATATGTCCCTGTAGCTGCCATGCCTTGTCAAAGGTAACGTCCAAAGCCTGAATATTTGTGTTCCTAGAGGTAAATAACTTCCTAATAATATTGCGTTCAAAATTGAGATAGGTAGATTGATCAAGCAAATCGTCAATACTGAAGAAGGAACTCTCGTCCTTAGTAAGGGAGAGATTTGAGCAACGATCCGCTATGTCTTCAACAGATCCGGGAGTACTAGTTGCGGCCATGGAGATGGGCAGAGAGCAAAAGTGAAGGCTGGGATGAGATTCTTTACACCAATTAGGTTTATGTAGTAGGGATGTGCAGAGTGTTATTTCTGAGTGGTTTAGAACAGGTGTAATTTACATAAAAGAAAGAAATTAAAAACTCAAATTATAAACGTCGGGCTGCAAACAATTCCCGGTCGTAGTAGTATAACGAGTGTCGTATCCACAGGGAGATTGTTCAATTTACCCTAGTCTTGGTAGTTACTTAAAAACTGTAAAAAGGGGTTTAGCCGGAGGCAAGCTTGATTTGTTGCTAAATTAATACAGAAATAATAAAAACAGTTAAAAGGTGAATTAATTGATGAGGATGGAAAAATGTATCCTAGGATAGCGGGGGAATTTCCTAAATTACTTAAACATATTTATAACCATGTTTCAATTATTTATTGCCTATTAGAGTTAATAATTGTCAGTTACGAACTCTTAATAAAAGCCTTAGTATTTTCCTGCTCAGTCCGGAGTGTAAATACTAAGATTAATTCCTTTGTGGTACCTAGACTATCTCAAAATCATATGTTGATAGTTACCAAATAAATGCAGTATTTTGTCAGAATAAGCATTTAACAATATTAGCTGAAAAAAAAAACAAGTTAAATAAGAGAAATAGGTGATAAATATTGTTTACGTAATATTAGAAATCAAACCCCCATCCTAGGATACAAAAGAAAATTACTCAGACATTAACGGAGATAAGAAGATTACACAGATAGATTTTGACATTAATTCAGAGGAAGAACTGGTCTGCTCTCCTCTCACTGCTGCTCTTCTATTTCTTTTGTTACTGCGTGAGTGTGGAATGATGTGGTGTTACGGGAGGAAAATAAGTGGAAGGAAATGGATGATTGTGGTGAGCGAATTCCTCCGTCGTGCGTGTGGTGTCTTTTGCAGCTAAGGTGGTGAGTTTATATAGAGGTTTGGCTCCGTACTAAATTGATTGCAGATGAAGAGGAGAGCATTGATTGCTATCTTCATTGATTGCAGAGGGGACAGAGAGCTGCACGCGTGAGGGATTAATGGTAGGCGGTGCGGGAGTAGATAGATAAATCGATTCAAGTTGCAGAAGACGGTGAAGACAGGCGAAGAAAACTAGTCGCGGCGTTGATTTAATTCATGACCGCCTGCTGTCCGCTTGCCAAACAGGCGGTCTCCTCTTATATGTCCGCCTGTAAAAGAGGCGGTCTCCTCTTATATGTCCGCCTGGTTCAGAGGCGGTTGTGTGTGTCACGTCCGCCTCCTTAAGAGGCGGTAGCCTCTATGGTGACCGCGAGCACGTCCGCCTCCTTAAGAGGCGGTAGCCTCTCTCACGTCCGCCTCCTTAAGAGGCGGTTCACTCTGTCTTGTCCGCCTCGTATGAGGCGGTCGCCTCTGTTTCAACCGCCTCGCGGTCGCATGTGAGACGTCCGCTAGTTATTGGGCGGTCGTGCCTTTTGTGCACGCGATATTAAATATATTATACATATATATATATATATATAACAATCTTCAACCGGCTCTACATTCTTCGTTATAAGTCCGTTTTCTGAGCCGTCTGCGCCTATACGTTCGTGTCTTCGTGTACTTTGCTCCTAGCTTGTTTGTTCCTCATGTTTAAACCAATAAATTGTGAGATAATCAATAAAACATAAACTAGAGGAAAACCATAAGATAAGTGAGAAATGAGCAGAAAAGTGCTGATATAATATATGAAATACACCTATAAAACATGCTCATTTAGACACTTATCACACCCCCACACTTACCTTTTTGCTTGTCCTCAAGCAAAACCATGTACCCAACGAAGTAGGGAATGCTCAATATTAACAAATACTATTATGAAGGGTAGGATAAAGAAGTCAATAGTACATGATCTTAAACTTTTTAGAGGAGTGTGATCCATCACCTACTGGTGGCATAGGTGTACTCAGGGCAAAAATAAAAATTAGAGTTTCGGGGTATGATCCGGAGTACTTCAATGCTTCTTGATTTAAGGTGACTTTGAGAACTTTTACCATGGCCAACTTCTCTCAAGAATGGGTATTGAGGAGAAAACAAAAGGAAAAATAGAATTATGCATTTGTTTCACTTTTGCATAAGAGATGAGAAGATAATATGTAGGCATTAAGCCTTCGTTTAAGAACACTCAACTCTCTTGTTGGTTACCAATGGTGTCTCACAAGTCCCTTATTTATTTTATTTTTTTTTTTGACAGAGAAGCACCCCTTAGCAATCCCTAAGAAAGAAGACAGAAAGAACCCCTGAGTAATAAAAATCCAACCATTTCAGATCATTTGGTCACACCGCATAAAAATGCTCCTAAAAAGTAATCAAAATTTTAAAATTTGTACCATTTATCCCACAATTCATAACAATATTTATTCCTAAAGAGAACAACCCACATAAAAGGGTCCACGATATTGAATTTGAACAAACGCAAGATAAGCAGAGGACTAAGCATTTAAGCATAAAATGTCACCGAAAAGGGCACACTCCCCCACACTTAAATTGAACAATGTCATTGTTCACCAGAAAAACAAGGGAAGGTTTCAGAAGACCTTTTCGGTAAGTAATAAAATAGAGAGAACACGAAGCTCACGAATATTCATTTAAGCATATAAATTCTCCTCTGCATATTTATTTAAATAAAAGCAAGTTTAAAGAAACTGGTACTCCCCTGATTTTATTTTTTGCTAGCGTGTTTGGACTTCCCCCACACTTGAGCTTCAGCCTCAAGTAGCGTAGCTTGGTTGCGGTGTAGACATGAAATTGCACCTGCATAAACACTAGAAGCAACCATACTATAAACGGGGTTAAAAGTTAGCAAAAATAAATTTTAAAGGGAACCTGATTAAAACAGCATAAAAGCATATAAAAGATAAGTTCGTCCGGGTTGCCTCCCGGAAAGCTGCCCTTCTTTAACGTCTTTAGCTAGACGCTTTTGTTAGATCGATCTGGGGGGTGGTTATGAGGAGGAGATCCAAAGCATGACTCGATGGTTTTTTGAGAGTCCACCTGGATGCATGTTTCTTTTCTTATCCCGCTCTTCGTCCGGGATTGGTGGTGGTATCTCTGTGATAGACATTCCATCTGGAAGGGTGATAAACAGAAGTGGGGATGATGGTGATTGAGCGTCCCGCACAAACTTGAGATCTTTGGATTTGCTATCTGGAGATCTTCCTGATGCAAACTCCAGCTTTTCGTTATAAGCTTGAAGGGTGATTTCCCCTGGGCTACCCAAATATGCACATCGGCTGTGGCAAGGAATGGTCGTCCAAGGATGAGAGGTGTAGTGGGGTTTCTTCGATGTCAAGAATGACAAAATCGCATGGGAAGTATAAGTGCTCCACTTTAATGATAACATCCTACCACTCCGCTTGGGTATGTTACCGAACCATCTGCCAGTTGCAGGGTCATCTTAGTTTTTCATCTCTCCAATTCCCAGCTTTTTGAAAGTGGAGAGGGGCATCAAATTAATGGAGGCACCCAGATCGCATAGGAGTATGGAAATGAGGTGCTACCAATTGTGACTGGAATAGTGAAGCTGCCCGGATCATTGCTTTTGATGGTAGTGGTTTTTGTAGAGTAGCTGAGCAAGCTACATTGAGAGGTACCGTACCGACTTCGGCCAATTTAGTTTTGTTGGATATGAGGTGTTTGAGGAATTTGGCATAGTTTGGCATTTTGGCAATGAGGTCTACAAACTGTACATTGACGTTTAGCTGCTTCAGCATTGCCAGAAACTTACCATATTCATTATCCAATTTCTGCTTCTGGAGTCGGCGAGGAAATGGTATAGGCGGTTCTTGTGAAGAAGGTTCTGAAGCTGATGGAATAGTGAGGACGGTTTGGAGATGTTTTTTACCGGGACCTCAACTGTTTCTTCACTATCCTCTTTGGATTCTACTGATTGTTGCGGGGTGTGAATCTCGTCGGTTTTCTTACCGCTTCTCAAGGTTATCGCCTTAACCTCCTCTTCTTCTTCTTCAAATTCGAGCTTCTCATTTTCATAACCGGCTACCAAGTTCTCGAGGTAGGTATTCTCAGATTGAATGCGATTTTTATAGACTTTGGCGGTGCTTTCCAATTCAGCTACATTCCTTTTGGAAGTCTCAATTGCTACAACCCATTCTTGGAGGGAAGGGTGTAGTTCTGGAACTTTAGCTGTTTTAGCCACCTCCGTCGTTTCTTCATCGTGCTCCTTCACATAGATGCACTTGGCTTGCTCTCTTGGATTTGGTTCATTTTGGCTGGGGAGAGCCCCTGGCGGTCTTCGAGCAAGATGTTCCGCAAGTTGATTGATTTTACCTTCGATTTTCTGGTTGAAGGCTTCTTGTGCAGAGCTGGTTCTGAGTCATGGAAATGTAACCTTTCATCATCTCTTTGAGTTCTGCGTTTGGATCAGAAGAGGATGATGATGGTTGTTGTTGTAGTTGTTGTTGTTGGAAACCTGGAGGGGCACCTAGTGCTTTGTAACCCATATTAGAATTTGGTTGGGGTCGGTTCCCCTGATAGGTATTGGAGTTGTTGTTCTGCCCTCCTTGTTCTGATCATTATTTTTCCATGAGAAATTCGGGTGATTTCTCCATGGATAGTTGTTGTTGAAGTTGTTGTTGTAGGAATTACCGGGACGGTTTCCTATGAATTGTACTTCCTCGTACTGGCCTTTGCCTTCGCATTGATGAGTTTCATGAGGACCGGCGCATATGACACATCCTTCTGTAGGTGGAGCTGGTGGTGAACTTGTAGGTGGGGAAGCTATTGTTTTTACAATTTCGTTTTGTGATGTTGTTAGCTTTTCCACCATCTTTGCAAGGGACGAGATCTGAGCCGATAAATGATCCGTAGGCTCAACGTGGAGTAGGCCTGCTGCTCGTGGCGTTCTTCCTTTGGATCTCGTCCACTGTCTCGTGTTGCTCGTCATAGTTTCGAGAAGATCCATTCCTTCTTTAGGAGATTTCATCATGAAACTTCCTCCTGCAGAGGAATTGACGAGTAGTCGGTTCCCATCATCCAGTCCGTTGAAGAATGAAAGGCAGAGGGATTGATCGTCAAGACCATGGTGGGAACATTTCATTAGCATATCTTTAAATCTGTCCCATGCGTCGTACAACGTTTCTCCCGGCTCTTGACAGAAAGTGTTGATTTCACCGATCAATTGCCTCGTTCTACTGGTTGGGTAGTATTTGGCAAGGAATTTTTGGGCCATTTGAAGCCATGTGGTGATTGATCGGGAGGGAAGGCTTCGGTACCACCGGTTTGCTGAATCCGATAATGAGTGAGGAAATAGTTGGAGTCGAATTCTTTCTTTGACGATGCCGGTTTGACTAAAGGAATTGCAGAAGTCTAGGAAGAGACTCAGATGATTTGGGGCTTCATCTGGGTTCGCTCCACTAAACTTGCCTAGATCCCGGACGGCGGTGATGTAGTGGGTTTTGAAAACCCAACGTCCGGCTTCTTCTGGTGTTAGTTCAGGGAGAACTATAGCTGATGCTCTTCCTTCGGTTAGGTTGGTGATAATCAGATAGGGCACGGTGTTCTGGTTGAATTGCATGGTCCATTTCATTTATAACTTCGTTATTGGCCATGGCTTGGTTTCTCAGGTTTCTCTGCGCTTGAAATAAAGTACGCTCGGGTTCGGGGCTCGGACTGATTGGTGGAGAGCCTCGGGTTCGAGTGTTTGGCATGCACAGAAGATAACTTGTGGTTCGTCAGAAGCTGCAATATTAGTTAGTCAATAAAATAAGAAAGACAGAAATATTGGTTAGGCTGATAAACGTTAGGAGTTAATATACAGAAATTATAAGTTAGTAGTTAGTATACAATGGAAAGAAATGTTAAGGACAATGGAAATGAAATGTTAAGGACAATGGAAAGAAAGGACAATGGAACGAAATGACAGGAAATTTAAAATTAGTAGTTAGAGACAATGGAAAGAAAGGACAATGGAACGAAATGACAATAATATTAAGATGTTAGGAGTTAGATGTCCAAAGTCCGAAGTCAAATGTCCAAGTCAGGTCAGAAGTCCGATGTCCAATTCAGATTATAAGTCCGATGTCCAAGGTTAGATTATTAACAAGATAATATTGACAGTTTATTATAATAAAACAGGTGAACTACCGGAAACTAGGGAAATTGATGGAATCAATCTCCCCGGCAACGGCGCCAATTTGCAGAGTGTTATTTCTGAGTGGTTTAGAACAGGTGTAATTTACATAAAAGAAAGAAATTAAAAACTCAAATTATAAACGTCGGGCTGCAAACAATTCCCGGTCGTAGTAGTATAACGAGTGTCGTATCCACAGGGAGATTGTTCAATTTACCCTAGTCTTGGTAGTTACTTAAAAACTGTAAAAAGGGGTTTAGCCGGAGGCAAGCTTGATTTGTTGCTAAATTAATACAGAAATAATAAAAACAGTTAAAAGGTGAATTAATTGATGAGGATGGAAAAATGTATCCTAGGATAGCGGGGGAATTTCCTAAATTACTTAAACATATTTATAACCATGTTTCAATTATTTATTGCCTATTAGAGTTAATAATTGTCAGTTACGAACTCTTAATAAAAGCCTTAGTATTTTCCTGCTCAGTCCGGAGTGTAAATACTAAGATTAATTCCTTTGTGGTACCTAGACTATCTCAAAATCATATGTTGATAGTTACCAAATAAATGCAGTATTTTGTCAGAATAAGCATTTAACAATATTAGCTGAAAGGAATTAAAACAAGTTAAAAAGAGAAATAGGTGATAAATATTGTTTACGTAATATTAGAAATCAAACCCCCATCCTAGGATACAAAAGAAAATTACTCAGACATTAACGGAGATAAGAAGATTACACAGATAGATTTTGACATTAATTCAGAGGAAGAACTGGTCTGCTCTCCTCTCACTGTGCTCTTCTATTTCTTTTGTTACTGCGTGAGTGTGGAATGATGTGGTGTTACGGGAGGAAAATAAGTGGAAGGAAATGGATGATTGTGGTGAGCGAATTCCTCCGTCGTGCGTGTGGTATATTCTTGCAGCTAAGGTGGTGAGTTTATATAGAAGTTTGGCTCCGTACTAATTTGATTGCAGATGAAGAGGAGAGCATTGATTGCTATCTTCATTGATTGCAGAGGGGACAGAGAGCTGCACGCGTGAGGGATTAATGGTAGGCGGTGCGGGAGTAGATAGATAAATCGATTCAAGTTGCAGAAGACGTGAAGACAGGCGAAGAAAACTAGTCGCGGCGTTGATTTAATTCATGACCGCCTGCTGTCCGCTTGCCAAACAGGTGGTCTCCTCTTATATGTCCGCCTGTAAAAGAGGCGGTCTCCTCTTATATGTCCGCCTGGTTCAGAGGCGGTTGTGTGTGTCACGTCCGCCTCCTTAAGAGGCGGTAGCCTCTATGGTGACCGCGAGCACGTCCGCCTCCTTAAGAGGCGGTAGCCTCTCTCACGTCCGCCTCCTTAAGAGGCGGTTCACTCTGTCTTGTCCGCCTCGTATGAGGCGGTCGCCTCTGTTTCAACCGCCTCGCGGTCGCATGTGAGACGTCCGCTAGTTATTGGGCGGTCGTGCCTTTTGTGCACGCGATATTAAATATATTATACATATATATATATATAACAATCTTCAACCGGCTCTACATTCTTCGTTATAAGTCCGTTTTCTGAGCCGTCTGCGCCTATACGTTCGTGTCTTCGTGTACTTTGCTCCTAGCTTGTTTGTTCCTCATGTTTAAACCAATAAATTGTGAGATAATCAATAAAACATAAACTAGAGGAAAACCATAAGATAAGTGAGAAATGAGCAGAAAAGTGCTGATATAATATATGAAATACACCTATAAAACATGCTCATTTAGACACTTATCAGGATGTCTGGTGGGAGGGCAGTTCGAGAACCCACATGAAAAACACAATGATGATGGGAGCAGCACAATGATAACACTACAACCTAGGAAGTAACACCATCTGAGTGAACAAAGCGAAAACAAGAATTTCTCTAGGCCCTCTCGGCTAGTGAGAGAAAGATCACCACTAACACCCTATCCAATGTTATAATAACATATCATATTACTATACTATAATTTGGCATCAAATATTTCATAAATTTCTCGATCCAAAGGGGGCCACAATATTCCATAGTGTAGTTTTACTCATGTTTAAAAAGGTTCTTTTGAAACAATGAACTACTAAAGGTTCTTTTGGATAATGTTAAGTGAAACAAGAGATCCTTTTTATTTTCTTTTGGTTAGGTCACAAAGGAGAGATTAGGGCGAACACACTTTCAGGAGGAGTAGAATGATTTGTTTTTATCAAGGGGTTACAAAGTAGTAGTTTTCCACAATGTGGTTTATGATAGCTAAGGATTAACTTAGCCCGATACATCGATTCTACTCACAACATACAACTAATTTGAAATAAATTAGTATTTGAAGAACCTGCAACTTAATTGCAAACAAAGACTACCGTTTAGCAGTATTCTTTCAGACTTAGGCTGAGTACTAGAGCACTCGTTGAGGGACCATGTCACTATTAGTTCTCTTGATTGACTTTCCGAGAATGTTTTAATCTATTTGGTTCACAGGCCTGATTAGGGGGCTACAAAGTAGCAGTTTACTTTCAGCCTAATCCATGAATATATTAAATAATTAAAAATGCCTTAGCTAACACAAAAAACCGGAGTAAAGGTGTGAGAAACTCATGAATAAATTACAACTCACCTTAATCCTTAGCACATTAACTTACAATTATTATCACACTTATGTATCTTACCATTTTTAGTTGGAAACAACACTTGTGAATTGTTTTTTTTCCAAAGAGATGATTCATATTATTAATATGATAAAACATACTTAAGTAGATCATACATGATTACGATATCATTAGCTATTTTCTTTCTACCACTTCACCACACATTCCTTTGACTAAAAACTTGTATACTCGCTCTCGACCCACCATCAAAGCCATCCACAACGAGCAACCTCCATACCTTTGACAAGCCATAACAAGGCACTGTGTATTTAGGAGATCAAATCCTTGACGAAACAGAAGTTCAGTCATCAAACAAACTTCGACATGACTACCATCACCCAATTTCAAAAACTAGTTGAACACCCCACCAAAGTAAACATTCAGCGACCAAGAGAACACCTCCGACATCATCTCTTAACTCTACTACTATATGAACTAACAAAATTAATGTAAACATCTAAAATACAAAGAAACAACATAGAGCATAGGTTCATAGTATGACTACCAGAAGTGCTCTCATCTTACTACATTCAACCCAAAACTAAGTCATTGTTTACGACAACCCCCAAGGATCCCAAGGGTTGTCTCAATTGCCTTATTATCATAGTCCATGCAAACAATTAACTCGGTCGTCAACAGAGCTCTTCTAGGATGCCTACTTTCATGATTTAGTGGATCCCAAGCCATAACTGTAGTAATCATCATGCGTGTTGAATCATGACATCTAAGATCCCACTTAGCTTCCCATATTACAGAACATAGCATGTCATTTGTTTCACCAGGAGTGTGCGGTGCACTGGCTTCCCACGGTTCAAGAAAAAAAAAACCATGTCATCGGTCAACACATAATACCTCCGGTTGTTAAGTCAAGATCCTTTAGTTTTGATGATAGCAAACACATGTTGTTTATCTAATATGTTGTTAAGTTTTGAGATTCAAATAAGCAGGTAAAGGAGTGGCTTAGCACGCAAGGTTGCAAGCGCACTCCGTTCATGACATGTGCCCAACTAGTCGGGCACCTATCCGAAGAGCTCCGATAGAACTTCTAGTACACACAAGAAGCCAAGTACTACACAAACATATCTCTCCTGCATCAAACATAGTAGAAAGATAAAAGACATCAAGTATGCCGACAAACTCATGACACTCATGCATTAACACAAGCAACTAGCTCACGAAAAAGTCTTGCTCATTAATGAACTAGATAACAAGACAAGGTCAATGCTATTAAGAGGCACTCATTACGCAGCATTAATTAAAGCCTGGGAGAGCATTAAAGAGCACTAAATAGGCAAACAAGATCTGGCAAGTAGAGAGTGCAAGTGGTGACTGACCACATGAACACACACCTTCAACGTGTCCAACCACAGGGCCACATGTGTCCTAATGGTTCCAAGGTAAGTTGAAGATTAGCCTATATTTGAATGTGGCTACTTTGTAGGGATGAAGAAGCAAATGACTCCTAGAGACTAGGAGATCATAGGCTATTTGCTACACACCTAACCATACTTGTATGAATATGATGTACAATGTCTTATGTAAATTAACTTGGTTAAATACGAAAAGAGAGATAACTAGATCAAGAGTGAGTCAGACTAAGTGTGTGTATGTACTAGGGAGTGGGTGAGCTAGATAGGACTGGATCAAAGATTTAATACTTTGTGTATTTGATAGACTAACCAGTCGCGAAATGGTTAGTGAACTGTAGGTCGACTATCAGGAGAGGGTAGAGGACTTGGGGATAAAGTCCTGAACTGTCCCGGAGTCCGGGGTAGGGCGAGGGAGATTGAGTGAATTTCTGTGTGTAAATTCTCAATCGAAATTGATTTTCCAGTTTGAGTTTATCTAGTGCTTTTCCTCAACTATCAAATAGTTCACATAGGACGACGATACATCCATGTTCCGTTGGGGACGCATCAGGAGCACCAATTAGTTTCAATTGGTATCAGAGCGGTCTTTTCTAGAAATCTAACTTCTTTGGAAGATGATCAAAATGTCTCATTCAAACCTATTGGCATTAGAAGAGGGTTCTGCACCAAATCGACCACCACTTTTCAATGGATACAACTACACTCACTGGAAGAACAAGATGGAGTTTCACATCAAGTCTGATGATCCAAGGATGTGGAGGGTTGTATCACACGGTGAATACGCCTTCCAAGACGCTCAAGGACAAGACATATAAGTTGAAAACATGACTGATGATCAAATCAAGAACTTGATATTCAATGTTCGAGCATTAAGAATCTTACATTGTGCATTATTACCTGAGCAGTACTCTAAGGTGGCCTCGGCTAAAATAGCTCAAAAGATCTGGAAAACTCTTAAAGTTACTTATAAAGGAAATGATGAGATCAAGAAGACTCGCATTGAGCTGCTACTCACTCATTGGTAGCTATTTAAGAAGGAATAGTAGGAGAGCATCTCTGAAATGCACACTAGGTTCACCAAGCTGATCAACGAAATGCTCGTGCTTGGAAGAACCATCTCAAATGAGGATCAAATTCAAAAGTTCCTTAGATCACTTCCTGCATCCTTTGATAGTGAAGTTAATTCCATACAAGAAGTCCATGATCTCTCTAAGATGTCTCTAGCAGACATGCTAGGGTCCTTAATGACGTTTGAGTTAAAATTACAACAAAGAAGCTTAGAAAGTTCAACAAGAGAAAGAGGAAAAGGCATATCCCTTTAGGTAGCCGAGAATGAAAAATCCAAGTAAGGAGAAGACAATGATGAGATGGTCGTCTATGCTAAGAGGTACTTTAGAAAGTTCATAAGAAACAACATGAGAAAAAGCATGGAGCCTAAGGAGTCGGACGATCATCAAAGGGAGAACAATGACAAGTGCTTTAGGTGTTCAAAACGTGGGCACCATATCAAAGACTATCCTCAACGACCCCGAGAGACAACGACAGGGTCAGGAAACCTGTCCGAAGATTGTTCAACAAAAGGCCAAGGAAAGAAGCCTTCGTTACTACATGGGGGGATTCAGAACAAAGTGACAGTAATCAAACCTCAGACGGCGATCTCTTAAGAGATGAAAAGGCTCACTTATGCCTTTAGAAAGTTTGCCTAATGGCCCAAGACAAGGAAACGTTAGAATCATAGGAAGAAGAGGAACAAAACAAGGTAAACTACTCTCAACTTAGAAAGAAAATTCAAAAAGCTGAACTTCTAGGACTCAGAAAGTTTTCTATCATATTAGTTGATCAACTAGAGGCGTTGGAAAATGAAAACAAAGAACTCTTAGAGGAAAATGAAAAATTGGAGAAAATTTCAGACAAGGATAAGGTAGTGAATCTCATGAATGCACTCAAGAAACTACAAACCAACTATAGTGAAATTCTTGCCGTACATGAGAAAATGAAGTTAGGAAAACAACTTGAAATTGATGAATTGATTACTGCACTTGACATAAAGGAAAAAGAACTAGCGTCCATCAAAGAAAAACATGTAAAACTAGAAACTGATGCTAGGACACCTATGTGGAAAAACAAACGGCTGGTTAGATACCAATCAGGGACTAGTTGTCGAGGTGTTTGCCACTTGTACAGATAACCCGATCATCATGAAGCCAAATGCTATAGGACACAATTTATGAGGAATTGGTAACTCAAGAAAATAGGGCTAAAGTGGGTAGTCAAGAATGATCCTAGAATAATGTCTGTTGGAGGAAATGGGTTCAAACACTCTGGGGACCCTAGCCCCACACTACTAACTTGCTAAGCGCAGAATCGAGTGGGAAGGGACCCCTGCTGGTATATCGACAGCGGGTGCTCTAAACATATGACATGAGACAAATGAAAATTCTTCTCACTCCAACGAGGAAGCCAAGGAACCGGTTCCTTTGGCGACAACAAGAAGAGAAAGATCATCGGTGTAGGTACGGTTGGTTTTACTTCAGATTATGTCATTGATAATGTCAATTTAGTTAATGGTTTAAAATTCAATTTTCTTAGTGTATCTCAAATTTGTGACAAAGGTAACTCAGTCAACTTCTATTCTACACATTGTAGCATAGTAAGTCGGAGTGATGGAAATGAGTTGTTGAGGGGTAAAAGATGGAAAAATGTATATGTAACTAGTCTGGATGATATTGACAGTCTAAATCTTTCATGTTTGACTACATCAATAGATGACTCCATACTATAGCACAAAAGACTAGGGCATGTCAGTATATCTTTGCTAAGAAAACTAGTCAAGAAGCAGTTGGTAAGAGGTCTCTCTGAGATTAAGAAATCTGACACCAATCTTTGCGATGCGTGTGTAAGAAGCAAATAAACTAAAACTTCTTTCAAATCAAAGAAAATGGTAAGTACATCCAAGCCACTTGAATTACTTCATATGGACTTATGTGGACTAATGAGAATCAGAAGTTTTGGAGGAAATTGGTTTGTGTTTGTGATTGTTGATGACTACTCACGATTTGTTCTGGACAATCTTTATTGCTTCCAAAGATGAAGTCTTTGAGAAATTTCAAGCCTTTGCAGGAAAATTCTAAGTACAACTCAACCTTATAATCAAGGCCCTTCGGTCTGATCATGGGTCAAAGTTTGAAAATCAACAATTCAGGGAAATGGGTAAACTACATGGAATCAATCACACACTCAGCACCTAGAACACCTCAACAAAATGGGGTAGTTGAGCGTAAGAACAAAACATTACAAGAGGTAGCTAGAGCTATGCTATTGGGGAGCAGTCTTCCTCAAGTCTTCTGGGCAGAAGTTGTAGCGACTGCTTGTTACATCACCAATAGAACGCTCATACGACGAATCCTCAACAAAACACCCTATGAGCTGATCAAGGGGAGAAAACAAGCATAAGCCATTTCAAAATCTTTGGTTGTAAGTGTTATGTCCATAACAATGAAATGAATTCTTCAGGAAAGTTTGATGCCAGGAGTGATGTGGCCATCTTTCTTGGGTACTCAAAAAGAAGCCGAGCATACAAAATTTATGACAAGTGGACTCTAAGAGTAGAAGAGAGTGAACATGTAGCCTTTGATGAGGCTGAAACCCATAAGATCAAAGAACCTGAAGAAGATGAAGATTTTGGATTTGATCTAGCTGGACATGATCACATGGACAATCGCAAGGATGAATCACCAACTAAAGAAAACACGTTCAACAGGTCAGCAACAGGTCAGAAATAAGTTGACAAATGAAATAATGATGTCGAAGATCCTCTATCACCATCAACCATTCATCAATCTTGAATTATTTCTAAAGATCAACAATTGGAAAACATCATATCGGATATCTCCAAGGGAATTCAACCCAGATCACAAACTTGTGATCTCTTAGCCTTTTCAACTACAGTTTCACCCATCGAACCTAAAAATAGCAAAGAGGCTCTTTAAGACTCAGACTGAATTAAAGCAATACAAGAGGAATTAAATGAGTTTGAAAGATTCAAAGTCTGGCATCTTGTGCCTCGTCTCACACATCAAGGAGTACTTGACATAAAATGGGTCTTTAGAAATAAGCTAGATGAAATGGGAGAAGTCATCAGGAACAAGGCTCATTTGGTAGTACAAAGATATTGTCAACAAGAAGGAATAGACTTCCAAGAAACATTTGCTCCAGTAGCAAGGATGGTGTCCATTCGATTACTGATTGCATTTGCCGCACATAAAGGAATCTAACATTTCAACTTGACATCATGAGTATATTTTGTCAACGGGTATGTCAAAGAAGAAGTGTATGTTGAACAACCTCCAGCTTTTCAGACACAAGAAGGGAAAAACATGGTGCTCAAGCTTGACAAAGCTCTTTATGGGCTCAAACAAGCTCCAAGATCATGGTATGATCGCCTGTCATCCTACCTATTGAAAAACTACTTCAAAAGAGGTAAGGCTGACAAAACCTTGTTCGTATAGAACAAAAAAGGATTTCCTAATAGTGCAAGTATATGTTGACGACATAATATTTGGAGCTTCTGATGAGAAGTATTGCAAGAAATTTGAGGCATTGATGAAAAAGGGAATTTGAGATGAGTGATCTAGGAGCATTGAAATTCATTTTAGGACTTTAAGTCAAGCAGGATAATGAAGGGACCATCCTATCCCAGCAAAAGTATGTAAAAGATCCACTGAAAAGATTTGGAATGGAGACATGTAAACCTTTTGACACACCAATGGCAGATGGCACAAAGATGGACCTCATGACTGGTGACCAACTGAGTCGACCAGCGATCATACAGAAAGATGATTGGTTCTCTACTATATCTAACTTCTAGTAGACCTGACATTATGTATAGTGTTTGCTTATGTGCCAAGTTTCAAGCAGATCCAGGAGAAAGTCATCTCACAACTGTGAAAAGAATCCTATGTTATCTCAAAGGGTCTGTGAATCTTGGTCTCTTTTATCCAAAATTCACTAACTACAATATTGTAGGATTTTCAGATGTAAACTATGGAGGTTCTATAACTGATCGGAAGAGCACGTCAGGGACAACATTCATTGTTGGAACATATTTGATCGCATGAGGATCAAAGAAACAACAAATCGTAGCAATCTCAACTGCTGAATCAGAATATATAGTTACGGCTAGCTGTTGTGCTCAACTATTATGACTCAAACAACAAATTGGTGACTACGGTGTCAAAACAGGTACGTTACCAATCATGTGTGATAATACAAGTGTCATATTTATCTCCAAAAGTCCAATACATCATTCTCGTACTAAGCACATTGACATTAGACATTATTTTCTTAGAGATTGTTGTGAAAAGAATTAGTTAGTGTAAAATACATTTCAACCAAAAACCAACTAGCAGACATCTTTACCAAACCACTAAGTAGAGAAAGGTTCAACAAGATTGTTCATGATCTTAGAATGATATTCATTAATCACGATTAGGCTATCTTTTGACTTCCATGATCGGTCACTGACATGTAAGCAACACCTCAAGTTTGTCGTTCAGTAGTCAATGAATAGTTTAATGCAATAAAGTTATGTCAATCAACTACTTGAAACATATATGTCAGCCATTTTTACAAAAGTAAGGTTAGAATAGGAAGAGTGCAACGGATAGAAACAGGAAAACCTCAACGGATCAATGACAAACCGTCATGACCGCTGCCCGTTGTGAATAGTACCATTGGGACATGTCAGCAAGCGGAAGAGGAATGGTCACCGACTGTTACTCGATATCTATAAAAGGGCGACGAGAGTTCCACTCTTGTCATGCTATTGCCCTCTTTCTCTCTAAATCTCTAAGCATACAATCGATTTCTTTTCTCTCTTACAACACTCTAGTGAGCTTTGTGCTAAAAAAAAACCCTCACCTCACAGCCTCGTTCAAGAACTCTCGATTGAAAAGTCTTAAAATCCAGAAATCCTTGATCAATCAAGGCACCCAAATCTGCTCTTTGCTCAAAGACCAAGACCATCCTTAGGGATGTTAGTCCAAAGAAAAGCATATACTTACAGCCGACAAGTCCCATCAGAATATCATCGTCCACTCGCCTATCCAAACAAGAGGAAGAACAACTTGTCCTTCGAGTCATGGATGAAGGAGAACTGTAACAACAAGAGGTAACCTATATAAGCACCCACCTACCTAAAATCCACCATCTCATTTAGTCTAGAACTCTCAAACCCAAGATCCTGCCTACTTCAACCCCCACAGAAAATCCAACCATGACCTCTCCTGCTCTATCTCCCAAAACCTCAAAGATTGCCACGAAGCAATCAAAAGCAAAAAATCCAAAAGTTCCAAAGAGAAAGAGCCACTCAATTGCTTCCACAAGTCGTGTAACTTGTGCCTCCAAGTGTAGCTAAACTAAACAAGAAACACTAAAGAAAGCCCACTCAACACTTGAGAGAGCCACTCGTAAACTCCACTTCATCAACGATGAGGAAGCAACTCCTACTGCTGTCATCGAACCAATCACTCACGATGTGTAAGAAGAAGAGGTCTAGAGTGACGAGAAGTCACAAAAGGAACCCTGAGCAAAAGAAGAGGCTCAAGAAGAAGGTGTGACCGCACCATACTTGGAGGAGGAAAGAAAACCTCTCATTCAAGCTAAACAACCAGTCAAAGACCGGTCTCCGACACCTCCCCGATCAAGTTGGGAAGGAGAAAGTGACACAGAGTCACTCTCACACGTCATACCAACGCTCGGGGAGTATGAGCAGCTGAGGAAAGCCAAAGGTAAATAACAAATGGCTCCATCACCGCATGCTCAAGAGCTCAAGGAGCTCTTCTCATCAAAAAGAGCGATTGCGATGCCATAGCCACAACTGTCGCTCAAGCAATTGAAGAAACTCAAGGAGGTAGAGCCTACCATGATCAAGGCTGAGAACATCAACGACAAGTCTTGTCCCGTCTTGCCAAAGACACTACAAATGGAATGGATGACAAAGATGGGTCTCGGAGAGATCTTGGAACTGCTGTAATTCCAAGGCTGGGTGGACTTCTTTCAGGAACCTATCGCTATCTATACGGAGCTGCTCAAGAGCACATGAGGCACCTAGGCCATCTTTAGAGTGATGATGATAAGGACTACATCTTCTCATAAGTCCAAGGAATCCACATCAACGTCACAAAGTCTTGGATCTGTAAGACTTTCAACCTGGAGCTAGAGGGATTGGTCATTCCCAAGGACACGACCTGGATTGACTTGGGACATCAAGGAGGAAAGATGGTCGGCACGTTCAACAAGGGGGCCACAATTAAGAACTTCCATGTTGTGCAAATTTCCATCCTCGACAGGGTTCTCTTCAGCCTTCTCACCCACAACATCACCACGAGGAATCAAAGAACCTACATCATCAATGCAAGAGATATGAGAATTATGTATGCCCTGAGGACAAGGGAGAAGATAAACCTTCTAGTTATGATTCTACTCACCATTGAGGAGAGTATATATGTCAACCAAGGGCTAGTGCACAGGGGAGTGGTCACCGCGGCGCTATGGAAAAATGGAGTGGACACCAACTGGTTCCACGAGTGCTTGCGTACCGCTTAAGACTGCATCTACTCAGAGATGCTGTCCAAGATGGGGATCAAGACTCAAGGAGAGAAGTTAATGATCCCTCAGAATCCCACCAGAAGCGAGGACCCACGGTCAGAGCCCCAACCACTTGCGAGGACCTCCACCCACAAAAGAAAGCACAATCTCTCACTAGTCCACGACCAGTTATGGACCAGTCTGGATACTTCAACTCGAGACATTCTTCAGTGTGTAAGAGTTACTCTTACATCTGTGCAGGCTGTCTCCCAGGAACCAAGTGTTCACCACATGGTTCAAGGAGCAATAGACTTCATAGATACACATCTATAGCCTAAGAGTTCTATATCTCTTCGAGACCCGAGTGAAGCATGTAAAAAATTGTAGTTTTAAGTTAGATTTTTCTGTATCCTTCTTTTGTTCTTTTTCTGCCATTAACTATCTATTTCATCTGTCAATATTTTGATATTAATCGAAATGTAATTGTTACATTATCTATTTTGAATGCAAATCTTGTTTTCGGCTGACTTAAATGAATTGGCTGCTTCTTTCGACATTATAACTACCTCTGAATCAGAGGTAACACCGTTCATGCAACCTATACATGCTTATCAAATGACATGCCATCAATTTCCTAGGACTGACAACTCATTAATCCATAATATAAGACCTATACAACCAGATAGTGAGCTGTCCCTCACCTATATTTATATCCATCACTCAGCCACTCAAAGTCTCTCCTACAATCAAATTTCGCCATCCTTTAAACACCTTCTTCACAATAGTCATGAGTTGTGAAAACTACAGCTCGTCTAGCTCAAATGAGAAAACCATCTTCTAAACCATCAAAAAATTCATGACACAAAAGAAAGGCCTGCCTCCTTCTAATCTTTATCCAAAACCCAAAGTGTCATCTGCATGGTCCACTAACGCCAGTACCAGCCAAACCTAGTCAGAAACTTATTACTCCACAATCGATTCCAGACATCAAAGTTACGCGACTAATGACCTTTGTGGCCTAGACTCCTCTAACTTCACCACATCTAAACGCCACACCTCTTAAAGTTGTCTCATTCAAATGTAGAGTATAATCTATGGAATGTTATGACCTTTTCAATAATGTGAGTTATGTAGTTGCTCCCTATTTTTACTATATGGCAAATGGGGAAAGAAAGATATGTACTTGTGAACTTATGACTATCTTCCTTGCGTTATGTAATTGAATCTTAATGAAAGACTTTCTACTATAGCCCGGTACAAGGTTGATGTTAATTTTTTTTACTCTTGAACAAACTCAGGGGGAATTCCTCTTAGGGGGAATATTCTCACTTCCATAAGTTGTCAAGTACATATGAACAAAATCAGTTTTGCTACTGGTCGCCATCATAAAAAAGATGGAAATTGTTAAGTCAAGATCCTTTAGTTGTGGTGATAGCAAACCCATGTTGTTTATCTAATATGTTTGTTAAGCTTTGAGATTCAAATAAACAGGTAAAGGAGTGGCTTAGCATGCAAGGTTACAAGTGCACTTTGTTCATGACATGTGCCGAGCCAGTCAGGCACCTGTCAGGAGAGCTCCGATAGAACTTCTACTACACACAAGAAGTCAAGTACTACACAAACATATCACTCATGAATCAGACGTAGTAGAAAGACAAAAGACATCAAGTATGCCGACAAACTCATGAACACTCATGCATTCACAGAAGCAACTAGCTCACGAAAAAGTCTTGCTCATTAATGAACAAGATAACAAGACAAGCTCAGGGATATTAAGAGGCACTCATTATGCACCATTAATTAAAGCTTGGGAGAGCATGAAAGAGCATTAAATAGGTAAATAAGATCAGGCAAGTGGAGAGTGCAAATGGTGACCGACCACTTGAACACACACCTCTAACGTGTCCAACCACAGGGCGACACGTGTCCAGATGGTTCCAAGGCAAGTTGAAGATTAGCCTATATTTGAATGTGGCTACTTTGTTGGGATGAAGAAGCAAACGACTCCTAGAGACTAGGAGATCATAGGATGTTTGCTACACACCTAACCATACCTGTATAAATACGATGTACAATGTCTTATATAAATTAACTTGGTCAAATACGAAAAGAGAGATAACTAGATCATGCGTGAGTCAGACTAAGTGTGTGTATGTACTAGGGAGTTGGTGAGCTGGATAGGACTAGATCAGAGAGTTAATATCTTGTGTATTTGATAGACTAACCAGTCGGAGAACAATTAGGGACGATCGACTCTCAAGAGAGGGTAGAGGACTTAGGGATAAAGTCCTAAACTGTCCTGAAGTCCATGGGTAGGGTGAGGGGGATTGAGTGAATTTCTATGTGTAAATTCTCAATCGAATTTGAGTTTCCATTATGAGTTTATCTAGTGCTTTTCCTCATCTATCAAATAGTTCATATAGGACGATGATACTTCCACGATCGGTTGGGGATGCATCAGGAGCACCAATTAGTTTCACAGGTGCTGACTTGTGGCTCTCCCAAGCAAAGTCCAGAGGAAAAACCCGTCCTCTACCGCGATCATAATCTCTTGTGATGGATTGCTCCCTTTTGTCCTTACTTGGGTATGGACCATCCGACAAAAGCCCCTACCTTCAACTGCCTCCTGAGTCGAGCCAATCCCATTCACTTGAAGGTAGAGATAAGCAATAAAATTATACTTTAGAAGAATCACATCATCATCACCCATCCCACACCATCTCACAACAATAGATACCATCTGTACCTTCTGAAATACGATTTGGGTTATTCTCAGCCCTCATCTTGAACCAGTTTGGTGTTTGTAGCTAAACCATGAAGAATACTCAAAGATTCATAGAATAGGCAAATCAAGAGCGGATTCTGCCACTCACTCATGTGATGGGAGTTTCTCATCCAACCAAACATAAGCTCGTGTCTAATTTATTCTCCACCATACCGTAATGCATTCCTTCCTTTTGTCCCATCTCAAGGGGATTCATTCCCCCTCCTCCTAGATTTGAATCCATCACGTCACCTGCTTCCTCCATCTGTCTAACCAAGCTTACCCGCATCCTTCTTCTACCCTAAGTTGATACCCTTTTAGCCCTCTTGGCCACAACACACTCCTATTCCATCGCTTCGGCTGGAATTTTTGAAGTGAGATCTAGCCTAGTCACAAGTTGAGCCATTCCTTTCTTTTTGTGCCTCACTAGACGGAAAGCTATATGTTCCTCCTTACCAAATACAAGGGTGATGATGAACTACTGCTTCCTGTTTTCCTTTTGTCACCATCTTCAGCCTTTTCAAAGGTGAAATACAGGACCAAGCTCCCTTTTCGACTAGTTGTGCCACGCTCAACTGTTGTTTTCCCACTGTCGTGCTCAGCTCCCTGGCTCCCACCACCACATTCGATTTCTCATTTATGAAGACCCGGAAGTGGACTATTGTGGCCATTTTTGTCAACGCTTGACTCAACGAGGTCTTTTAATTCCACTTTGTCATTTTTTACTTCATATATGTGTGTGGTTCCACCAAGTCTTTGCTAGTATGATCAAGTTAGAAGGAGGGGCTCTTTCTCCGTAGCTGGTTTGAAGGCAAGAGAAGTATGTGGAGACCTTGGACCCGATTGTTCTGGAAGATATTTTGCTTGTAATCAATGGATGCAGTGGATGTATAGTATCTTGATTGTTTTTGGTTTGAATATCTTGGGGAATGGGAAATGCTAATCTCAGGGATGTTGAAGCCATTAGTAGAAGTGGTGTAGCTGATCTTTAGGTGATGTCAGTTAAGGGGAATTAACTATCTATGGTTTGTATGTTGTTTTATGCATTTCTAGTCCGTTAAGGTTTATTATAGCTTGTCTTAGTTTGATTTTATTGGATAGTTTGTGGTATCTACGTCTAGGTCTTTATTAGCTAGGTTATTTAGATTAGTCCCTGGTGGCTTGCTCACCTCTTTTAATGGTTGTTTGCTTGTTCACGGGTGGGCGGTCTCTTTTGTTTTGAGATCAGTTGTTCTCTATTAGTTGGTTGCTTTGCTAGTGCTGTAGATCTAGCTTCCAAACCATGCTTTGATTCATCCTCACCTTGTTATTCATGCAACAAGCCACGAGACTCAGGTTGTAGATGGTAGTCTTTGGTTGTCTATAGGGGGTCTTTATATTTGGTCTCTTTTGTTTTTGGTTGAAGGCCCGCTTAGAGTCTGGTCAACTTGTTCTCGCATGGTATTTTAGTACTCATGTATTGTAATGTTTAAGTAATGAAAATGTTAATGTTTTTTTAAACACTCCACATGAGAAATTGGTGGGGCTTATGAGTGGTTTATAAGCAATAGGGGATCTCATAACTATCATATCGATCTTTGATGGTGGCTTCTCTACTAGGTTTGGGTTATTGTTAGGTCATACCACAATCGCTGCGCGCTTTTAATGAAGTGTCGACGCTCACCGGAATGGGTGATTTTAAAAGGATTGGCCCCATGAGAAGAGGCCATGTAAAGAAAGATTTCACAAAGAGGGGACTACATTGAAAAGGGCTACCTGCAATAATAGAGCGACACCACTCAGAACGAGAAGCATACATTTAATACTTTCATTTTTAGTATCGATGCTTATTGGAAGGGGCGATCAAGAAATGAACGATCTAAAAGAGGGCTACTAAAAAAGAGTTTCATGTATACAAAACACCAAAGTGAAAGGTTCATTACATTCAGAGGAAGGTATGGTGGGCCAATGAACGTACTATGATTCAAAGGATACAAATGTAATATAATACTCACACATAGGGAGTTGATAGGGCTCGAGAATAGTTATAAACAATAGAGGCTCTCGTAATTATTGGATCAGTCATTTTTGAAAGGTATTTTCTTAGCTACAAGTGGTTGTAGCTAGCTGGCTACATCTAGAGACTACTACACTGTTTTTCATACTTTTAGCGTGTCCAATTTTGGTTTCTGTTCTTTTTTTTTTGCCTCCTTACGCTGCGCAAGGTTTTTTTTTAAACGCGCTGCGCTGGTTTTTTCTTTTTTGTTAGATTTTTATTATTTTTTACCACAAAATCTTTAAATTATTGTAACTTTTGATATATAGGTCCAAAATGAAAAATAAATATATCATTGTTCATATAAATTCAAGCTCTTCAAAACAAGACCAATCATGGATATGTTTTGACGACTTTGAAAAAAAAGTATTTTTACATGTATAAGTCGTTCTATAATTTAATGTGAGGATATATGTACATATTTTAATGTGAGAATGTACATGTTTTAATGTGACGATGTACATGTTCAAATGTGAGAATGTACATGTTCTTTAATTAACATTTGTACATGTTTGTATGACCACCCTAAACCCGCCAGTGCAAACCCTAAAAATGTCTTCGACGTTTTTTAGCTATCCTAGGGTGGTTTTTGGGGTGTTTTGGGGTAGGGTAATCTATTTGGAATTTGTTTCGTACTTTATATTGTAGCAACTAACTCGACAGGTTTTTAGGGTTTGTGGTAGCGGGTAAACCCGCCACTGCAAACCCTAAAAATGCCTTCGACGTTTTTAGCTATCCTAGGGTGGTTTTGGGTGGTAGGGTAATCTATTTGGAAACTGTTCTATACTTTATATTGTAGCAACTAACTCGATAGGTTTTTAAGGTTTGTGGTCGCGGGTTTAGGGTCGTTAGACCCTAAACCCGCCACTACAAACCCTAAAAAAGCCTTCGACGTTTTTTAGTTTTCCTAAGGTGGGTTTTAGGGTGCGTGGGGTTAGGGTAATCTATTTGGAAGCCGTTCTATACTTTAATGTGAGGATGTATGTACATATTTTAATGTGAGGATGTATGTACATATTTTAATGTGAGAATGTACATGTTTTAATGTGACGATGTACATGTTCAAATGTGAGAATGTACATTTTCAATTATGAGAATGTATATATTTTAATGAACTGTACATGTTTGTATGACCGTCTGTACAAGTGTTCTTCCTTATATGTACTTGTTTTAATCTGAGGATGTACATATTTAATGATTTGTACAAGTTTATATGACTATCTATATGTTTTTAATGCGAGGATGTACATGTTTTTACGTGAGGATGTACATGTTTTAGTGAACATTTATACAGGTTTGTATAACCATATGTACAAGTTTTTTTTACGTTCTGTGTTCCATATATGTAAAAATATTTTTCTTAAAGTTGTCAAAATATATTCATGACTGGTCTTATTTTGAAGAGCTTGAATTTATGTAAACAATGATATAAGTTTTTTTCATTTTGGACTTATATATTAAAAGTTACAATAATTTCAAGATTTTGTGATAAAAAAAGGAAAAAAAAACAAAATGTAAAACGTGGGGAACACTAAAAAAAAAAAAAACGAAAGAAGCGCGCGTATTTGGAGCAGGATGTAGCCATATGTGGCTACATGCACATGTAGCTAGACGCTCTGTTTTTGAAAAGGTTTTCTACTAATTATTGTTTTAGCCCCAATTGAGTTGTCCCACTTCATACTCCTAGTTTCACAACTTTTCTAATCAACTCATCCGAACATAATAAACGTAAATTATGCATGCTCTTATTTTGCAAAAAAAAAAAAAAAAAAAACCAGTTTGCTTTCATCCGATGTGAAGTGAGATCCCATGCCAATGTATGAAGACAAAAAAAGAGAGGAAAAAGAATCTAAAGTGGTTCTCTTTACAAAGGATCGTTCCCTATGTTACGTCTTTTTTGGAATCTTGTACGAAAGTCTTTCGGCCCACCTGAAATTTGATCAAACTCATAATCAACTACTATTTAGCGGCTGGTAGTATGTACACATGTTTTCCCTTTTAGTTAGAATTTGGTAGTTTGTTCGGGAATCTCACTGAAATTTCAATAAAAGCGGTAACGTTCGAGTTCAATCAATAAAAAGGGACACGCTAGTATTGTGGCTTTTTCTTTTTCCCATCCTCACTTCGAATAGAGAAGAGTATTTTGTTTCTTTTTAAGTTCGGGGGAGTAGGATTGATATAGTAAAATGTTATTAATGAATATAGTATTTATAAATATAGGAAAAATACATAAAATTTATATCATAGTGAACCACAATGTACTCATAAAACACATTCTATGTTTTTGAATGTGTATGCATTATGTATTTTTAGATTCACTTTTGAAGTGTATATTGTTTAACTATAAAATAAATCTTAAAGTACTTGTTGAACAAATATTAGTAGAGCGTTGACACCGTCAATAGTACACTTTAAAACAGAAAAATCTAACCCTCTACAAGCGAAAAGCTAAAGGCTGGAGTTAGAATGACCAACACGGTTAAAAACATTAACATCATTGAAGAAGTTATCATTGTCAAATAAGACAACAACGTCAAAGAAGTTAATATCGTCTAAATTTTACACCTCAAACCTAAAATATGGTTTAGTTATTAACCCAAGAAAAATAGAACTTTAACCCTATACAACCCTCGGGATGACTAACCCTGTCAAAGGCCGTTGTGCTTACACCGTTGAAGACCGCTAACACGGTCAAAGATGACTAACATCATCAAAGAATACTAACATTATCAAACATGGTTCTAGGGTCTATTTATATATAGTACATCTTTTAATAGCAAATGTATCATATGCATAAAATAGTGTGTTTTATTATCTTAATCCCACTTCACTCTAGTTGTCTACTAGAGCTAAAAACAATGATTTTTTAAATCATGAATAAATCAACTCTTACTTAGCTAATTGTATCCCTCTAATCAAGTTGGGCTCAATTCACTAAATAGCATTGTCCACAAGCTCATAACAATAGCCGTAGGTCACCAACTAATCAAGATACTAAAATCTATGGTTCATCTCTCTTGGTCACAATCCCTCATCAAAATCATATGTTATTATTAGGAACCACTATAATTGCCATAAATGATCAAGCTAGAGCATTAGATAAGCTTAGATAGAGAAAACAACTATGTTAAATGAAGTTAGGGTTTACAAGCATGTTTAAACATGTAGAGTTAAGCCTCCATCACAAGGTACAAAATCAGACAACTCAAGCGTTAGAAAGTGAAAGAGGAGAAAATCGCAAGAGATAGCCATTAGTGAGGTGAGAAAGCTCCTTCAATGGTGGTGGGCTCCTCCCCCTTTTCTTTCTTATTTCTCCTTTACATTTCTTCCTTTTGTTTTTTCATCCGGTGTTTGCCTGTCTTTGATCGTGAATAAAGTGTCATGCACGAGTGAAGGATTATCTTTTCATTTCAAGAGATTTCTTTTTGTTCGGGTGAGACAATGTGTTTCGTATGTTATCCAGCCTTCTTATCCAGACGTGTATGTCTGGGTGCCTCTATTGGGTGTTTGTGCGAGTTGTGTTCGACCTTGTCCATCTGGAAAGAAGTCTGAAAGGTTGTAGCTTATCGCGGACTAACTTTTGGGGGTTATCCAGACATATACGTCCGGATGCATGGTCGGACATGAGCGAGTTTGCTTCGGTCCCCGGAGTGACATGTTCCTGGATTCTGGAACTGGCTTGCAGCTTCTGTCTAGACATAAGGCAGAACAAGCTCTTATCTGCTTTCGTGACTTACTCGGACATGTTGGGTCAAAAACATGTCCAGACACAACTTGTACGGGGTCTAGATTCTTTATTTTAGCTTTGATTTGCTCCTGGTTTGTTGCGTTGTATTCCTTAAGCAAGGAAGACTTTGCTAATGCATCAGAACAACTCATTTTTCATATTTTCATCATGATCAAATGAGATTTTATCTAAATAATGACCATAATATATAAATTGATAAATATAAACAAATTACTCAATAAAGTAGTGAAATATATAGATCATGAACCAATTAAAAAGAAGGTGAGTGTGAGCCCTGTATTGCATAATTTCACCACCTATCAATCTTAGTCATCATTCAGTTGAACCGTATGAGTTCCAACGTGTGGGGCCTTTATCTGGCTAAGGGTGTTGTGGCTTGGCCATGCTGCTATGGAGCTATGTTCAGTTTTAAGAGTGGAGTGGTGGCTTCCATTGAAATTGCCGCCACTAGCATTAGTACCCGGTGTCGCAGCTCCCGCTATGACCCATGTTCTTTCCCACTTTCTTGGTTGGTTCATCTCGTCAAAGTAGTCATGGGCTGATTTTGCCATTTTTTGGGCATGACCTTCACACCCTTGATGTGATTTTTGGCCCGAGTGATGAGCTCGTCATAGAATTTGGGGCTTGTCGTGGTCAACTCCCTTATGAATTTGGTTACTTCCAAGCTGTAGCGGTAGGCAGGGACGATGACCGAATCTTCATGTTCTCATATCTTCATGATGACTCTACAAAGCCACTTGGTGTACTCTCTAACATCTTCGCTAGGTGTTGTCGCATACCTGTGAGATCAGAGGATGTATTTTGGTTCGCCGTTCGGCCACGAAGTGCAACAGGAATAATTTTCCAAGATTTTTGAAACTGCAAATGGACTTGTTAGGCTAGTGCGTGAACCATGTGAGCGCGCCGCCTGATAGTGACGATGGGAAGAGGCAGCATCGGGCCTGACCGTCGATGCGAGCCGCGGTCATGGCATATTTGAAGTGCGCTAAGTGTTTCACGTGATCTTCTTAGCTGTCGTACTTATCGATGTATTTGGCAGAGTTAGCAGGAATAAGGGTTTGATTCACCTCTTCAGAGAAGGGAACATGGTCTTCCACATTCCCTCCCTTCGCATCTGTTTGCTGCCTATTGACGAGTGAAACACTTCATCAGGTCAACCATCTGTTGTTGCAGGGACATGAATTTCTCCTTTGAAACCGTTTCTGGATTGTGAAAGGTATTCTTAGAGAATATTTTTGCTCTTGGGATAGTGTAACTTCTGTCATTTGAGATTCTTTTAGCTAGAGGTTTGAGAGAGTGTAGTGACCGTAAGAAAGTTTCCACAAATGACGCCAAAATGTGATAGTATGATCTGTGGTAGTTATAATATACCACTATATTTGTGGCGTGTAATTTTATGAGATAGTTGTAACTTCTATCATTCGAGGATTCTTCTTAGGTGTTCCTCCTTCAAAAAATATATATACAACTATCTCATCTTATATTGCATTAATTTTGTCTATAGATTGAAATATATTCTTATTTATAATATTTAATCATTATCCAACCGTACTTGCAAATATTTTAATGAAGATTAATAATGATAATTAGTAGAAGAAGGTAAAAAACTAAGAGAAGAAAAAATTTTGTTTGAACTTTTGTGTATGTTTAATATATAAGAATTATTAATTTAATATTTTTAGTTATTTATATTATTATTTGTTACCTTTTTAAATAAATTTGTAATATTTATAGTTTTGTAGTGTTTTAATTTGTTTTTGAAAAGTTCATAAAGGCCGCCAAGTAAAAAAAGTGGCATATTGTGAACTTGAAATATGATCTACAATGTCAGGGGTAAAATACTCATTATTCAAAGTCATTTCACAGGTATATTATGTATCATGAAATTATTTCATGGCATATGAATAATGAGTTCAAAATCAGGGTATATCGCGAATTATAAATCTTTTTCGTGACATATTGTGAATTTTCCCAAAAAAAAAATTAAATAAAAATAACTAAACGAAGTTTATAAATGACCATAAAAAGAATATTAACTTGTAAATACATAATAGTACTTAAAATATTTATGTAGTGGTATTTTTGTTTAATAAACTAGTATTGTAGTTATTTTTTGCTTACTACTTATTTAATATGCTAAAACATAAATATATGAAAATATTAGAATCAACTTATTCATTTTTATTGGAGAAGAAGGATGAAGAGTTACAGAAACTACATAAAAATACACCATATGCTAATAAAATTTTAACATAAATTGTTTTATAGTTTTACAATTTTACCACTTTGAACTTTTTTTTAATGATTTTTAAATTTTGAAGTAATGTTATGTCTTAAAAATTATATTCTACTTTACTCTACATAATGAAAATTTTTAATTTATTTTAAATATTTTGTGATATTTTTAATAATTATTTTTATTTTTGTTATTTGTTTTAATATGTTTCCATATTTATAGGTACTTTTTTGTAGTTAACATTTTTTGAATTTAGTATGATTTATGAACTTTGAAATTAGTTTATTAGATACAAATAATTATATTGAGCGGTATTTCATAAATTAACTAAAAATATTATATTATTTATAGCATTTTAAAAGAAGAGGCTCATTATAAAGCTATACAAAATCCATGTTGTGGCTTTGTAGCATGCAGGGACGTCATATAATTTTCATAGCATTCCTTATGTGCAAAACGAAACAAGATTTGACACTAATTGTAACACCCCTGTCGTTAATCCTCTAATTATCGCCTAATCACCTCGGTCATTAAACTAATCGCAGTGGAAATTCAAACCAATCGGCGGGTGATACAATGTCGTTAGCCGCCCTTGCGACTAACAAGGCCTAAACTACAAACAGTTATGGTCTGATAAATATAATTACCAAGTTCTCTATAAACATTTTTAACAAATTCCATCACAATGGATTACCGAGTATCTAAGTGCATAGTTTAATTACATCAATTCTCGAATCCAACACAATTTACAAAATTCCCAAAAATCCAAAAAGGAGTGTACTATATAGTACACCGGCTAGACAAAAAGGGCTGCACGCCCGTGTACAACTCAGTGCACTACCAAAAATTCTTTAACTATCAAAAGGCTTAACAACCCGGTCGCATCTCGGTCATTAATAGTCTCGGGTACCTGAAAAATAAACATGGGCCCCAAAGGGGCTCAGCACAACTGCTTGGTCGCATACATGAAGTTCGTTTTATTTTAAACAGCATGGCGGGTCGGGCTGTTGTTGCTGGTTTTGTTGTACTTGCTGCTGAGCTGCAGTCATTAATTGGGGCAGCAGCTGTGCCACAGTGGCGGCGGCGATCTCGACAGCCGTCTGCTCATCAGACTCATCAGTCTGCTCTCCCCGGGGTCGGCCTCTACCATGACCTTTTCTGACATCTGAACAAGTATGGATTACATTAGATACTGTGACCAGGTGGTCTTGATTTAAGTAACGGTGTCGTCTGAAAGGACGTTAAGGGTTATCCGTTATCATTAACGGTCATTCCTAGTTAGGTTCCTACTTCTTCATTGTAAAACGGTTTGTAATCCTAACTCGGTAATTACTATGCTCTGTAATCTGATACCACTTTTTGTAACACCCCAACCACTAATCCTTTCATTATCCTCTAATTGTCTCCATAATTACTCTAACCGCAGTGGATTCCTACATACTCCTGACTGGTGATACAATGCCGCTAGCCATCCAATGGCTAACAAAGCTTATGCTACTTACTGTCACAGTCTGATGAATAGAATATACCGAGCAATATAAATACTTCCATTACAACCCCAACTTTTACAAGTCTACAAAAAGCAATGAGTTTATACATCCCCTCATCCTTACCGAATTCACAATTCCAAAAAGGTGTATCACATGGTACAGTGGCTACTCAAAAAGGCATAAGTCGTGTACAACTCGGTACACCATTTCCAACCTACTAACTACTCAAAAAGCATTCGTCTTGGTCTTAACTCGACCATCAATCTTCACTGGTACCTGGAAGAATAAAAACAGTGCCCCAAGGGGCTCAACAAAAGCTGCATATGAAATTCGCATACCCCGCGTGCTAACGGGGGTACGCCGTCTACTTGGTCGCATACATGGAGTTCATTATTTCATACATGCATACAAGCTTTAATAAGCAACAATACATTCACACATAGCGCATACATACATACGATCCGATACATACAAGGAAGACATTCACAAGTCGACCGTTCATACTTACCAAAGCACTGAGATACACTTCTCAAACTCATACATGTTACTTTATTAGTTACTTACTCACTCGGGTTAATCGGGTGTACTTTACTCTTTTACTCGAGATACTTGACTTACACCAGTCATGATCTTTACTTGGCCAATTACTCTTCTTACTTAATTACTCAAGTCAAGTCGGTATGACCTCCGGGCAGGGACTACGATATCCCACCACTGGGCTTTAGGGTGGTTCACTAATACAGGTTGCTACCCATTTAAAGGGTTTGGACCATGGAAAGATTAAGGCCAGGAATCGGATCCAACCTCTTGTGTCTCCTTATCCTCACGCGTGGCCGAAGCTATATCGGACTTCTTACATATTCCAATTTACCAATTTCTCAAAGTTAGAAATGTTAGATAGTCAGGAAGTTAGTGAGAAGTCCTTCTTTCCATTCTACTTGGTTAGTACAATTCACATCAAGGCACAACCACTTCATTCACATTCATACATTTCATGAATTATACAAACTATGAGTTTAAATAGGAATTCAACAAGGAACGATATAATACAAGCATAAGAAAGTGCAATAAACCTGATTCGTGCATTTTATCTTATTTAGGTGATCACATAAACACACAAATCAGGTAACCACGGTAGCATACGGGGCATGAGAAAATTATACCATTCACCGTCGTACTTGGACTCCCGTTTTCCTTCAAAGTTCAACTATTTGAGTCCTAGAATATACACAGAATTGTACGGTTAATTATCTATTATTAACGTAGCCCGTTCTATAACACCCCTACCGCTAATCCCGTCATTACCGTCTAATCTCCTCGTACTTACAAACTTACACAGCGGATACTTCCTTACACAACGGCGGGTGATACAATGCCGTTAGCCACCCACGTGACTAACAAGGCCTACTTCCACTACAGCATCGGTCTGATGGACCGGAATACCCGAGTACTAAACAAATACAATTCATACCTCAATTACGAACCGAGTACTACAATTCTCCATTCAATACATTACTCAATCCTTACCTTACAATATACCGAGTATCCTAAGTACAATACCAAAATTTAACATTTCCACATGTCTACACATACTCCTTAAGAGTCACCATATTACCCATTCCTCACAGTTCTACACACCTTTCCAAATACAAAAGGGGTGTACCGCTTGGTACACTTATACTTCAAGGGCTACAAGCCTTATACAATCCTTTACTATCCACAAAATTATCCCTAACTAACTAAGCATAGCAGCCGGTCTCTTACAACGACCATTACAGCTTTGGGTACCTGTAAAACAAAAACAGTGCCCCAAGGGGCTCAGCTTACGCTGCATATGAAATCCGCATACCCCGTGTACTAGCGAGGGTACGCCGACTACTTAGGTCGAATACATGCTGTTCGTTTTATTCATACATACATACATACATGCTTTCATACACAATATTACAAAACATCACAAGCATACGTACATATATTTCAATACATACAAGGAAGACATTACTAGTCAACCATTCATACTTACCGTTCCGGAGATACACTTCTCCAATACATACACAATACTTGTTAGCTTCTTTACACACCCGGGTTAATCGGGTGTACATTACTCTTTTACTCAAGGTCAATGACTTACACTAGCCGAGACCATTACTCATACAATACTTTACTTACTTACTTACTTACTCAAGTCAAGTCGGTGTGACCTCCGGGCAGGGACTACACCATCCCACCACCGGGCTTTAGGGTGGCTCACCAATCTAGGATGCTACCCATTTAAGGGGTTTGGTCCATATAAAGGATTCAGGCCAGAAATCAGATCCAACCTCTTGTGTCTCCTTATCCTCACGCGTGGCCAAAACTATATCGGACTTCTACTCATTCCATTTTACTCATTGCTCAAGTTAGGAGTTAGGTGGTTAGGAATTAGTAGAAGTCATCACATCCATACCAAGGATTAATACTTTACACAAGTACACAACAATATACACATACACTTCATTCTCATCCATTCATTTCATGAATTATACAAACTAAATGTTCAAGGCCATATAACAAGAACAATATAAAACAAGCACAAGTAAGTGCATTAAAATCCGATTCATGCATTTATCTTATTTAGGTGATCAAATAAGCACACAAATCGGGGTAACCAGGTTAGGATACAGGGCATGAGGAAATCATACCGTTCACCGTCATACTCGCACTACCGGTTTCCTTCGGAGTTCAACTATTTGATTCCTATACAGACATGAAGTTGTATGATCAATGATCTATTGTTAATCCAATTTATTCCTTCATTAATACTTCTAATGTATACTTACTACTTCTTTACATTCAGACTTGATTATGAAAATCATTCTTTACTTATTACTTCGTAAACTTGCTTCCTTACTCATATACTTACTTCCTTACCATTTTTACTCCATTAATGGAGTGCTACTATATATATATATATGTATACATATACATATATACACATATATATATATATATATATATATATACATATGATTACTATAATCATACTATTTTTGTTTTGACTCGACCGACCGTACCCAGGGTCGGACCCAAGGATGGTCGAAGTCAGTGAGTTACATCGCTGGAAAAATTCAGACCCGACCGACCTTGCAAGTACGGTCCCAAGGTCGGTCCAAGTTAGTGTGTTCTGGTTCCGAAATTTAAGGCTCGACCGACCTTGCAAGGTAGGTCCCAAGGTCGGTCGAAGTCAGTAGACTTCTGGCTCTGGGCTTACAATTTTACAACTCGACCGACCTTGTCAAGTTCAGTCCCAAGGTCAGTCGAAGTCAGTATACTTCCTATCTTTGTAATTTAAGGCTCGACCGACCTTGCAAGTTCGGTCCCCAAGGTCGGTCCAGCCCAGTACTCTTGTTTTAAAATCTGTTTTCAGTTCTTTCTTTTCCCATTGCTTCCCCAATCTTCCTACATCTAATCCCACATGTTTTAACATTACTTAGGCCCTCAAAATCACCTTAGTTCATCCACCAACTTCATTACTCACTCCTAAATCAACTTACACAATCTTTCTCACTTCTTTATCAACACATGCAACAGTTTTTGTTTTTCTTATGCTATATATTTTTAAACCAACTTCTACCATCCAATACTTCCTCTACCAATGCCACTCCTAGCATTCTAATTGCATTACCTTCCACCCAAGTTCTTTCCATTACTTAACTCTCTTCCAAATCTGTTACAAAGTGGTTAACTACACACTTTAAGCTCTCCAAATACACCTAGTTAGTTCCTAGGTTGTTCCCTCTTCTTTCACAACTAAGTTTTCTAATTTCTAGACAAATTTGGGCAGAGTTTCCCCTATATTTTTAACATTGCCCACACATTGTTTCAGCTCACTCATTGCCACTTAGCACACCTGTTTTCTAATGACATCAATATACACATTTCCAAATTTTACCACAACATTCCACACACTACAATACACTATACTTTCCTGCACATACACCTTCATTACCCAATGTTTTCCTAAGCTTTTAAATATCCTTTACAAGTTTCAAAACAGCTACATTACCTTCCTCATTATACTACAACATACTTACTACTCTTTACACATTTCTAATACTCAAAATCTGTTACACTACACTACATAAACCAACTCAAGGTAAGAGCATTTAGCTTGTTGTTTCTAGTTTTTCTTTCTTCCTTTCCCTTCTCTTCCTTTATTCTTTCTTTTCCTTTCTTTCCTTCTTGTTCTCAGTTTCAAATGGAGTTCACACTCCAATGCTACAGCCCATACCAATACACAACAACTACTTAGAATTTAATCCTTAAACTAGCCTAGGATTTATATATGTTAAAGGTTTAAAAGAGTATTACCTTCAACCACCAAGTGGAGTACTTGGCTAGCAAGAGAGCAAGATTCCAGCACCAATGGAGAGGCCAAAATCGGCTGGAAAAACAAGGCACCAATAAGGGCTTACTTGAAATTTTCGTTTTGCAAGTAAGGGCTGGAAAAAGATGGAGTTTCAAGATTATTTTTTCCTCCAAACATTAAGGAGAAGGAGGAGCTTCCAATGGTGGACTCAAACCTTCAAATAAAGAAAAACCATGGAGATGAAAATGGAGCTTTTGGATTTTTGAAAGGAGGAAGATGTTCCTCTTGTCAAGAGGAATTCAATGGTGTAATTTTTATAAGATTTGGAGTTGATTTGGTCTCTCAAAAATGGAAGAGAAATAGGGGCTGGTGAGAGCTTCAGCAAATCACCATGGAGGCTTGGGGAAGAAGAAGAAAAGAGAGAGAGAGAGAGAGAGAGAGAGAGGTGAGTTGTGAGGAGAGAGAGTCTACTTTTGCTTTTTACTTATTTTATTTGTCCTTTTATTACTAAAAGCCTATTAAAGAGGAGGGGAAAGGTGAGTGAATCGGCCCCCATATACACATACACAGATTTTTTTGATTTTTATTTGCAAAAGTGGACACATTAGTTTTGCTTTATTACAGTTTACACCCCACAACTTCTCGTTTTTACAGTTTTACTAACCGGAACCCGTTTTCCGGAATTTTCTCGTTTAATTAATTTTATTGGTTCTCGACCTTCATTAGTGTTTATTAATGACTATTTGGTTGACAAAAATCACTACGGGTCTATTTGACCCGCTTAAAGTCACGTTTTCCCGGTTTCCTTGAAAAACGCTCTTTAAGGTCCGTTTATGCTTTTAATCCATTTTAAGGATCCGTTTTCTTCGGGATTTGTTCCCTCGTGTTTATTTAGATGTAATTAAGCCTTTAAAATACTTATTAGCCTAATTAATCACTATTTTTAATTACATGGTATTTCAATCTATCCCCTTAAGGAACTTTGCCCTCAAAGTTGCTCAAGGATTACGGTTTACTACTTCTACTCATTTAGTGAATCAATTGTCACAATGCACTTTACTACCACCTTAGAAGGTGTTCACAATTCCTACGCTGCAACATACACATTCCAATGCAATACCCAATATACAATCCACATACCATACACAATACCATTTATACATTCCACAATACATTTCACAATGCCATTCGTGTCATATACCGTACAACACAATTACATTACTCATTGTATATACATACTCAGAATACAATTAGCACTACCCTGTGCCACAAGGTTGGTGGTTCGTTATCTCTAACCATCCAGACCTTTCTAATGCCAAGATCATACCTTCAGACATCCTTACGGATTCTCAAATCCTTTTACTACGTCCATACATCCTCAAGTCTGTAACACATGGTGTTCACATACAATACATACAATACGATGCAAGCATGGCATCATGCACGCACAACACAATTCACATTACGACCGACTCCTTGGTTTTACCGTCCTACAATGTATACATTCGTAGGGTTGAAGAAAACTTCTTGTAAATATTGGTTAGGAATCCTTTTGAAACACAATCAACTCCCAAATCCAATTTATGTTCATTACATCTATACTATGCGTGATTACTTGTGACCACTTGAGGGGAGCTTCAAGAGTTGTTCGACCCTGATGTGATCAGCACCAGTGTTGAACTATCTTTCCACCCCAATTTGTGTTCGGTTTCCCTTGATCTGATTAGGATCAAGTTCGACTTCCCACATCAATTTCACATAATCAAATAAGTCATTTATTTCCATTTTCTGTTGTTTTACTCTTCCTAGTCATAATTACAAATTCATACATCTCCAAAGGATGGAATTCATTCCATTAATCATCCTCAAATTTACTCTTCAATCCTAGACTTAGGTTATCAGTCGTCCTCAATTTACTTTCAATGACTTACCTAGGAGTACACTACTCATGGACTCAATTCATCGATTACTCTCAATCATTTCATACGATCTCTTTAAGGAATACAATACTTGTGGAGCTCCGTCCACTACTCGTTCTCAATTTGCCTCCAAATAATCACCTAGGGAACTTAATTCCTCCAGGTTCTACATCGGTTTTATACCGAATCATACATCACCATACCATGTCTAATCTCAGCTAGACACATATACTATAGGGATTCTCTTTCCCCAGGAGTTTCTCTACTCCTTCCTCCTTGTATACTCACACACGAGTTAACAAGATAGGTATATTTTGATATACGTAACATTCGCATTACTTGTGCGTAATGGCCATAACTAGGCTATGAATGGTGCATATGTTTATGTAACATGCATACCAATCATCAAACAATTCTCATTTGTGCTATGCACCTTATAGTTTACATGTTTAATACATGGAAATTATACTAAGCGGTTTTTCGCTCTACCCCTCCTTAAAAGGGATTACGCCCATGTAATCTACCATGTGTTATTATTGAACATTGGTTCACTCAATTTGGGCATTCTGAAGCGTTTTAGCTTCTATATAGTCTATTATACGATAATTCTGGTCAAAAGGTCTTAACCATATTGACGGTTAGTCCTTGCACCAAGAATTCTCATTGAAGTTTATTTAACTCCTAATCGGTTCAGTTCTAGCCTATTAGGATTCAAGGCATTGATGATTAACCATTCTCTCATACTTACAGGGTATATTTAGCCTCTGAGCTAGGGCCCACTAGCTTCTGCTGCGCAACCCTGATAACTTTTAGAGTTTAATTCGCCCTTTTTGTTATTCTTAATGTATTACCCATTTACTTATTTTCCCCCTTTATGTTGGGATATACGGTTCCTCAGCCGGCGCGTGGTATCTCTTACCGTACACGAACTTATTGTGTTATAGATTTTCTATCCAGCTTTCTGGGAATCTATCATACATACTGCTGTATACTTCAGTGACTACTCTCTTATTTACTTCGACTTGTTGTCGGTTGAGGTTGAGCTACTACGCATATGTAGTGCTTCCTCTGATCATTGGTTTCTGGCTATTCACTCGTGTAGTGTTATACCCGTTTTCTTTTATTGCACGATCTTGCATTTCATACGCATCGATCCTTGTAGCGTTTATGATTTCGCTTCAGCTTTTATTCCGGTGGAATTCACATCTTGTGATTGTTGGTCTGTTTCACACTCTTCGTGCTTTTTTGGCCTTAGGCAGCACGGTTTGTTTATAAGCTTTTGCTTAACTAGCTTATGCCATGTTCGTTGGTGAAATGAAGAATTTACCACGATTTACATTTTCCATATTCCTAGCTATCCCAATAGATCATTAACTGCACAAGTGCAATACCAAAACACTGAGTCCTACAGAGTGTAGAGGCGTAAACGCTTGGCAGTAAATCTCTTATGTGATCATAATAGGAATGAATATTTCTGCCTGTCATCTCGTATTTACAACTCCGTGTCATTATGTGATTATTAACACAGAATGGTCGCCTACTGCGCACTATGTTCTTATTCATTACAGAACATTGTTTTCACGGCCTACTGTTTCCACTGTTACATTATATATACCATTTCTTCATGGTGTAAACACATTGGAAGTTTCCTAGATTCGCTTGTATGACGGTTGTTGTAGCATACCGTAATGTCGTTATTTTAATGTGGGGATGTTCTTCTTCCATTTAGGTTTCATGTGTAAGTTAGCTTACCTCACATTCCTTCATCGTTTATGATACAATTCACCAAGTATCTTGGTTGACCATGGATGAAGTAATTTACCAGGTTACAAGCTCTCTTGAGCGTTGGTCATTCGTGGTGTCCAATGTGCATTCACCTCAATTGTTTTTGACAATTACTGTCTTCCCAGTGCTGAGCATTTGTTATAGGCTCTAGCTGTGCAGTTTTACTTTTGTATGTACATCACCGGCACATCCCAAGAAACTTCAAGGGTTTTCTGGTCCTATTCCCCAATTGAAGAGTATCCTATCACTGATAAGTGAAGTTCTTTTTGAGAGGTTTGTTTCCACTCATAAGTCTCATGACAAGGTTTACTATGTTAGTCCTTGCTTATATACTTCTGCCATTCATATAATGGTTCACCATATGCTTGGTTGCTTATGGAATATACTTGCCCCTTCAAGTCTCTATGCTTTTTGAGCGATGTGTTTCTACAGTCCACATTATACACATTCTGTGTTTGCTTCTAAACCGACTCTTCTTTGGTTTTCAGAGTTGTTCTCAAAGCCTCTTTCCAGTCATAGTGGTTTGGAAATCTCATTTCCTTGTTCAATTGTCTCTTGGCAATAATTACATGCGCAAGATTTGTTGTTATAGTAGGTGGAAGCCTTTTCTAGGGGTTCACATCATCACCGTATTGTCGGTCTTCCATTAACGAGAGGTACTTTCCCTCATATTTCTCGTAGTGTCCAAGTGTGGACTAGACCAGTGTTGTCATCATCATGATTCCTATGCCTCTGTGCTACCATTGCCACAGAAGGCATGAAGGGCAATTAAAAGCTTCATCAACTGTATACTAGACTGATGCTCTAGTGGCAGTGACACTGAGGTAGCCATTACTCTAAGCCACTCATTATATTGAGTTCAAATTGAGTGATTGATTGTCGCTCTGCTCATTGTAGGAAATAACATTTCCCTTGTAACACCCCTACTACGCACTTAACAATTAACCGAAATCGCAGCAGAAATTAACAACTAAACAATAACTAAACGAGTTGGTGCTACACGCCGTTAGCCACCCATGTGGCTAACAAGGCAGAATAAATACAATTTGTACCGGTCAGATGATCAGATTCCCGAGCATAGAACTAAAACCATAAATACATAATATACAATACCGAGTATTTAATTACAAACCATCACTGTAACTGTCAATTTACCACCAGTGTAATATCAACGGAACCAAAATATAATGCCACGGGAGCACAGGCGCATCCCGGGCCCAACATCCAAAATATACCCAAAAGTATTTCACAACCTAAGATTACAGCCACTCTGCTTCTTCGATCCTCATCCTGCAAATAAATGTGGAGCCCCCGAGGGGGTCAGCAACCCTTGGCTGGTATGGTTAACGCGCAGCCCATCGGCTACTGGGATACGCGCAACTATTTGTCATGATAACATGGCATTGATTTTAAAACATACATCACATAACACATAGCAAGTAATATTGTATAGCACGACATAAACACATAACATAACAAGTACGGTTCCCTTTTGGGAATCGAACCAAAGCATTGTCAGTTCACCCGAAGAGCCTAGAGATTGTTGCCAACCTCATGCTAAGCTCGTTACATAACTCGTTACTGTCCTGTTAGATGAACGGTTGACTTAACTCAAAGGTGCGTCGGATATAGTGATCCAAGCACACCGAACAAACATAGTATGCCCCTATGGCCCGACGTGAGTCAGTAAAATAGCCTTGGTTAAGCTAAAGGGAAGGTTGAAAACCAAAAGAGAAGACAACCTTAACATACACAGAGAATCGAACCGGATAAGACATCGACTCCCATACTCACACGCGTGACCGGAACTACCGAACTCCTCACTTCCCCGGTTAACACTTGTTAGAAGTCCCATTATTAAAACTTAAACAATGAATTCACAAGTAAGTGTTTAGGTCAAGTTAGACGTACACACACAAGGGAAATGAGATACATCTTGCCAACACAATAATTTTTAACAACTGTAAACTCATTACATGACTTAATCTTACAAGGTCGTAAACACACAGAAAAACAAACAACACACAAGCCGGTGTAAACCGGTAGGCAACAGACTGCAGGAAAACCATACCTTGGTCCCTGCAGCGTTTGTTTTCCACCGTTGAAGAATCCTATACACATTTAGTAACGTCGGTTAATTAACGTACTAGTCCGTTGTTAACTTATTACTTCACATATCTAGTTTATTTTATTTTTACCCTTTGCTATAACTTTCACCTTTTAAATTGTCATTATATCACACCTAACATGTCTTAAACAACCTTATAGCACCATTACTAACTAATCCCCATCATTAGACATAATTTTATAACCTTAACAAAGATTTTAAGTGGTCCGGGACTTGATCCTTAACTAAGGTCCCGGACCTACACTTAACAAAACTCTCGGATGCATTTTATGTAGTGGTCCGGGACTTCATCCTGATCTTAAGTCCCGGACCAACACTGGCTAGAAATCCTCGGCTGGTTTAATAGAGGTGGTCCGGGTCTTAGTACTGAACCTAAGTCCCGGACCAGAGTGACTCAGGTTCTCTCGGCCAGTTTTAATGCATGGTCCGGGACCTTAACCTAGACCTAGGTCCCGGACCACTGCTACAGATTTGCATATTTACATTTTCCTAGTCTTGTTGCAATGGTTCTCCACATCCATTATGTATATAAGCTTCCCAAATGATCTTAGGTATATTCTAATGCCAAAATATCACCTTAAACTCACCTAGTTCCTTGTACAACTTGTTGCTCAATTTCTTACCAAATTCACCAACACTTGTAATATTTTTCATGAAGTTTCTAAGTGATGTTTCTCACCTATGAAAACAACTATCCCAAAATGCTTTGTCACCACTATAACATCATCTCCCAAGCATCTTTTCTTACTAACCAAAACTCCATTAAATTTCTCCACAAGTTTATACCTCTTCCTCTTACAAGACATTATTTTTCTCTTTGTCTTTGGTGTATCCCAAAACACTCATTTGAATTCTAAATCCTCCAAGATAATGTCTAAGTCCTTTTTACATTCTAAAGCACCTTAATACATGTTTCTTTCCCTAGCAGAACACTTAGTCTGAAATACCCCGAACTTAAATATAGCGATTAAAATTATCCTAATAGGTATTTAAGGGCCTAATGGTGCCTAAGTAATATTGGTGAGGAAAAATAAATCCAAAAGAAATAAAGAAACGCTTAAAAAGCGAAAAACACTAAATAAGCGCTAAATAACCATAGGAGGTATGAGACCTCGGTTAGCGTATTATATGGATTCTTAGGGCTTAATAAGACCAAAATAAAATATGGGAACAACTCCCGAGGAAAACAGATCCAAATAATGTATTAAAACGTCAATAGAGCATTAGCGCACGTTTTTCGAGAAAACCCGAAAATGTGACTTTAAGTGATCAAACGGACCCGTAAAAATTATGAATCATTAAATAATAATTATTAAGCATTTATGGAAGCTTAATAACCAATAAAAATAAAGAAACGAGAACATTCCGGAAAACGGGCCCGGTTAGTGAATAGTACCAAAACCGGGTAAAATAACGAGTGTTTTCTGTAAAAGATGATAAACGCTCCAGCTAGTAATACTGTGTGGGCCGATTTTAATAAGTCAAATAACCCCCCCACACACATGTAACTAGCTAATTAAATAAGAGATCAAAAAGCAAAAAGGAAGGAAAGTACTAAAGTAAAAAGCACCCACCTTTTTCTCTCACCTCTCATTTCTCTACTCTCTCACCTCCCTTCCTTCTCTTCCCCACCGATCTGCTCTCCCTCTCTCTGCTAGGTGGCGATTTTGAAGCTCCCAAAGGAAGCAACAATGGCTTCCCTTCTTCTTCTTCTTCTTCTTCATGCTCTACCTCCATGTGCGCCCCAAATGTAAAAATAACTACATATTCTTACTCTCCTCATCATCATCTACACTTCTCTCTTTTCAAAATCCAAAAATGAGGAAGTTCATTTTCGTGGGTATACCCCATTGGTGAAGAAAATAGCATCAATGTGTAGCTTGGAGTCCCCTCTCTCCATTAAGGTAAAAATCTACATGAAAAACTCATGTTTTCTCCATCCTTCTTCATAACCGATTTTTATCCCTTTGTAATACCTTGTTTTCTCTCTCTCTTTTGAGCATCAACTCAACCTTGCAATGGTGGTGGATTCACCATCTTGAACCAAGGGCTAAAACCCCTCCTAAAACACTCCAAAGGTAAACCCTAAAATTAGTGTTCTAAACATTTCTATGAACTAGCATTAATTAAGGGGTTAGTATGTTAATTATACTTTTTTGTGTGCTTTGGGTGATGGGAATGGAGTTTGGCAACTCCATTCCCCATGTGACCGATTTGTGCAAGAAAGAGAGGAGAAGAATTTGAAAGGAATGAAGGAAATATAAGCTCAAGGTAAGATCTCCTTCTTAATGCTCTATTTTAAATTCATTAGAGTAATGGGCATGGGTAAACCAATTTAAAGAACCCAAAACATTGTATTAGTATTGTAGTGGTGGAAGTTTGAGTAATTGTGAGCTTGTATTTGGATTGTAGGCCTTAGAGCCAAATATTGTGTATTTGTATTGGCATTGTTGTTTGATGAAAATATTGGAGTATTGGTATTGATTGAGTGCTGGTAGGACCCTTGTAAGGGTGTGGCTAGAATAGGAATGAATTTGATGAGAAAATATGTGTGTGGCTAAGTAAGAAAAATAGGTGAACTATGGCAAAATTTTGGTAGGAATTGTGCATTATTGGGTGACTTGGTGAATGGGAGAACTAAGGTGTGTATTGGAGTTAGTAGAGATGTTTAGTAGCTATGGAATGGTAGTTATAGTATGAGAAAGAAGAAGGTAAAAATTTGTAGCAAAGAGGTATCAAAATGCATTGTAGAACTAGGAAAAATTAGTGTGCAAGAATTGGTAAGAAGAGAGTTGTACTTGGGTATAGGTAGTGTAGTTGATTGGAAAGGAATTGGAATGGTAAAATGAAGTTGGGACAAGATGCAAAATGCAAAGAGAAGTGTAGGAATGCACAAGTGTGCAAAGTATGAAATGAGAAATGAAATTGAGCAATGAAGTGAGTAGGTATTTAACCATTTATTTAGGTGTTTTAGTGAGTGTTTAAGTGTGTTTAAATATGTACAAAACATGTGGAAATATTATGGGATGATTGGAGGTGGATTAAGGGTTGATTAGGGGTTGAAAAATCCACTAAGTAGCAGTTTTTAGTAGGGTTCGGGACTTAGGATAGGCACCAAGTCCCGGACCGCATTAAAAATCAATTCGAGACTCAACACAGGGGGTGGTCCGGCACCTTAGTCCAGGACCAAGTCCCGGACCATAATGAAAATTAAGCCGAGAGTTGCATCTGTGTATGGTCCGGGACCTTGGGTCCGGACCAAGTCCCGGACCAGCATGAAATTGTTGCAGGATGTAATTTTTAGGGTTTTAAACATGGGGAATTGATTGGTAATGGTTTTAGAAATTGTTAAGGCCTTGTTTGGTGACCTTTAAAGGCCCTAAGAAGTGTAAGCAAGTATGAGAAGTGATTAAGAAAGTTGTAAGTTTAAGAACATTAAGTTAAACCGAAACAACGGGATAACGGGGTAAGTATGGGAATAGTAATTATGTATGTATTGTAATACTTAGTATTAATTGAGCCATTTGACATGTAGTCATTGGTTCAAGACTAGGACTTGAGGAACAAGTGAGGACTAAGGAACAAGGAGACACCCGGTAAAGTAAATTTCAGTAAAAGGTATGATTTCTTCATACCCTGTATCCTAATCTGGTTACCCCGATTTGTGTGCCTATTTCATCACCTAAATAAGATAAATGCATGAATCGGACTATATTGCACTTACTTGTGCTTGATTTATGTGTTCTTGATATTTATTGTCTTGAACACTAGTTTGTATAATTCATGAAATATATGGATGAAGATGAAGTGTATGTGTACCTTGTAGTGTACTTGTGTATTGTATTGTATTTCGTATGGATGTATATATGAGCAATGTATTGTATTATTGTGGCTTGGATGTGTGACTTCTACTAATTCCTAACTGCCTAACTTCTAACGTAAGTAATAAGTAAATTGGAATGAGTAGAAGTCCGATATAGCTTCGGCCACGCGTGAGGATGAGGAGACACAAGAGGTTGGATCCGATTCTTGGTTCTTAAACTGGTCCACGGCCCAAACCCCTTAAATGGGTAGCATCCTGGATTGGTGAACCAAGTAAATCCTGGTGGTGGGACAGAGTAGTCCCCGGGCCGGAGGTCCCGACAACTTGACTTGAGTAAGTAAGTAAGTAAATTATGAGTATGTATGCGTAAGTATTGTGTAACGAGTAAAAGAGTAACCTCCACCCGATTAACCCGGGTGGACAAAAAGGAGCTAACATGTATTGTGTATGTATGGAATATGTATGGTGTATGTATTGAGTATGTATTGTGTATGCGCATTTCAGGAAAGGTAAGTAAGTATCAATTGGCTTGTATGGACTACTTGTACGGATTGAAATGTATGTATGTATTCCTTGCGTAAAGTATTGTAGTATTAGGTATGAAAGCATGTATGCATGTATGTATGAATAAAATGAACTGCATGTATTCGACCAAGTGGTCGGCGTACCCTCACTAGTACGCGGGGTATGCGGTTATCATATTCAGCGTAAGCTGACCCCCTAGGGGGAACGTTTTTAGTGTGCAGGTACCCGGAGCGGATATGGTCAAGGTAAGCGACCGGTGGCTACACTTGGATAGTTAGAAGTAGAATGTAGAAGCGTACTAAGTGGTACACCCCTTGTACTTAGAAAGTAAGTAGTTTGTGAAGAATGGGTAGTGGATAGACTCTTAATGAGTATCTATGAAATTGAAAGAGGTGTTGTATTTGTATAAGGATCTTAGTAAACTCGGTGTGTTATAATGTATTGAACTTATGGAGTATTGTAATGAATGGGAAGTTCTAGTATTTGATTTGGTAATTGGAGCATGTACTGTAAGTGTGTAGTACTCGGATATTCCGGTCCATCAGACCGATGCTGTATGTATTGGTAGTAGTAGCCTGATTAGTCACGTGGGTGACTAACGGCATTGTATCACCCACCGTTGAGTATGTAAGTATCCGCTGCGTGAGTCTGGATTGTATAAGGAGATTGGACGGTAATGACAGTATTAGCGGTTGGGGTTTTACATAGTCATTCTTAACACTTCCTAGTTCACCAAAGCTTATTTAAAACACTTAGACCATCTTGTGCATTATCCAAATTTTGACATGGGTTCAACTAGCACATTGTTACACCAAAACACATTGTTTTCACCACTAAACATCCAAGAACACTTAAATTCATCAAGAACATTCTTATACACAAAACTTCACCCAATTACACTACATCACAATATAGTGCATAATTTAAATTGCTTGGCACTTAGGCCCTTAAATAGCATGAACCTTAAACACTGAATTTCCACATATATATATTGCCTTTGACCTGCAAATACACTCAACAATACATATGCCCTTAATAAACTCCTTGAGAGCATTTTACTAACTCATTTACCATTAGCTCCTTAGGTATTTTATTAAGCAAATCAAGCTCATTTTTCCTAAGGCATTTAAACTACATTGAGATAGTTTATTTACCTCTTTTCCTATCAAACTTCTTTCCTGTTTCCTTGATTAAAATCGGCAAGGGCTTTTGATTGCTTGTCAACTACTAGTCAATACACAAGTAAGGCAATGAGCATCCAAGCTCCAAACTTAACTCATTATTAAACCCTAGGTTATGTAATACCTTAAAACATTAAGATGGTTGTATTACCTTGGAAATGGAAGAGAGTTTGGATGAGTAGCAAGAGAGGACTCCACCAAGTCCTTGAAAGATTGAAATGGAGCTAAAACAAAGCAAGAGAAAACACCATGAAGAGGTGATTTTCGGCCAACACTAAAACATGGAAGAAATGTTGTTTTTCTTGGTTTTTTCTTACCTTGAAGCAAAGGTGATCAACAAAGCATGAAAATATGAACTCAAGCTCCTACCATGGAGATTCCTCTTGGCACCGAAATGGAGCTCTTGGAATTTGAGAAGACAAGGTTGAAGAGCTTGATGGGACTAGAAGAATGGTGGTCTTAGAATTTGATTTGGTAAATAGAGCTAGGAGATATAAGCCATGGAAGTTGAAAAATGGTAGAGGTGCTGTAGCATAACCGATGGAGAAGAAGGAAGGAGGTTGGAGACGGTGGGAACATGAAGGAAATGAGAGAATGAAGTTTGAAGTTGCTTTTAGAAGATATTTGTAAGTTAAAGTAAATAGTACTCATTTAGTCATTCTTTATTTACTTAATAAGCTAGCAAGAGTGATGACTCACCACCATAAAAACCGGCCTCCTTTAAGTACTTAGGGGTATTTTAGTCTTTGTTGACCAATTAATTCACTTATATTGACTTATGTTATAAACTAGCATAATTTGGTTACTATTCACTAACCAAGGCACATAATTATGAAATTTTTGATTTCCCATTGATTTAGACTTCTTAATGTGATACTAAGTAGTACACATGTTAATTAAAGAGTAATTATGGACATTTAGCCATTCAAAACCCATTTACAAGACAATTTTTCAAAAATGTGCTTTAAGACTCCTTAAAGCACATTTTGTGTTTTAACTTGTTTTCAAGCTTGGTTTTCTTTGGTAATTGGTTTAACATGTTCATTAATATATAAATAAGGTCTTGGTAAGCTCATTAGGTCTTAACCAAGATTATCCCAAGCTTAGAGCACATTTTCGCCCATATTGACTTTAAGGTATTTATTTGTGTTTTCTATGGTTTAAATTGTTCACTAATGTTTCTAAGGCACTTTTTAGCCTTATTATACCATATTTTAATGTTTAAACAACATATAAAGGTTTGGGGTATTTCATCTCTACTTGCCATTCTCGACAGTTCTTCTTATCATTTAACGTGGATTTGCAACCATTTAAATCTACATGACGTAGTTGGTTCCTGGCTTTTAAGCCTTATTGCTGCGAGCTATTCCCCTTGTGGGCTGCTTATACATGTTTCCACCTCCTTGTATACCATCATAGGGCTAGAGGTATTACTGGGCTCCACGGAAAGTTGTTGCATCACGCTTCCGTTCATGAAAGGCCCTTTAGGCAGTCTGGTATTAACCAGTGTCCCGTAATGATGCAGAGTATATCCCGTCAGGTGGAATCCTTTCGGTGTTCCAATTGAGTGTTCTTTTAACACTTGTGTTCTTATCACAATATTCCGTTCAACCACTATTGACTTATACACCCTTCAAGGACTACTCCTGGGTGTTGTTAGGTTACACCATTACATCTGGCTAGTGTTTATGATATGTTGTATTAGCTATACCGCCTTGTGGTATTGTATTTGAACCATCCCGTTTAGGGTCATAGCGTCTCCCATTCTTGGGTAGACTATTGATACTTCCTCCTTGTGTTCTAGACCGGTTCAAACATCCTCTTGGTGAAGATTAATATTCCCGGTAGTCATGGTAATTGTTTTGGGAGTTCTATCCCGTACACCGAACATTAACGTGTCCGTGTAGGCATCTGCCTTACTATTTATGGCTGGGTATTCATTCCAGCTTCTATGCTTTCGCTTTGAAATTTTTGAGACATATCCAATGTCTTTATTTAATAATCTATGCTCCTTACATTTTATAATTCTTGTTCATGATCCTCAGATGAATTGTCTGGGTCGCTTTTTACCTGTTAGTTCAACTGCATTCTTTCTCCTTGGTCTTCTGTGGCATCCAACTGTTCTGGCTTGGACTTACTTACGGTTCGTAGAACAGATTCAACTACTTGTTGGGATAAAACCTAACGGCAAGTGTACCGGTCAATTCTAGCAAGTTTTAATAGAGAGTATTCCCTAAGTATCGAACCAGAGGAGGCGATGTGTCTAGTTTAAATCTTTATTAAACGGAAAGCAAAATAAAACAGGAAATTGGGGTTTGATTTGATGACAATTAAAAACTGTAAACAGAATGTGAAACAATAACAAGCAGGAAAAATAAATGTTGTGAAATTGATTTGGAAAGGAGATCCCGGTTTACTACTGCACCCTAAATCTGTAATTCCTATCCCTAAGTGATTTCCAAGATAATTCTGAGTAAAACCCTAGAACAAAGATAATTTACCTCCGGTCTCCCGCTTAGCAAATACTAGTTAGCAAAGACCAAATTCTAACTCTCGTTACGAACCCACTGTTTACTAACCGCCTTAAGAACAATCTAGTTTATCGGTCAATTAGCAATTTAGAGGAATTACCGTCTCTAAACTAACCGGTTATTTTCCTATAATCAATTGAAAGCCGCAGTCGTCACATATAGGCTAACAAAATACTAATCCTTATAATAGGCCAAATTATAACGATTAAAGAAATTAAGCAAGGAAAATAACTTTACTCAATCGAATTGTATTAAATCACAAAGGAACAGGAATAGTCAATTTAGGGATACATAGCAAACCGAAATCTAAGGGAACTACTCAGCCATTGACATGTTTACAATAAGCAAAAGTGTACTGAATAGTAATAAAGAGCAAGAAGAAACTCTATTGAGACTTCTGAGAAGTCTCCGTGATGAACTGCTTCCTCTGCTCTGCTCCAGACTCCCAATCAGAATAAATCTCAAACTAAGCTAATCTCTATGTGTTGTATCGTGACAATTGTGGTGTGTCTCCGTAGCAAAATCTGGCGCTCTGCTTGTATTGGTCGGGTTTGCAAACAAGTATGTAAACCCGGACCGCGTCTGAAAATAGGCAGAAGGTTCTCGCTTGGGATGGTCCGGGTTTGCAAAGTAGGATACAAACCCGGACCGCGTCTGAAAATAGGCAGAAGGTTCTGCGATGAGATGGTCTGGGTTTATAAACCCAGATCCAAACCCGGACCCTCAATACAACACGACAGTGGTTAATACAAGTCTGCCTTTGACCCTGGTTTGACTTCCCTTGTTGCTCCAACCTCTAAAATCTTCATTTAAGCACTTTGTTGAGCATTTTATCCTGAAAACATATCAAATCGATCATTGGAGACAAATATAACAATAAAGAGTAAATAAAGCATTACAGAGGGAAGTTAATGTCATAATGTAGAAAATTAAGCATGAATTAGTCTAGTAAACTTAGACAAATTCATGACTTATCAACTTCCTCACACTTAATCTTTGCTTGCCCTCAAGCAAATAGAAACATACTGAAATCTTACAGAAGGGAGTCGTCAGTTTAGAACTGTGCACAAGGAGATCTAATAATGAAAAGCAGTCATACAAAACAATGATCCACACTTGCAGGTTTTCATAAACAGTGAATTGAGAAGTATTTTACAAAGGCTTAAGACACATAGTAAAACCACCTGACTCAAATTTCACTCAGGGACTACTTTCCAATTAACTTTCCACAATCCATGGACGACAAGGGGTGAGAAGTAATATCTTATTCCATATTACCTTTCATCACCACGTACTTATAATCAAGAAAGGCTTTGCACTTTGCATTTGAAATTAATAAATTTCTTCAACTTTCTAACAAGCATTAACTTTCTCTTTTATATCCCTCAGACTTTTCTCTCCATTCATGTAGCGGTGTTGGGTCTTCTATCCCAGATCATATGACCTAGGTAGATGGGTGATGAGGCACCCCAAGGACTTAATTACCAAATGGGCGAGGCCTGTTTCCTGGGTTAAAGGTTCGATTAGAGGAGTACCTTGCCTTTGTCCTTCCTTCCTTTCATTCAATAATCATTCCCAAAGTCCCCAAATGAAATCAAAGTCAAAAAGTTATACTAATAGGCTTAACTTTTTAGTGAAGAAATAGACAAGCATTAATCAAAAACTGTACATACAAGCAGTGCAACCAGAATTCCTACAACTGTTTTCCAGCTTCGATCTCACAAGAACTAGTGCTACTCGTGCGGTGTTCCAAACCAACTTATCCAACACTGAATAAGACTCAGGTATGTTATGCAACCAAATATTTTTGAGGGCCAACAAAAATATAGTGAAAATGGGGTGATAGCCTTAATAAAATGTTCAAAATTAGCACATTCGAATGTAATGGAGCATGAGCATGTGTAATTTCCCTTCCTCACACTTAAAAATTAGCAATGCCCTCATTGCTTCATGAAAATGATTAAGAAGGAAGGAAAACATAAATGTGCAGAAAACAACGTTTGAAAAATAAAAGAAGTTAGAAAATCACGCCCCTGGAGTATGGTGAGGACAACGTCCTCACACTTATGTAGAACAGCGGGGTGTTGAATTCTGCTGCACCTCACACGCAGCAAAAACAGCCCTGTAGCTCAAGAAATAAAACCAAAGCCAACACAAAAACACGCCAGTAAGTATTGCGCTTGTGCGGTCCGGGTTTGCAAACCAATACTCAAACCGGACCACGTCCAAAAGTAGTCAGTATGTAGCGCGCCTGCCAGGTCCGGGTTTGCAAACTCGCCCCTGAACCCGGACCACCCATAAAACATCCCAGTAGCTTCGCCAAACATACGGTCCGGGTTTATAAACCAAGCGCCAAACCCGGACCACCCTTAAAAGTGGCCAGAAACTCAAATTGGTAACTGATGTCCCTCCAAACTCCTGAATTCACCTTCAAACCCATGAAAAACTAAACAGAACATGTCTAACAAACTCATTAGCCCAAAAATAAAGAATGAAAAACAATAAAACTTACGAGAATTAAACAAAAATGAAAATAATAAAAATCACAAAACTGGGTTGTCTCCCAGCCAGCCGCTCGTCTTTTCGGTCTTTGGCTAGACCGTGCCTCATTCTCTCAAGAGACTCCAGATGATTGAGCTGTCTTGGGGTCCCAGCGACAAGAAGTTCGAGATGCTTCCAAAACTTGTTTTGAAGACCTACCAGCATAAAACAGTAGTTGCTCACCTTCTGCATTCAAAGTGATCGTACCATGAGCAACTTCGATTCGAGCATCGGCTGTTGCTAGGAAGGGTCTTCCAAGGATGATAGGAACTATTGGATCTGCAACCATGTCGAGTACGACAAAATCGCAAGGAAAGTACAGATGCTCCACCCTGACCATCACATCCTTAGCAATTCCACAAGGATAAACCATTGAGCGATCTGCTAGCTGAAACGTCATTCGTGTAGGCTGTAAGTCCCCAATCCTAAGCTTTTCAAAAATAGTGTATGGCATGAGACTGATTGATGCTCCCAAATCAGCAAGACAGTGGTCGAAGTCAATATCTCCTACTCTGCAAGGAATTGTGAAACTTCTAGGATCTTTGCATTTTTCTGGTTGGCGCTTTTGTATGATCGCTGAACAAGTTCCTGTAAGCTGAATAGTAGCTGTCTCAACTAACTTTTCCTTATTAGATAAAAGCTTCCTTAAATACTTGGCATAGTTAGGCACCTTCGCAACTAATTCAACAAAAGGAATATCAACAGATAGTTGACGAAGTAAAGTAAGAAACTTATCAAACTCACTATCCTCCTTGAAATGCTTGGTTCTGCTTGGGAAGGGAACTGGAGGAGAAACGTCAACTGCAGGTGGTGTAGGTGGAGGAGATTGGGTGGTTTTGCAATTACGCTCATTCTCTAGCACCGGTTCCTCTATATTCACCACCTCAAGCTCATTAGTTTTACCTTTACCGCTCCTAGTAGTTACCTTCTTCACCGTTTCCTTTTCCTATAAAGAAGATTTTTTAGCCAAGATGTCATCTACTAGCTTAGCATAATTTGGCATAAACTTAAGCACTTCAGAAAAAGTCATATCCTTAGTTGATTTCTTAAAAATGTTAAGAAATTTTCCAAGCTGTTCATCAAGGTCCCTTTTCTTTAACCTGTCAGGAAAAGGAATAGGTTCTTCAAATTTATGATTATAGATCCCTGGAGATCCCTATTTAGTTGTTCTGTTTCTTCCTTGTTGCTCGTTTCCACACATTTACCGTGGTTACCGAGCCTCAGCTTGTTTAGGCACTACTTCTGTAGTCCTGTCGGATTTTTATCCCGTGAACGTTCTCGTAGCTCTCTAAGCATACTGGCCAGGTATTGTAACCTCTTGGAATTATAGATCTGGAGTTAACCACTCCCGACTACATCCGTAGTCAGGTAGTATACCATTGGTGGTATTATCTAGCTATTACTGTCCCGTAGACTTATGTCTCGGGTACCGTTACTGTTCCTTTTTGACCAGCCAGGTTCTTGCGACTGCTAAGCAGGTCGCCCCGTGCTATCGTAATTTGCAGTCTCCTTGTGGTTAGGGTACTCATTCGATCGCCATTAAGTGCGGGTAATGTTGTTCGACCGGGAACCATCTCTGGGACTTCCAATTCTTGGAATTTACTTTATGTCAGATTCTTGTTTACCGTATGATGACTTCACAATTTCCAGATCGAATTTTCCCGAGTATGAGAGGACTTTCCTTCTCTCTAGCGTTCTTTCCCAAGTTATACAATGGGGAATGTGGAGGGCAGGTCTGATATTGTAGGTATCCGGTACTCGCCTGGAGTTCCTAACTAGTGTATCTCTAACGCTATCACTCAGCCCTTAGCCCTAAGCTTCTAATTCCTAACTCGGTATTTCCTAAACTTTGTATTTCCAGTCATCAGAGCGATACTTGGCTCTGATACCACTTTTTGTAACACCCCTATCGCTAATCCCGTCATTACCGTTAAATCTCCTCGTACTTACATACTTACACAGCGGATACTTTCTTACACAACAGCGGGTGATACAATGCTACTAGCCACCCACGTGACTAACAAGGCCTACTTCCACTACAACATCGGTCTGATGGACCGGAATACCCGAGTACTAAACAAATACAATTCATACCTCAATTACAAACCCAGTACTACAATTCTCCATTCAATACATTACTCAATCCTTACCTTACAATATACCGGGTATCCTAAGTACAATACCAAAATTTAACATTCCCACATGTCTACACATACTCCTTAAGAGTCACCATATTACCCATTCCTCACAGTTCTACACACCTTTCCAAATACAAAAGAGGTGTACCGCTTGGTACACTTATACTTCAAGGGCTACAAGCCTTATACAATCCTTTACTATCCACAAAATTATCCCTAACTAACTAAGCATAGCAGCCGGTCTCTTACAACGACCATTACAGCTTCGGGTACCTGTAAAATAAAAACAGTGCCCCAAAGGGCTCAGCTTATGCTGCATATGAAATCCGCATACCCCACATACTAGCGAGGGTACGCCGACTACTTAGGTCGAATACATGCTGTTTGTTTTATTCATACATACATACATGCTTTCATACACAATATTACAAAACATCACAAGCATACATACATACATTTCAATACATACAACGAAGACATTACAAGTCAACCATTCATACTTACCGTTACACTTCTCCAATACATACACAATACTTGTTCGCTTCTTTACACAACCGGGTTAATCGGGTGTACATTACTCTTTTACTCAAGGTCAATGACTTACACTAGCCAAGACCATTACTCATACAATACTTTACTTACTTACTTACTCAAATCAAGTCGGTGTGACCTCTGGGCAGGGACTACACCATCCCACCACCAGGCTTTAGGGTGGATCACCAATCTAGGATGCTACCCATTTAAGGGGTTTGGTCCATAGAAAGGATTCAGGCCAGGAATCGGATCCAACCTCTTGTGTCTCTTTATCCTCACGCGTGGCCGAAACAATACAGACTTCTACTCATTCCATTTTACTCATTACTCAAGTTAGGAGTTAGGTGGTTAGGAATTAGTAGAAGTCATCAAATCCATACCAAGGATTAATACATTACACAAGTACACAACAATATACACGTACACTTCATTCTCATCCATTCATTTCATGAATTATACAAACTAAATGTTCAAGGCCATATAACAAGAACAATATAAAACAAGCACAAGTAAGTGCATTAAATTCCGATTCGTGCATTTATCTTATTTAGGTGATCAAATAAGCACACAAATCGGGGTAACCAGGTTAGGATACAGGGCATGAGGAAATCATACCGTTCACCGTCGTACTCGCACTACCAGTTTCCTTCGGAGTTCAACTATTTGATACCTATAAATACATGAAGTTTTTTGATCAATGATCTATTATTAATCCAATTTATTCCTTCATTGATACTTCTAATGTATACTTACTACTTCTTTACATTCAAACTTGATTATGAAAATCATTCTTTACTTATTACTTCGTAAACTTGCTTCCTTACTCATATACTTACTTCCTTACCATTTTTACTCCATTAATGGTGTGCTACTATATATATATATATATATATTATATATTATATATATATATATCATATATATATATATATATATATATATGTATCTATATATACATATGATCTATATTATTTTTTTTTTTGTTTTGACTCGACCGACCTTACCCAGGGTCGGACCCAAGGTCGGTCGAAGTCAATGAGTTACATCGCTGGAAAAATTCAGACCCGACCAACCTTGCAAGTCCGGTCCCAAGGTCGGTCCAAGTTAGTGTGCTCTGGTTCCAAAATTTAAGGCTCGACCGACCTTGCAAGGTAGGTCCCAAGGTCGGTCCAAGTCAGTAAGTTTCTGGGTTTGAAATTTATGCCTCGACCGACCTTGCAAGGTAGGTCCCAAGATCGGTCAAAGTCAGTAGACTTCTGGGCTTACAATTTTACGACTCGACCGACCTTGTCAAGTTCGGTCCCAAGGTCGACCGAAGTCAATAGACTTCCTGTCTTTGTAATTTAAGGCTCGACCAACCTTGCAAGTTCGGTCCCCAAGGTCGGTCCAGCCCTGTACTCCTGTTTTAAAAACTGTTTTCAGTTCTTTCTTTTCCCATTGCTTCCCCAATCATCCTACATGTAATCCCACATGTTTTAACACTACTTAGGCCCTCAACATCGCCTTAGTTCATCCACCAACTTCATTACTCATTCCTAAATCAACTTACACAATCTTTCTCACTTTTTTCTAAACACATGCAACAGTTTTTGTTTTTCTTATGCTACATATTTTTAAACCAACTTCTACCATCCAATACTTCCTCTACCAATGCCACTCCTAGCATTCTAATTGCATTACCTTCCACCCAAGTTCTTTCAATTACTTAACTCTCTTCCTAATCTGTTGCAAAGTGGTTAACTACACACTTTAAGCTCTCCAAATACACCTAGTTAGTTCCTAGGTTGTTCCCTCTTCTTTCACAACTAAGTCTTCTAATTCGTAGACAAATTTGGGCAGAGTTTTCCCTATATTTTTAACATTGCCCACACATTGTTTCAGCTCACTCATTGCCACTTAGCACACCTGTTTTCCAAAGACATCAATATACACATTTCCAAATTTTACCTCATCATTCCACACACTACAATACACTATACTTTCCTGCACATACACCTTCATTACGCAATGTTTTCCCAAGCTTTTAAATATCCTTTACAAGTTTCAAAACAGCTACATTACCTTCCTCATTATACTACAACATACTTACTACTCTTTTCCATATACATTACACATTTCTAATACTCAAAATCTGTTACACTATACTACATAAACCAACTCAAGGTAAGAGCATTTACCTTGTTGTTTCTAGTTTTTCTTTCTTCCTTTCCCTTCTCTTCCTTTCTTCTTTCTTTTCCTTTCTTTCCTTCTTGTTCTCGGTTTCAAATGGAGTTCACACTCCAATGCTACAGCCCATACCAATACACAACAACTACTTAGAATTTCATCTTTAAACTAGCCTAGGGTTTATATATGTTTAGGGTTTAAAAGAGTATTACCTTCAACCACAAGTAGAGTACTTGGCTAGCAAGAGAGCAAGATTCCAGCACCAATGGAGAGGCCAAAATCGGCTGGAAAAACAAGGCACCAACAAGGGCTTACTTGAAATTTTCGTTTTGCAAGTAAGGGCTGGAAAAAGGTGGAGTTTCAAGATTAATTTTACCTCCAAACATCAAGGAGAATGAGAGCTTCCAATGGTGGACTCAAACCTTCAAATGGAGAATACCCATGGAGATGAAAATGGAGCTTTTGTTTTGAAAGGAGGAAGATGTTCCCCTTGTCAAGAGGAATTCAATGGTGTAATTTTTATAAGATTTGGAGTTGATTTGGTCTCTCAAAAATGGAAGAGAAATAGGGGCTGGTGAGAGCTTCAGCAAATCGCCATGGAGGCTTGGGGAAGAAGAAGAAGAAGAGAGAGAGAGCGAGAGAGAGAGAGAGAGAGAGAGAGAGAGAGAGAGAGAGAGAGAGAGAGAGAGAGAGAGAGAGAGAGAGGGGTGAGTTGTGAGGAGAGAGAGTCTACTTTTGCTTTTTACTTATTTTATTTGTCCTTTTGTTACTAAAAGCCAATTAAAGAGAAGGGGAGAGGTGAGTGAATTGGCCCCCATATACACATACACAGAGATTTTTTTGATTTTTATTTGCAAAAGTGGACACATTAGTTTTTGCTTTAATTCAGTTTACAAGACCCCCACCACAACTTCTCGTTTGTTTATTTTTTTTGTAGTTTTTATTACTAACCCGGAACCCGTTTTTCCCGGAATGTTTCTTCTTCCGTTTAATTAATTTTATGGTTTCTCAACCTTCATTAGTGTTTATTAATGACTATTTGGTTGACCAAAATCACTACGGGTCTATTTGACCCGCTTAAAGTCGCGTTTTCCCGATTTCCTCGAAAAATGCACTTTATGGTTCGTTTATGCTTTTAATCCATTTTAAGGATCTGTTTTCTTCGGGATTTGTTCCCTCGTGTTTATTTAGATGTAATTAAGCCTTTAAAATACTTATTAGCCTAATTAATCACTATTTTTAATTACAGGGTATTTCACGTTCTTTCATTAATGTTTCCAATGTACAATTACTAGTTCCTTAGAACTCATACTTAAGCACGAAAGTTATCCTTTCTGTTATTTCTTGAGCTTGTTTTCATAGGTTCTTACATACATATTATTTACTTCTTACCATCATTACTCTAATACTAATGCCATATATGTAATGTACAAGTATATATATATATATTTGTTTGGACCCGACCGACCCACAACTTTGACCCAACTGACCCAACCCCGCTGGGTCGGTCGAAGTCAATAAGCATCGGGTCCGGAAGTCCTATATCGACCGACCCACAACCGACTCAACCTTCTGGGTCGGTCGAAGTCAGTAGGTATACAGTTTGAAAATCCTTGCCCGACCGACCCACGACTGACTCAACCTCCTGGGTCAGTCGAAGTCAAAAGGCATACGTTTTGGAAGTTTTAGCTCGACCGACCCCCGAACGACTCAACCCTCTGGGTCGGTCGAGATCAGAATTGCCCCTTTGAATTTGTTTCAACTCCATTCTTCTGCCCATTTCTTCCCAAATCTTCCTACATGTAACCTAACATGTTTTAACACTAATTAGACCCTCTAAACTACCATAGTTCATTCATTCAACTCATCACCAATCTGGGTTCCTACACAATTTTCCCACTCTTGTCATTCCTAAACTCATGCTACAGATTTTTGTTTTCTTTTCTTCCCTCAACTTAATGGTTCTTTAACCATTGCATTACTAGTTTTCTTTGCATTATTCTCACCTCACATGCTATTCCATTACCTATCTCTCCCAATCTAGTTACCAACATGGTTAACTACTCATTTTAAACACTAAGACACACCTAGTTATTTCCTAGGTTACTTCTTTTCCTTAAAACACTTAAGTACCTTAGTTTCTAGACAAATTTTAACAGAGGTTCCCTACATTTCTAAACATTCTCACCACATTATTTTGCTCATACAACTCAGTTTTACATCCCTGTTTATTCAACACATTAACAACACTAAAATAGTTCAATTCTTACTAATATTTCCTGACAACATCATCTATTCTCATGGTTTTTCCAAGCTTCCATCATCATTCAAAGAGCTCTAAGCAGCTAATTCTCTTCTCATTATACCACAACATAACTATACAAACCCATGTAAATTCCTCATTTCAAGCATTAAAATCTGTTACAATAAGCATACAAAAAACTAGCTCAAGGTATGAGCATTTACCTTGTATTTCTAGTTTTTCCTTTCCCTCTTCCTTTCTCCTTTCTCCTTTGTTTCTTGTGCTTGGCTCAATAACTCAGCAATGCCACAGCCACCCATACATATCAACACTAGCTTAGAACTCATCCTTAAACTAACCTAGAACTTAATACATGTTAAGGTTTAGAAGGGGGCATTTACCTTAGGCTTCTTGGTGGGACTTTTTGACAGCAAAGAGGCAAGAGTTCTAGCTCCAAAATGACTATCAAAACCGGCTGGAAGGGGAGAAAAACAAGAGCTCAACTTGGATTCCGTTTTGCAAGGGAGAGCTAGAAAAATATGGACTTTTGAGACTCTTTTTACCTTAATACAATGTGGTGATGGAGGAGGTTACAATGGTGTTATTCAAGCTCCAAAAAGAGCCACACCCATGGATATGAAGTGTGAGCTTTTCTGATTTTGAAAAGATAGTAATGTTGCCCAAGGATAGGAGAATTCAATGGTGTAGTTTTTATGAGATTTGGAGTTGGTTTTGGCTTCCAACAATGGAGGAGAATAGAGCGTGAGCTGGGGGGGCTTCAAATCGCCATGGCTGGCCGAAAGGGAGGAGAAAAATCCAGGAAGGAAGGAGGGAGTGCAGTGATAGTAAGGGAAATAGAGGAGAGAGACTCAAAACTGAGTCTTGTACTCTCTCTTTACTTTTCCTTTCTTTATTTCCTTTGTCCTTTAGTGTCTAAAAGGAATTAAGAGAGTGAGAGGAGGGGGAAGGCTGAGTGAGCCGGTCACACAGCGCGTACACACACACACACACCACTTTTCTGATTTTTATTTGTAAATGGGGAAGGTTAGTTTAGCTTTATTACATTTAACACCCCAAAAGTTCTAGTTTTTACACTATTCACTAATTGGAACCCGTTTTCCGGAATTTTCTCGTTCAATTAATTTTAATGGTCCTAGACCTTCACTAATGTCTAATTATAGACATTTGATTGACTAAAATTATTATGGGTCTATTTAACCTGCTTAAAGTTGTGTTTTCCCAGTTTCCTCGAAAAATGCGCTTTAAGGTTCGTTTGTGTTTTAATCCGTTTCAAGGATCCATTTTCTTCGGGAATTGTTCCCTCATGTTTATTTAGGCATAATTAAGCCTCTAAAATCTTCATTAGCCTAATAAATCACTATTTTAAATTTCAGGGTATTTCATCTAACCCCAAGCTTTGGTTCAGTACTTGTCAACAGTGATACATGCATGTGCGTGCTGATAAATCTTACATACTACTACCACTTCATCAAGGGTAAGAATTTTATCAAATGTTAAGTTAATTTAAACATTATGATACTTGTATTATGTATTCGATTGAATTAAGTTCTGCTTGGGTTGTAATCTATGAACAGCCGACACTGGTCTTTGCTCTGTCTATGTGTAAAAAGCCCAAGAATCTTGCATCTTGACTCAGCATCTCGGCATCCCAAGAAGCCAATTATATGTAACATGTTGCTGAGGTGAATTACTTAACTTGATTAATTATCAATTTTTTAGTTATTTCTTAATCATTTGGTTGATAACTTTTACTTTATCCATGTGTATGAATTCTAGTACTTTCAAGCTGTACTAACGCAAATCCAGGGAATGAGAGTTAAGAACATTCAGTGGAATGTAGTTAAGGTATTTTTGTAGTCTATATTCAAATTTTGTAATATGTTCATTAGTTTTGAAATATAAACAGTATTATAATTTATGTTAAATCAATTTTGAATATATATGTACGTATAAGAATGTGTAGTGTCCACAGCAGCCGCGTGGTTCAGAATGTGGCTACTTTGTCATGCGGTTTATGAGTGACTTGGTAGCGGCATCGACACTTTTGCCAGAGAAGTCTCTAGACAAGGTAAGTAGCATTCTCAAAATATTTTGGTTTTGTATATACTTTTTAACATTGATTCTTAAACTCAAAGTTTTTAGCAACTAATCATAATTTTTTTGTTAATTTCAAGGCTTTTGAAGAATTGGTAGCTGGTGAGTACGGTGAAGGACATATAACCGAGATCCTCGAGGAATGGGCAGAATACATGAGCGTTAATGTAGGTTGCTTTTAGTGTTAGATAGGATTGAGTAGGATGTTTTTGAAATTCTCATGGAACAATTGTGTATTTGTGTAATAATTTTGTTGATGTTTGACTAAACTGCTTATATTTGTAAGTGAACGTGGATTTATTGCCCGTTGATGGGTTTGGTGGCCATTTAAATGGTGTAATGGTTGATCTACTACCCCACTGTGGTGGCATTGTTGATTGTTAAATGTTAACAGGTTTGATTGATTTTTGGGTGTGGTTGGTACAATTGTAGGGTGGAATGGAAAAAAACAAAAAAAAAACCCTATTACAGCGGTTCTTAACAACAACCGTTGCAATAGACCCTGTCTAGGGCTATCTGAAAACAACCTATTGTAGTGGTTGTTGTTAACAACCGCCGCAATAACCGCGACTGACCTTGGGACTAACACAGCATCCGGGTCGGTCCATTGTAGAAAGTATTCTGGAAACGACCGACCTTGGGACCGACCTAGGATCCGGGTCGGTCGGTTCTAGAATACTTTCTGCATTGGACCGACTCAGGGACCGACTCGGGGACTGACCCGGGGATTGACCCAGGCTCTATCTCGGTGGTTGTAAGGTAAGAACCGCCGTGATAGATGTCGTTATATCACGACTTTATCGGGCATCTACCGTGCGGTATTTTAAAGAACCGCTGTAGTAGGTCACCTACCTCAGCGGTTCTACAACGCTGCAATAGGTGTTTCACCTACCGCGACGGCACCCATTTCAGCGGTTTTGAACCGCCGCCATAGGGGTCAAACAGCCGCCGCCATAGGCTGTTTTCCTACTAGTGTATATAATAAATCTTTCTCTAGTTAGAGTTTTTTTATAATTTAGGCATCAACCTTTTATTAGATATAAAATGTACCCTGAAAATTGTCAGTCGGGTGAGCTAAAATGGGCCTCATTAAAACCTCCTCATGTAAAACTCAGTGAAAAAAAGCCTAAGAAGGAAAAAGAATACCCAGCCCAACCCCCATGATTACATCGATTGGCATTCGATGTTACAATACCAACATCCGGACCCTAGACATAATGAAATACCACGTAATTAAAAATATTGGTTAATTATGCTAATAACTATTTTATAGGCTTAATTATACCTAAATAAACTTGAGGGAACAAATCCCCAAGAAAACGAACCTTTAAAATGGGTTAAAAGCATAAACGAACCTTAAAGCGCGTTTTTCGAGGAAACCGGGAAAACGCGACTTTAAACGGGTCAAATAGACTCGTAATAATCTTGGTCAACCAAATAGTCATTAACTAACATTAATGAAGGTTAGAACCAGTAAAATTAATTAAACGAGAAATTTGCTGAAAATGGGTTCCGGTTAGTAAAAACTACAAAAACCGGGAAGTTGTGGGTTGAGAGTGTAAATAAGCTAAACTAATGTGTCCACTTTTGAAATTAAAAACTGAAATCTGTAGTGTGGGTGTGTGTGGGCCGATAGTCCCTCCTCCCTCACTCTCTTAATTCCTCTCTTATACACTACATGGCAAATAAATAAAGTAAAAACACACACTCTCTCTCCCTTATTCCCTCACTCACCGTACTGCACTCCCCCTTCCTCCTGATTTATCTTCTTCTCCAACCGGTAATGGAGGCTTGAAGAACACCCACCCAGCACTCTCCTTCTCTCCTCTTGTTGAAGGCTCAAAACACCTCCAAATCACACAAAAACTGTACCGTTGGAATCCCCTTACAAAGGAGATCATCTTCCTCCTTTCAAAAATAAAAAAGCTCCACTTTCATCTCCATGGCTGAAGCCCATTTGAAGGTTTGAGACCACCATTGGAAGCCCCTTCATCATCTTGATGTTTTGAGGTAAAAAGAAATCCGGAAATCCACTACTTCTAGCCCTTATTTGCATTATAAGAATTTTTTAAATTTGAACTCCATTTTCCTTGTTCTCCAGCCGGTTTTGGCTTCCCCCTTGGGCTAGAAATCTTGCTTTGGTTGCTGTCCAACACTCCATCTATCCATTGGAAGGTAATGCCTCTTGTTAAACCTTGAACAAGTATGTATAAACCCTATGCTAGTTTAAGGGTGAATTTCTAAGTAAGTGCTTGTGCATTGATGGGCTGTAGCATTGAAGTGTGAACCCCATTTAATCGGTTGTGTGAGGAAGAACAAGGAAGAATGAAAGAAGAAAGGGGAAAGTAAGAAAGAAAGGAAAAACTAGAAATACAAGGTAATTACTCTTACCTTGAGCTAGTTTGTATGGTGTATTGTAACAGATTTTGTGTACTAAAAATGAGTAATGGATATAGTTTTGAGTAGTAGTTGTGTTATAGTATAATGAGGAAGAGAATTAAACTGTTTTGAAGCTTTTAAATGTTGAATAAAAACTTGGGAGAACCTTGGGTAATGAATGCATATGTGCAGGAAAATTTGTGTGTTGATTAGTGCTTGGATTGTTATGGAAATTGTAAATGAATGTGTGAGCTGGAATGGTATGTGGGAAAAGTAAGAACTATAGGGGAAACTCTGTGAAATTGTATCTAGAAATGAGAAGACTTAGTTGTGTAAGAAGAGGGAGTAACCTAGGTAGTAACTAGGTGTGTTTTGGGAGCTTATGTGAGCAGTTTAGTAGTTTGAAAACAGATTGAGAAAGAGCTAAGTAGTGGGAATGACTAGGATGTAAGGTAATGCAATTTGAATGCTAGTAATGGCATTAGTTGAGAGAGTAATGGAGGGTAGAAGTTGGAGTAAAAATCTGTAGCATTGGAGAAATAAAAACTGATGTAAGTGCTGGAATGAAGATGAGAGAATTGTGTAAGTTAACATGGGAATGAGAAATGAATTTAGTAATGAGTTTAATGGATGAACTAAGGCAATTTAGAGGATCTAAGTAGTACTAAAACATGTTAGGATGTATGTAGGAAGATTGGGGAAGAAATGGGTAAGAGAATGAAGTTGAAACAAATTCAGTAGGACGTTCTGACCTCGAACGGCCCAGAAGGTTTAGTCGGTCGTGGGTCGGTCGAACTAAAACTACTAGAACGTAAACTTTCTGACTTCGACCGACCCAGACGGGTGAGTCGGTCGGGGTCGGTCGGGTAAAGAATTTTCAAAAGTCAAAGTTTTTGACTTCAACCGACCCAGGAGGAATGGGTCGGTCGTGGGTCGGTCGAGATGGATTCCAGGAGCCGATTTCGTTCTGACTTCGACCGACCCAGAGGGGTTTGTGTGACAGCCCAGCCTAATCAGCCCACATGTGTGATATTGTTCACTTTGGCACGCAGGCCGCACGGATTTGTTTCTGGGGTTTCCTAGCCCCAAAACGCGTCACACAAGGGAGAGGTATCCATGCACTTATAAGGCACACTTCGTTCTCCTCTTCAACTGATGTGGGAGGTAAACCTCAAGGGTATTACACTCCACCCCCTTGGGAGCCCAGCGCTCTCGCGGGCCCACTAGCACACTAACCTGGGTCTGGCTCTGATACCATCATCTCCTTCAGTACTCTTCCTCTTTTTCCCCTGCGCCTCCTCTCTGGACTGTTACATCAATTCCGTTGCCGATGCGGCGTCATAACACTCTTGTAAGGTAGCGAAACGTATGGCTCCCATCGCCCTGGATGCGAAATTGCAAACCTCCCCTAAACTTTTGAATCTTCACAGTGTCGGAGTAGTCGACTCCTGGTATGTAATCTAGCAGGCTGATAAATCGTGTGTAGTACTGGTCGACTGTTTGGCTCCCCTGGATTAAGGTCTCAAACTCTTGTCGCTTCCTCTGCTTCAAGTGTTCGGGGTAGTATTTCTCTCGCAGCACTTCCACAAACGCTGTCCACCCAAAGTCCGGTGTAGCTCTATGGTGGCCCTCCACCGACCGCCACCAGATATCAGCTGCATCCTTCAGGTTGTACGGCAATGTCGACCTTCTGGTTTTCTGGTACCCTCACAGCTCTGAAGGCCTTCTGGTGCTCCACTATGAATTTCTCCAGTGCGGCGGGGTCTGGTTCCCCTGAGTAAGTAGGCACTCTAGCGTCTGCAAGTGTCAGATAGAGATTCAAGGTTTATTTCCAGATTTTGGCAGCAGGTTCAGGAGGCATTGGGTACTAAGCTGAAGCTAAGTACAACCTTTCATCCACAGACAGATGGACAGAGTGAGAGAGCAATTCAAACGTTAGAGGACATGCTTAGAGCTTGTGCCTTGGATTTCCAGGAAAGCTGGATAGATTGACTACATCTGATTGAGTTTGCGTACAACAACAACTATCATGCATCCATTCAGATGCCACCATTCCAGGCATTGTACGGCAGACCATGCAGGACACCACTATGTTGGGACGAGGCAAGTGAAAATATCATCTTAGGGCCAGAGTACCTAGACCAGATGAAGGAGGATATTGTGCAAATACGCAAGAACATGAAAATAGCCTAGGACAGACAGAAGTCTTATGCTGAAGCCAGTAGGAGAGACCTCGAGTTCGCAGTAGGCGATCGAGTCTTCCTTAGAGTTTCACCTATGAAGGGAATTTTCAGATTTGGGCAGAAGGGCAAGCTTAGCCCGAAGTATGTAGGACCGTACCTTATCACAGAGCGAGTGGGCCCATTAGCTTTCAGGTTAGATTTACCTATTGAGCTTGGGAGAGTGCACAACGTGTTTCACATTTCACAGCTAAAGTAGTATGTGCCTCACCTGTCACATATCTTAGAGCCCGAGACACTCGAGCTAGATCCTACACTTAGATATGAGGAGACCCCAGTTCGCATTTTAGACTCCAAGACTAGGGAGACCAGGAACAAGACCATTAGAATGGTTAAGGTTCTGTGGTCAAACCACGACATCGAGGAGGCGACATGGGAGTTAGAAGACTCCATGCGAGACAAGTATCCAGCACTTTTCTCTTAGTTTTCTGTATACTTGTGGGGTACGTGGGCGTAACCCTTTTAAGGGGGGTAGAGCACCACATGCGACTTGCATATCTACAGTCTATCTTGGTTTGTGTTTGGTTGTTTGTTGTGTTTAATTGTTGCGCATGTGTGCAATTGGTTGGATGATTATAGTTATGGATGTGTTCTATGTAACACTTGGATGGTTAATAAAAGTACACTTATTTACTTTATAGTATTTTATCAAGTTACTTATGCTGTAATTACATTGATTATCATGAGTAAGAATATGTGTGTATGAACAGCATACATTTAGATTACAGATGGAATGTAGAAGTGTCAATATAGTACTGACACCCAAGAATAATAAGTATACAGGAATAGATATGAGGAACTTGATTCCACAGGATGAACAAGTATAAGTTATGACTTCGGGACGAAGTCCTTTTAAGGGGGTAGACTGAAATACCCCTAACCTTTAAACAATTAAAAAAATGATAAATAAGTAATATTTAGGGGATTATTAAACCCTAATAAAAGTATATAAACACTTGGGCTTAAAACACACCTAAACTCCTTAAGGTAAAAACGAGCGTTAAAGCCCGACCTTAAGCTAACCAAGTTATATAAGATATAAAACTCATATGAAGTATCAAGAATCATTTCATGACCTTTAAAGCACAAGTCCTCAGTTATAACTGAGTAAAAATACAAAATGCCCGGGAGTTCCCTTAAAGGCCCTTAAGGCCCGAAAGTCCAGGAAATATCTTTAAAATAAAAATAAAGCATTTCACTTCATTCCAAAATGCACAACAACACTTTACTAAACATATATGATGAAGTACCCATGATAAATTCTCAGTTAAATACAAAGTGCTTGGAAGTTCCCGATGGGGGGCCCATAAACCCCTAGGAGTGCCCCGGAGAGGTACCGAAGTGGCTCAAACTCCAATATAAATCATTCTAAGAGTTCCTATTATCAATATTCATTATTCCAAAGAGATTTCTTGAGCTATTTCTCAAAAAAAAACAAAGTGCTCGGACGAATTTCTTAACGCTCCTTTTTGCCCCGGGAGTGTCCCGTTAGCCCGGAAATTGAGTTCCAAGTTGTTATAACCCCATATAACTCAATGTAACACCTTAAAAATATTATTGACTATAAACAATGTAAATAAACACTTGGAACTCATAGCGACTAATTATTTTCCAGACAATTCTTAAAGCACAAAAACGCACCTTCGGGTGTCAGAAAAACGGTTCTACGCAATTGCCTTGAAGTTTTTGAGGAGCCACGAGTTGATAATATTAAAAGGGGATAAATTTACCATCTAAATCAATTAATTCCAGTACTAAATTCATAGTACAAGTGGGGGCGATTTTTGGATCAAAAAGGTACCTAAAATCAGCATTTTTACCTTAAAACTTTCACCTTTTACCATAATGTAAATGTACCAATTAAAAGCTGGAACCTATTACACATATTAGTATGGTCATATTAAAATATAATGTGACAGGAATTAAATCAAAAATCAAACCCATCTAGTCCCCATTGTAGGCGCCATTTAGGGTCTATTTTGACTAGTTTTGGCTTAGAAAATTGCCTTATGGATAATGACTCATCCTATCATGTAATATATGATAATGTAACAAGTAATTAAGTCGAATGGAGTGCCCATTACCGATTTCCCTACAAGAAAACAAAGAGATTAGTTCATGTAAAGACAATGGAATTAATTACATGAAAAGTAGATGTAGAATTGTATAATGAAAAGTTGTGACTTAATTAATGAAGTAGCCATCTTATGGCACATGGATCAGCCGATTTCACACAGTAGAAAGGATGAATGATTGTGCTAAATTAAGCAAGATAGACAAATACCTAACTAGCATGATTAACTTGTTTACAATTAACAAAAGCAAATGGCCTCCTAGGACTCCCATTGCCGTACACCTACAAGGAAGAAGACAAGGTTAGTGCTAATAATCAAGCTTAGTAACTTCAAAAAGAAGACAACCACCCACATTGCCTTGTCCTCTTCTTACAAGTAATCAACAAAGACTCCAATTATTTCTTGACAATCAGCCGTGAGTCTAACCAAATTAAGAGACTTTTGTAGTCAAATAAAACAAGACAACATAAAATAATGACATGTGACATACCAATTATTCCCATCTGATTAAGCCCTTGTCTTGCGTTAATAACCTACATAAGCTTGTCATTCTTTCCTTGCCCACTTCACCGAATTGGTAAGCATCCTCTTGCTCTCTCTTCTTCTGCAAACGATTTATTTGATGTATTAAAAGCCTAGAAATAATCCTAGAATTCAATAATTCAATAGATCATCAGGTTGCAAAAATCCCGGTCGAAATAGTATAGCAAATTATGAAGCGACCTGGGTGTCAATCCACGGGACTTGATAAGTAAGTCTATCCTTAGGTAATGGTTAACTCAAAAAGGGGGTTTTGTTTTGGTTTTGGGTTTCAAAAAGATAACAAGAAAGTAAATAGCAGATAAATTGAAGTGATAGTCTTGGGAGTGTGAACGGTACTCTAGGTTCAGGGAGTTGTTTCACTAGCTAGGTTCTGCATATTCTATTACTTAAGTGGAGACTTGGATCGGCTTGTAATTCTCAATTATCTATTCTACATAAGTCTTAATTCCAGATAACTCATCTAGACAGGGATAGCAAGTATATCTAGATGGTTTTAATGCACAGAATTACCAGTCTGGTTTTGGCCCGGACTAAAGCTCCTAGTGACTAATGTAATCTATCCGATTGCAATTATCACAGGTAACAGGTTAATAGGACCGTCAATGCTAATCACCTTATCTGATCATAACATGATTCGAGGGCTTATAATAAATTGAAGTTTATTAAAAGCACTTAAAAGCATTAACCTGAACAATCCAAATTGTCTCAACAAGCAGCAAAATAATGCAGAGTTTACTAATTACAACATCCCTTCCCCTAGAGTAAATCCTCTTAGCTAGACATAGCGATTATAATAATAAAAGAGAGAGAGTTAGAAGAAATCATCTGTTACGAAGATCTTCTTGCTCGCTCCGTCCTTTGTCCTTGCGCTGTGCTGGCTTGAAGGTTGGTCTTGGTGATAATGGAGTGAACTGGGTGAAATGGGGCGAAAGTAGAATTTTTGGCGAGTTTTGTGAGGTGTCCGGCTGAAGAGGGTCGGACACAGAGTCGGACGTGAGATGTCCGGATCTGTCGTCGGACTCGATCCGGACGGGAGTAAAATGCACGTGTGATCCGGACTTAATCCGGACAAGACTAAATGGCGTGAATAAGTGCGGAATGTGTATGGATGAGAGCGAAGGATTACAGAGGTATTTTTGTGAGATAGCAGATGAATGGAATGAGTCGTGAGTGAGCTATGCAGTTTATGGAGGAAGTTTAGTGAATGGATATGGAGTGTATGTGAACGAGAGGGTATGCAGTGAGGGAGAGAAATGGAGTTAGACTCTGAAGTCTGGTGCGAATTGGAATGAAGGCTGCGTTGAGTTTATATAGGATTAGAATCAGACATGGATTAGTGGAAGTTTGGTAAACTGGTGAGTGGGTAACTTGATTGACGCATTGATTGAGCATGGAGCGTTTGTAAATTAATGGCAGCGCCGCTCTCCTGTCTTCTTAATGCGCCGCCTGATAATTAGCCGAAAGGCTAATTATCAGTGCGTGCATTTTTATTTTTCAATTCTGTGTGACGTCCGGATCGTGTCCGGATCCGGACGTGACACAGAGTTTTAGATCTGAAACGTGAACTCCGGATCTGGAATTTTTTAGGTCACGTCCGGCTCTTGTCCGGCCGAACAGATCCGGACAAGAGACGTCCGGATTTGTGTCCGGCCAAACTTATCCGGACAAGACCAATTTTTGTGTCTCTTCTCCTGATTTGTTCCCCGTTTGTTGTGTTGTAATCCTTATGATGTATAATCTTTGTTTCCTGGGTTTTTCCTGTATTTAGCATATAAAATACATTAGTTCTTATCAAAACATCAATCTTAGGAAAAACACATAATAAGTGGGAAACATTGCCTGAATTGTTACAAATTATAAGGTATTTAAACCCTAAAAAGCCTATATGTTTCACACTTATCAACTTCCTCACACTTAAGCTTTTGCTTGTCCTCAAGAAAATAGGAATAAGAATATCTCTAAAACCGTCAAATAATCTCAAATTTTAAACAAGTGCAGAGCGAAATCAAACAAAGTGATAAATGAAAGAATAATCTTGCTCTCTAGAGGTAGGTTTTCACAAACAGTGAAGCAAGAACGATTTTGTAAAAGCATAGAGAAACTAGATTGTAGAAAACAAGTTAACTTAGCTCGGGACTTTCCACCATTTTCATTCCTCTAACCTTTGGATGACAAGGGGTGTGAAGTAATGCCTTATTCCGCAATACCTTTCAACACCACGTACTCGTGATCAAAAAAAAAACTGCAATTAATTTTTCTTTCACATGCAAAAACATTCTTCTTCCAAGAATTATATACAAAACAAACGAAATATTGTGAATTGCAGAGTTATTCCGTTAACCCAGACTTTTCTCTCTATCCTTGTAACGGTGTTGGGCCAACTATCCCAGATCACGAGACCTTAGGTAGATAGGTGATAAGGCACCCTTAAGACTTAATAACCGGATAGACGAGGCCTGCTATTGTTACGAAAAAAAAATTTTGATCAGTGGAGTACCTTGCCTTACCCTTTTCATTCCAAACATTCACTTCATTTCCAAAATCCCAAGCTAAGATAATCTGGTTTCCAAAACTAGCCAATCTACCAGATTTTTAGTGAAAAAAGAGTATTTTTTTAAATTATACAATTTTTATACAAACCTCATCAAGCAAAAAAGATTCCTACGGTTTTCACTTTGATTTAATATCACTCGGTGTGCACAGGTATTTAGAGCAGCAAAAAGCAAGTGTGGCATTAAAGAACAATTAGCATGTTTTCAGGGAAAGGTCTCTCCTTCCTCACACTTAAGATGAGCAATGTCCTCATTGGTCAAAGAAGAAAAACAGAGAAAAGAGCTTTCAAAACATGCTATACTCATAATAGATGCATATGCAATAATTAACCCTCAACGCAACAAAGGTGGAACATCAAATAAGTTAAAGGTGGAACTGAGACTCCCCTGGTGTTATGGATTGAGGAAGATGTTCTTCCTCACACTTGAAGTTTGGCAGGGGTCGAGAGATTCCTCATGAGTCACAGACAGTATGCGTTGGTTGCAGATTAAAAGTTGCTAAATTTTCACTGGTAAGTACAACCACAGAATAAAGTGCATTAACTGAACTACAGAGAATATTTGAATCGAATGAGTTATATTTAGAGAAAGAATACTCCCCATAGTTTAAGCTTAGCAGACAGTCGCAAGTAGTGTGGTTCCATTTCCTGTACTTATAGCCGTTTGTTTCGCAGTAGAGTTGACATGTAAAGTATTTATTTTAGAACGCTGCACTGCTCAGAGAAACAAGAAATTTAGCAATTATGAATTTTTAAAACACTGCATAATATAACATTACCACTTCACCTGTAATCTCTTGTTCTACCGTTAGTTTGAACAAACAAAAGTAAAATAAATCAAAGAAAAAGAAAAGTACAGAAAATAACAACAAAAGAAAAGAAAGCAGTAAAAAAAATAGAGTGGCTGTCACTGAGGCGGCGGTGGTGGTGGTGGAGGTCTCGCTCCCAACTGGGCAATGAGCATCTGCATGAGCTGGTTGTTCTGGGCCTGCTGAGCGGATGCCTCTGCCATGAACCTAGCAGCCTCTCGGTGTAAACCATCACTGCGCTCTAAGCGCTCAGTGATCGTAGTCTGGGCGTCGCGGATGGAGGTCTGCTCTGCCTGGAGGTGGTCCTGTGTCTGGCGGATGTCATCGATATGTCCCTCCATGCGCACCTGGCGCTGCTGGACATCCCCAAACTGCTGCTCCATACCCTCGAATCTCTGCTCCATCCTCTGCTGCTGCTGGAGAATGGAGTCCATCAAGGTCTGCATCTCAGGTGGGATGCTCATCACTGGGGCCGTGGGGGCGCCATGGTAGCAGTGGCCGGCGTAGAGCTGGTGCTCGATGTACCCGTGGATCCTAGGCCCGAGCTGCCCTTCACCCAGCTGTCGTCGTCGAGGCGTAAGAAGCCCCATCTCCTGAAAGTCGTAAGGGAGATGGGTGTCTCACCCTCCCGCACCGCCATATCAGTGAAGATCTCCTCGGGGAGGGTAGAGACAAGAAGATGTTGGATGAAGATAGGAAAGATAGGGGTAATCTTCTTCTTCTTCGTCCACAGATATGTCACCACCTTATGCAGCTGCCTGAACATGACGAATGGGATCGAGATCTGCTGAGCTGGTGGATGTGGTGAGGCCAGGAGGTAGTCTAGGAGCACACAATCCTCGTCAGAAGCATCATTCCCAGCCTGAGGCCGGATCTGATGACTGAGGATCTCTGCTAGGGTCCTCTGGGGAAGGGAAGGAAGTATAGCATACGGGAGTACAGCCTTACTCTCCTCACCCCGTCGGCGAGTAGTACTCCCGACCTCTCGTAACCACCTAGTCTTACTTCCCCTAAGCGCGTCCTCCGTAAACTCTCGATGTGAGTCCGAATTATCCGGAAGAAGTAAAAGATCAGCAAAGGTCTCAGGGGTTACCTCCACCTGGAACTGGCGTACGTAGGATGTAATGATGTGTGTCGTGTCTGACGCCACAGCATTGGTGTAGAACTCGCGTACCAGCTCTGGAGAGAATACTCCCACGCCCATGCGCAATATGCTGGTGGCCCCAATACCCTCGAATATGGCTGTAAGCCCGGCCTCAGCTGCTGCCTCGTCGGTGATGCGCCTCTCGACGACGAAGGCTCCACCCCGATCGTACCAAGCCCTGGTGGCAGCAGAACGGAATCCATCCTCGCGTAGTGGGGCCGGCTCTGACTGGTCGTCAGGGCGTGGGTTCCTCGAAGAGGACCCTCTGCGTGTAGAACCACCTCTAGTGCGAGCCATCTATCAGATAAAACACCAGCAGTAAGAAAAGAGAAGTAACAGCCACACCAAAACCCGAAACCAATCGAGCAGCATGTTCGATTTGAACATATTCTTTAACACAGTTAATCTATGATTACCAAGCCATTAAAACATCTAAACATAGCAAACAATAGCTTGAAACACCACAACAGAACTAGTGAACAAATGCAGGAAAATTGCAAATTTTGTACATGTCCGGGTCCACGTCCGACCCTACTTAGCCGGACACAGTAGAACCCTAGAAAAATTTTTCCGCCGCGAATAGAGTGACGGCACCACAAAATTTATCCAGAAAATACCTAAATTTCGCACAAAAGTCCATATTTTCGCACCGCAAATATCAACTTACAGCAACCTACCAATCCACTTACGAATCTACTGCATTTTAGAGTGTAAATCGATTTGAAAACGGTAAAAATCGTAAAACCTGTTGGGATATGGATTTCTGATTCGAAAACGGAAGAAAGGAGAGGAAGTGGCCAACTGGGCGGTGCGGTTGTGCTCCTGGTTCGCCGGCGACAACAGTGGTGATGTTTTGTGGTGGTGTTGATAATGGAAGGAATCAAGGGTGTGGGTTTCTGGGTTTGAGGCGTCGGGTTCGTGGTCGAGACAGAGGTAGAAGACGGAAGTGAAGAAAGGGGGGAAATAAAACTAAAAACCGACGTGCTTGTTTTAGTCAAGTCCGACTGTCCGTCCGGATCCGGACGCTGCTTGGTTTTCTCGTGACCGGGTTTGTGTCCGGCTAAGTCTAGCCGGACACGTTAAAACGCTTTTTTTTAAAAAAATTAAATTAAAAACCACTACACTAAAATACCTCATTCATAAAAATAAAACATTACCACAAAGAATCAAATAAAAACAAAACACACGAAATGTAGGAATTAAATAGCAAGAGTGTTTAAGGACTCCCTGATCCCTGGTGAACATTGCCATGATTCTTCCTCACACTTGAGTTCAGTTTAGCATTTAGAGTGAAGTACCTGAAAGATTAAATCTGCAAAACCAGAAGAACTCAAGTGGAACCAGATAAAACCATTTGTATAAAGTAAGAGCCATGGCTTTTTTTTTCAATTTGCACAACAGTGATTAACACTCCTTTAAATAAGAACAAAAGAGAAAAATAATTAACTAAACCAAGGAAGAGATACAAACCGGTGGGTTGCCTCCCACCAAGCTGCCCGGAGTTAAAGTCTCTGGCTAGACTTTACAGATAAGGTCAAGGAGGGCCGCCACAGCACCTAGCAATAGCTTTCTTTAGTCTGAAATACCATTGCGGGTGTGGCTTCTTGGATGCTTTGGGAGGCGGTGCTGCAATACAGATAGCAGAGATAGAATTTATGGAATTGGAGCTTTCAATCAAGGATATACCTGGTGCAGGAGGCTGAGAAAAGGTATCGCCTAGGTACTTCTTTAGTCGAGCACCATTCACTTTGAAAACTTCTCCTGTCTTGTTCTCTAGCTCGTAGGCACCATAGGTAGTGATCCCCACAACTTTGAATGGACCTGCCCAATGTGATTTCAACTTACCAGGAAAGAGGCGCAGCCTGGAATTATAGAGCAATACTAGATCCCCTACTTTGAATTCTCTCTTATGGATCATCTGATCATGGATTCTCTTTGTGCGCTCCTTATAAATTCTGGAACTGTCATAGGCTTGCTCTGTGAGTTCCTCGAGTTCAGATAGTTGAAATTTTCTTTTCTCTCCAGCGGTGTGCAGATCAAAATTCAGGGCTTTCAATGCCCAGTAAGCTTTGTGCTCTAATTCGACTGGAAGATGGAAGACTTTTCCATACACAAGTTTGAAAGGAGACATCCCTATAGGAGTCTTGAAAGCAGTCCGATATGCCCACAGAGCGTCATCTAGTTTAACTGACCAATCCTTCCTTGATGCATTTACAGTCTTCTGTAGGATGCATTTTAGCTCACGATTAGTCACTTCTGCCAGACCATTAGTTTGGGGATGGTAAGGTAATGCTACCTTGTGGGTCACCCCATATTTAGTCATTAAGGAGTCGAAGGCTCGGTTGCAGAAGTGTGAGCCACCGTCACTGATAATTGCCCTGGGCACCCCGAATCTGGTGAATATGTGTTTCTTGAGGAATTTCACCACTGTCTTGGAATCAGCTGTGTGGCATGGAATAGCTTCTACCCACTTTGAGACATAATCCACAGCTACTAGGATATACTGGTTTCCATGAGATGAAGGAAAAGGGCCTGTGAAATCTATGCCCCAAACATCAAAAAGTTCTACCTCAAGAATACCTTTCTGAGGCATCTCATGCTTTCTAGAGATGTTTCCCATCCTCTGACAGGGGTCACAATGGGAACAGAAATGGTGGACATCTTTATGTAGAGTAGGCCAGTAGAATCCACACTCTAATATCTTTGCAGCTGTTCTTGTATAACCATGATGGCCACCTGCCTCCTTAGCATGACAGAATTCTATTACACTCTGGATCTCCTTATCTGGAAGACATCGCCTCATCAAGCCATCACACAGATCCTGAAAAGTAGGGATCCTCCCAGATATAGTGGCGGGTTTCTGACAAGAATTTCTTCCTCTGTTATAGTGTAGTCATGAGGAATTAAACCAGTAGCCAGATAATTGACTAGGTCAGCGTACCATGGTTCATCTACTTTTCCAATCTTGAATACTGTCTCATCAGGGAAGAATTCGTTGATTGGGATTCCATCATCAGGGATATCAAGCCTAGATAGGTGATCAGCAACTCCGTTCTGCTTCCCCTATTTATCCACAACTTCTAAATTAAATTCCTGGAGAAGTAAGATCCACCTCAGAAGTCTTGGTTTCGATTCATTCTTCTGAAAAAGATACTTGAGGGCTGAATGATCGGTGTGGACTATCACCTTGCTTCCAAGCAGATATGGTCGAAACTTGTCCAGAGCAAACACCACAGCTAGCAACTCCTTCTCTGTAGTAGTATAATTTTTCTGTGCGTCAATTAAGGTCTTGCTAGCATAGGTGATTACCCTCAGCATCTTGTCTTTCTTCTGACACAGTGCAGCGCCTACAGCATAGTCGCTTGCATCCGTCATGATCTCAAACGGTTCAGACCAATCTGGTGGGACCACAATTGGTGCTGAGCAGAGCTTCTCTTTGATAGTCTGAAATGCTGTCAAGCATTCCTCTGTGAACTGAATTTGATATCCTTCTGAAGCAGGTCTGACAGGGGTTTAGCAATTTTTGAGAAATCCTGAATAAATCTCCTATAAAACCCTGCATGACCAAGGAAAGATCTTACATCTTTAACTGAAGATGGTGGGGGTAGCTTTTCTATTACCTCTATCTTGGCCTTGTCTACCTGGAGGCCTTCCTTTGACACCTTATGCCCAGAACAATTCCTTCTTGTACCATGAAATGGCACTTCTCCCAATTCAGCACAAGGTTGTGTCCTCACGGCGAGCCAAGATGGTCTAATTGCTCCAGACAAACATCGAAGCTTTGTCCATAGACAGAGAAGTCGTCCATGAAAACTTGATACTTTTCTCAATAAACTCATTAAAAATCGCCATCATGCATCGCTGAAATGTGGCTGGAGCATTGCAGAACCAAAGGGCATCCTCCTGTATGCAAAAGTACCATAAGGACAGGTGAAGGTAGTCTTCTCCTGATCTTCTGGTGCAATGGGAATTTGGAAATAACCACTGTACCCATCAAGGAAACAGTAGAACTCTTTCCCAGCTAACCGCTCCAACATTTGATCAATAAATGGTAGTGGGAAGTGGTCCTTCCTTGTGGCTCATTCAAGCGCCGGTAATCGATGCACATCCTCCAACCTGTGGTTTGTCTCTGAGGCACCAATTCACCTTTCTCATTGAGCACTGCAACTATCCCCCTTTCTTTGGAACAACCTGGACTGGAGACACCCACTGGCTGTCAGAAATAGGGTAGATATACCTGCATCAAGAAGCTTTAATACTTCGGCCTTGACCACCTCCTTTAGATTTGGATTCAACCTTCTCTGGGGCTGTCTCACTGCCTTGTAATTTTCCTCCATATGAATCCGGTGAGTGTAGAAACCCGGATTGATCCCCTTGATGTCAGCAACTGTCCAACCCATGGCACTTTATGTTTCTTTAGCACCTCCAGAAGTCTAGTTTCCTGAAATAGACAAAGATGCAGAGATAATAACAGGCAGGGTGTTACCCTCTCCAAGAAAACATATTTAAGATGGGAAGGGAGAGATTTAAGTTCCAGGGTAGGAGGCTTCTCTATTGAAGGTATGGGTCTTTGGATGGATCGATCCAACTTTTCTATAGCAGGAGAGGAGGAACGAAAGTATGATTTCCCTTGATTTAGCTGCTGGACGACCGAGGCCATCTCAAAGCTGTCTTTGTCATCCTCAATGGATCGACTTATTACCTGTTCTAAAGTGTCAGAAAACTTAAACAAAGAATTAAAAGAATCATTACTCCTATAGGTGTAGTCATCTCAAGATCATAAGAATTATCAATTAAATCAGCAGAGAAAACAGCTTGAGAAGAAGTGTTTTCTGCATCATCTTATTTATATCAAAGCTTAATTCTTCATCATGAAATTTCAAGGTAATCTTCCTTGTCAACATCAATAACAGTCTTTGCAGTTCTAAGGAAAGGTCTACCAAGAATCAGAGGTACCTCAACATCTTCATCCATGTCAAGGATCTCAAAATCAGCGGGGAAGAAAAATTTACCCACACTAACAACTACATTTTCAACCATATCTCTTGGTGTGATCGATGATCTATCAGCTAACTGGAGTCTGAAATGAATGGGAACGAGCTCACCCGCATGAAGCTTTTTAAACATGGTGTATGGCATCAGGTTGATGCTCGCTCCTAGATCGCAGAGACCGTATCCGCAATCCATGTCTCCAATTGAACAGGGGATGATGGGCTGACCAGGATCACCACACTTTGGAGGCAGCTTCTGTCGGATAGCTGCTGAACAGGTTTCGGTCAGCTGGATGGTGTCCTTCTCTTTATATTTCCTCTTATTCGAAATCAGATCCTTCACCAATTTGGCATAATTTGGCATCTGCTTAATCGCATCAATAAGAGGAATATTGATGGTCAGCTTTCGAAAAACATCTAAAAATCTTCCAAATTACTCATCGAGCTCTCGCTCTTTGAGACGGTTTGGAAACGGAAGTTCTTTTGCAGATATTTTTCCCTTTGTATTTTTGACAGCAGTTGAAAGAGAGGAAGAAGGAATAGGAGCCTGGATCTCCTCAGAAACTACCTCAGGAGGGGCAGGATGCCCTGATGGTGCACCGGCGGTATTAGAAAGAGGCTCGGTCTCCTCATCAGTACGACTTCCTGCCACTTGGTCTTTGATTAGGTTCCTCCCACTTCTCAGGGTAACTGCTGCTGCTTCTTCAGAATCCTCACAGTTTTCGTCTGAGACCGACACTGCCTTCAACTGCTCATTGGGATTGGTTTCCGGTTGGGAAGGCAGTGATCCAGAAGGTCTCTACTGTAAGAGGAATTGAGTCAACTGACTCATTGTTCCTTGCATCTCCACCATGGCATTCTCTAATTTCTGATTGATTACCGTTTGCTGGTTCTGCACCCAGGGTTCTGCACCAGGGTTGCCTGTTGTTGTATTGGCCTATGACATTGGCCTCCTCGGTTTGCCTCATCTCGGCTACTAGTGGGCAGTCCTCATAATCGTGTGCATCCCCACACTGAGAGCAGCAAGCTTCGTTGGTACTCGTGAGATTTTCTTGGCGGATTGCTTGGAGGTCGGCCCCATGGTGAGCTGCTCGAGCATTTTCGCCATGCTTCCCATCGTGTTTTTATCTGTGCTTGCTCGGCGGCTAGTTGTTCCATCATTGGGTCTGGAGCTCGGGAAGAACTGTGACCTATTGAGAATACTCGTCCTCCATTGCTGCTCCATTGGCGAAGCTCTTCACAGTAGGACTCCATAGATGCCATGAAATCCTCCCCACTTTTTGCTAGCAGGTTTCCTCCTAGGGCGGATCTTATCTCGCCTCTATTTTTGTCCTTTAACCCCTGGAAGAATCCTTGAGCCAATGAGGTGATGTCCTGACCATAGTGAGGGCACTGGCGGAGTAGTTCCTTGGATCGATCCCACGCCTCACAGACTGTCTCATTACCCATCTGTCTGAATGCCATCAGGTCGGCAATCATTTGTCGTGTCCTGGAGATGGGGATGTACTTCTCGTAGAATTTGTCCGTCATCTGCTCCCAGGTGGTAATGATGGCTGGCGGTAATCGATGGAACCATTTCGAGGCTTCCCGAGAGAGGCTGTGCTGGAACAAGCTCAGTCTGGCATACTCCTCCAATCCTTGTGATAATCCCAGGGAGTCCAAGTGCACCAGAAACCGATGTACATGATCTAATGCATCCGCTGGGTCGGCACCTGAGAATGTTCCTGCAGGATGATTTCGAACAACATTTGATTGGTGAGAGGGTTTTACCTTTTGCCAATCGGCTATAAGTTCTGCAGTTAGATTCGGTAGAACCACTGGGCCTCTTCTTGGTGTGGCTGGTGGTCTGTTTATCCTTCCCATTGTGTATTGGGTCACTGCACCTCCTCCAATTTGGTCATGATTTGCCGCCATGTTGAAGTCAAGCTGCCTTCTTGCTCTCAGAGCTTGGAGGTAGACTCTCTCGATATCGGGATCGAAGTCTGTATCTGGGGGACCAGTTGAACGCGTTCTGCGCATCCACTTGGTGCTTATAATCAGCCAGAGAAAAAAGAACAAAATGAGTGGGTTTTTAGAACTAAAAAAATAATGAAAAACAATTGTATAAAATGGCACACAAAATAAATTAAAAGCAAAATATATTACAAAACAAACAATTATAAACAGTGTGTTGCAATAAAGTAACGAATTAACCAAGGCTAGGGACTAGACAAAAGTCAAGTCCCCGGCAACGGCGCCATTTTACAAACGATTTATTTGACGTATTAAAAGCCTAGAAATAATCCTAGAATTCAATAATTCAATAGATCGTCAGGTTGCAAAAATCCCGGTCGAAATAGTATAGCAAATTATGAAGCGACTTGGGTGTCAATCCACGGGACTTGATAAGTAAGTCTAGCCTTAGGTAATGGTTAACTCAAAAAGGGGGTTTTGTTTTGGTTTTGGGTTTCAAAAAGATAACAAGAAAGTAAATAGCATATAAATTGAAGTGATAGTCTTGGGAGTGTGAACGGTACTCTAGGTTCAGGGAGTTGTTTCACTAGCTAGGTTCTGCATATTCTACTACTTAAGTGGAGACTTGGATCGGCTTGTAATTATGCATTAAGTCTTAATTCCAGATAGCTCATCTAGACAGGGCATGTAGTTCTAGTCTAGACCTAGCAAGTATATCTAGATGGTTTTAATGCACAGAATTACCAGTCGGTTTTGGCCCGGACTAAAGCTCCTAGTGACTAATGTAATCTATCCGATTGCAATTATCACAGGTAACAGGTTAATAGGACCGTCAATGCTAATCACCTTATCTGATCATAACATGATTCGAGGGCTTATAATAAATTCATGACGTTTATTAAAAGCACTTAAAAGCATTAACCTGAACAATCCAAATTGTCTCAACAAGCAGCAAAATAATGCAGAGTTTAACTAATTACAACATCCCTTCCCCTGGAGTAAATCCTCTTAGCTAGACATAGCGATTATAATAATAAAAGAGAGAGAGTTAGAAGAAATCATCTGTTACGAAGATCTTCTTGCTCGCTCCGTCCTTTGTCCATGCGTGCTGGCTTGAAGGTTGGTCTTGGTGATAATCGAGTGAACTGGGTGAAATGGGGCGAAAGTAGAATTTTTGGCGAGTTTTGTGAGGTGTCCGGCTGAAGAGGGTCGGACACAGAGTCGGACGTGAGATGTCCGGATATGTCTGGGTCGGACTCGATCCGGACGGGAGTAAAATGCACGTGTCCGGATCCGGACTTAATCCGGACAAGACTAAATGGCGTGAATAAGTGTGGAATGTGTATGGATGAGAGCGAAGGATTACGGAGGTATTTTTGTGAGATAGCAGATGAATGGAATGAGTCGTGAGTGAGCTATGCAGTTTTTGGAGGAAGTTTAGTGAATGGATATGGAGTGTATGTGAACGAGAGGGTATGCAGTGAGGGAGAGAAATGGAGTTAGACTCTGAAGTCTGGTGTGAATTGGAATGAAGGGCGGTGAGTTTATATAGGATTAGAATCAGACATGGATTAGTGGAAGTTTGGTAAACTGGAGAGTGGGTAACTTGATTGACGCATTGATTGAGCATGGAGCGTTTGTAAATTAAATCGCCGCTCTCATGTCTTCTTAATGTGCCGCCTAGGCTAATTATCAGTGCGTGAATTTTTATTTTTCAATTCTGTGTGACGTCCGGATCGTGTCCGGATCCGGACGTAACACAGAGTTTTAGATCTGAAACGTGAACTCCGGATCTGGAATTTTTTAGGTCACGTCCGGCTCTTGTCCGGCCGAACAGATCCGGACAAGAGACAACCGGATTTGTGTCCGGCCAAACTTATCCGGACAAGACCAATTTTTGTGTCTCTTCTCCTGATTTGTTCCCCGTTTTGTTGTGTTGTAATCCTTATGATGTATAATCTTTGTGTCCTGGGTTTTTCCTGTATTTAGCATATAAAATACATTAGTTCTTATCAAAACATCAATCTTAGGAAAAACACATAATAAGTGGGAAACATTGCCTGAATTGTTACAAATTATAAGGTATTTAAACCCTAAAAAGCCTATATGTTTCACACTTATCATCTTCCTCCTTTGCTAAGTTAATTCCTTAGAGCTTCTAAGCTCCATTAATGGTGTTTTAGGTTCTAACACCATTTTAATGTGATTTCCTAGTTAAATCTCCTAAGTCTTGAAGCAAGAAATCATCCTAGCAACTTCTACAATTTTCGCCAAGCATAAGTGTTCCAAGGAGGTTCCTAGATTCAACAACAACACAAGGAACAACAAGATCAAGTTAAGGTATATTTTTATGTTGAAAATCCTAGCAAATTACCTTAAGCAATTTTCAAAAATTAAGAGCTTCTAAATCCATATTCTCTTCATTATTTCATGAAGGAAACTTGGATCTACAATCATCCCAAGGTGTACCGAAAATACCTTGTTAAATTCCTAAGGTAAACTCTTGTAAAACTACTCCAAATCTTATTTATAAATCCTTGTTAGAAGTCTAACAAATGGATCTCCTAAATATGTACAAGAAGGCCGAATTCTCTACATCAAAATAGCATTTGAAGAGCTTGGAATTCAAGGAGAAATCAAGTACAAGAATTATCTTGATTTAAGGAGTAAGTTTATACAATTAAGGTTTATTAAGTTTAAGATTGATTTAAGATTCAAACTTTGGTATAAAAATTATGTGTAACCTCTAAATAAATTAAGGCCGAAAATACCTTGGGTTATATTGTCAAGAAAATAAATTATAACATATAAGGTAAGATTGTTACCTTAAGATATATATTTGTGTCACAAAAATTAATTATGTTACACATATAATTAAACCAAATGGTCTAGGGATAAAATGTTCTATTTTAAGTTTATAATCATTCAAGTCATTAGCATAATTTTTGGAAGTGTTATATGGCTTATATACATTTATATATATTTATTATAAGGTTTAAAACAAGTTTTGAAAACTATATGGTAAGTTAAAATTAAAGCCGAGAGTATAATGAACTATTTAGTGATTTTTGAAATATATAAATATATTAACTTATATTATAAATTTTGGGAACATTAAAAATAGCTACAAGTATTTAAATGGCTAGTTTAATAAGTTATATGGCTAAAATGTAAAATTTGAAAAGTTTAGTGTACAAATAATAATTGCCGAGAACATAAGGGGTCATTTGGCATAATTATGATATAATATAAGGTAGGGATTAATATTATGAATTTTGGTGAATTTAAATAAGTGTTTAAGTATTTAAATAACATTTTATAAAGCTTTGGGGCTATTTTGTGAGTATTGAGAAGTTTGGGATATAACCGAGAATATGCATGATTTTATGGGTATACTAAAGTATTAATTATGAAATTAAGTCTTGGTCAAAGTGTTGACCAAAAACTTTGGGTTAAAATGATTTATGACATAAAATATTAAGTTTATAAAAGTTTTGGGGTGAATATGTAATTTATGAAAGACATATGGAAAACCGAATTTAAAAGAGGGTGAATTGGTGATTTACGAAAGTATAGTGTCCACTTGGTTAATTAAGGAAATTAAATATTAAAACTATAGTTTATAAGTTAATATGTAACTTATATAAAGTTTTGGGGTTAAATTGTAAATAAAGGGAACATATATATTAAGACCGAAAGTAAATGTGGTCATTTAGTAATTTGTGAAAATTAATATAATTGTTTTGCAATGTCCAAAAGTTAATATGGTTATTTGGTGAATTATAAAAGTTATTGTGTCTAGTTTGTAATTACCGAAAATTAATATGGAAGTTTAGTAAATTATAAAGTTATATGGTTAATAGGTGATTTATAAAAGTTGTTGGGTATAAAATATAAATACCAGAGTAATAAGGTTGGTTTTGCAATTTAATAAAGAAAGGGATTAAAACTAAGTGCTATGGTATATTATGGAGTATAATGTTAAGTTTATAAAATAATTGTGGTTATAATAAAAATAACCGAATGGTATAATATAAAGAATAAGTGGAAATAATTATGGGTATATGATTAATGAAATAGAAATATGGTATAAGGTAGAAATTCATTATCACATGTGAGTACTACATAAAATAATGAACTACTAAACTACCTAGAACCACTGTTAAATAGCAGGGGGAAATAAAGAACATACAAAGTTAGTATACTACGAGTATAAACTCTACAGTGACAGTACTGTAATATTTAGTGAATAGTTATATTAATATTACCTGGTATTGCTTGTAAATATAACAGCGTACAGGGAGGAACTGTTAAAGCGTGAACTGTCAAGCTAGCTGTTATCACGGTGAACGGTATGTTAATTGTGTGGTCTGAATGTCCTAAGGATTTTCCTAAGGTCCAGACGTTATGTGTATAATTGTTTAAGAGCGATATCTGTGATTTATGTATATGATATTGTATACTGTATTGCTCAACACTGTTGCGTTTTATTTTTTACACGAACATCTTATGACTGGAAGTTTACACATCTAAACTGAAAAAGAAAAAGACTAACTGACCTTTAGGTATTACTAAACCTAACTGATGGTCAACTGTTATAGTCTTAACTCAAGGATTGGATATTGTATCACTGACTAAAGGGCTAACTTATAAAGAGAGGAATCCAGAATGTTTTGACTTTCTGGTTGCGCATCGTGATCACTACGAGAGACTTCAATGGGGAGTCACTCAAGGGAATCCATTGTCCACATTCGACGATGGCGGAGGGCACTACCGTTGGTGCACAGGTTCGACCGGATCGGTCAATATATTATCCAGGGCCATAAGGTCAGCTGGTAACGGTTCCATTGGAACCCAGGGGACTACTGTCCATTAATAAGTTTTAAGGGTTGTCTTGACATGACGCATGAGGTGGAAATTAATTGGAAAAGTTTAAGTGATTGGTTAAAGGACAAGGGCCAGGTGGCCAACTAACAAGTACAGTTTAATACGCGTATCTTGTTGATTACTGTTATGGATTATTGGTGTTTGAATATTGGTTGTGGTTATTATTATGCACTGATGTTTGCAGGTGGACTATTGTGTGATTGTTTGATATTACAGTTATTTCTGTTAATATTGTAAACCGGTATATCTTGTAAAGAATCTAATATCAAGATGGCTAAAATGACTTAAGGAATCTAGATGACTTAGGACTACATTTAGCATACCAGTATTTCGATTGCTGAGCCCTTCAATGGGCAAACATTTCAGGTTACTGAAGAAGACACAAGCCAGAGTGCGGGGAACAGGGTAGCTGCTGTGTTTTAATAAACACTCTTAAGTTTTATTTGGTATTGTAAAAAGGAGTTTGTTGTATTCAGTTAGCTGCTCATTTAGTTTGGATTTGGTCTGTAATAATTAGAGTGCTTAGTATCTGTTCATCACAGCGTGAGGAGTTAAGGTTGTTGGATGGAGTAAGGATGCCTTGTTACTCACAATGGTGAGTAACGGCGTGTAACACCAAGGTTAGATAGTTTTTATTTTCCGCTGCGACGTTATTTATTTTGCTACGACTTGCGACGTTTTAACAGGTTAGGATTAGGGGTGTTACAGTTTGGGTCGGTCGGGTCGCACATGGGTCGGTCGGGTCCAAACAAAAAAAAGTAATAATGGTAATCATACATATATATATGTACGTATGTATATATATATATAGTAGTACACCATTAATGGAGTAATAATAGTAAGGAAGTAAGTACATGAGTAAGAAAGCAAGTTTAAGAAGTAATACAAAAAGAATGATTTTTATAATCAAGTAAGGAATGTAAAGAACTAGTAAGTGTACATTAGAATTATTAATGAAGGAATGAGTTAGGTCAATAATAGACCATTGACCATACAACTTCATGTATGTATATGAATCAAATAGTTAAATTCTGAAGGATACCGGAAGTACGAGTACGATGGTGAACGGTATGATTTTCTCATGCCCCGTATGCTAGTTTGGCTACTCTGATTTGTGTGCTTATTTGATCACCTAAATAAGATAAATGCACGAATCGGATTTTAATGCACTTACCTGTGCTTGTATTATATTGTTCTTGCTATAATGTCTTGAACACTTAGTTTGTATAATTCATGAAATGAATGGATGAGAATGAAGTGTATGTGTAACTTGATGTGTACTTGTGTAGTGTATTAACCCTTGGTATGGGAGTAATGACTTCCACTAATTCCTAACCACCTAACTCCTAACTTGAGTAATGAGAAAAATGGAATGAGTAGAAGTCCGATATAGTTTCGGCCACGCGTGAGGATAAGGAGACACAAGAGGTTGGATCCAAATCCTGGCCTTAATCTTTTCCATGGACCAAACCCCTTAAATGGGTAACATCCTGGATTAGTGAGCCACCCTAAAGCCTGGTGGTGGGATATAGTAGTCCCTGCCCGGAGGTCATACCGACTTGACTTGAGTAAGTAAGTTAGTAAGGAATTGTATGAGTAATGGTCTTGACTATTGTAAGTCATTGACCACGAGTAAAAGAGTAAGTACACCCGATAACCCGGGTGTGTAAAGAAGCTAACGAGCCTTGTGTATGTATTAAAGAAGTGTATCTCCGTACTCCGGTAAGTATGATTGGTGGACTTGTATTGTCTTCCTTGTATTTATTGAATGGAATGTATGTATGTCTTATGATATGAATGAATTGTATTGTATAAAAGCAGGCATGTATGTATGACTAAAACGAACCGCATGTATTCAACCAAGTAGTCAGCGTACCCCCGTTAGCACGCGGGGTATGCGAATTTCATATGCAGCGTTTTGCTGTGCCCCTTGGGGCATGTTTTTATTTTACAGGTACCCGTGAGACTTGAAGGTCGAGTAAGGACCGGGATGAATTCTTTTTTAGAGTAGTTAGTAGATTTAAATTGGTGTACCGAGTTATACACGGCTTGACGCCTTTTTGAGTAGCCGGTGTACCATGTGGTACACCCTTTTGGAGAATTGAACTTGTGAACTTAGTAGGAATGAGTGGATGTACAAACTCATAATTTTTAAATAGTCTTGTAGAATTGGAATGTAATTCGTATACTTTTTGATACTCAGTAATCAAGTTTGTAAGTATTGGAAGTGTATTGTAAGCATTTTGTTACTCGGTATATTCTAATCTTCAGACCGATACTATAAGTAGTAGTAACCTTGTTAGTCTTGTAATGGCTAACGGTGTTGTATCACCCGCCGGGAGTATGTATGTATCCGCTGCGTGTAGGAGTAAGTATGGAGACGATTAGAGGATAATGGAAGGATTAGCGATTGGGGTGTTACACATAACACTAAACTCCATTATGCATCAACCTACTTGTATATAGACTATGTCAGAAACCCAGCAACTGAAAATCCTCCTAGGTTAGTGCCTATACGCAACGTCAATCACTTGTTTGCAGCGGATCATAGCAAACCTTACCCTTACGAACAATCTTTCAAGGATGACATGCCTATGAGCTACTAGCAAAAGAGAGAGAAACACCTATCCACCACACCTTAGACCATTCTGCAAAGTGCCCCATATTGCGCTTTGTGCCTAAATATCTATGAGCTGCACGTCACTAACCCAAGCCTGAAAATCTTTATTCCCCCATTGGGCCTTGATACGATCGCATGCAACTACTCAAATGGTGCTAGTATCCCGTAGAAAACTCATTAGAAACAGCAGCTCTAGATGAAAATTTTCATTGACCTGCAACAGTTCATCAAATAGTAACTTCCTCTCTCCCAAATCAAGGAGCATAAATGATAATTATTGAGCTTGCCATCCCTTCCGATCTTGCCATGACTTCAAGGATCATCCATCTTAATTCTTTCTCTACTTATTGGATTGCTATTCCTCCTCATCCCATATGACCACTATGCCTCTAGATCCACCTTGTCTTGGACGGTGTTTTGTGCTTGGATTGTTCAATGATATTAGCCTTGGTTAGACTAGGGTTTGGAACTTGGCATCCCAGCTATCTTAACAAGTCAATACATTCCTCTACTTTGATTTTCGGGCTGATAATCTTACCATTTTCATCTCTCGCTACTAGTTCTCTCCGTGAAAGGATCGATAGGGGGGTGTGATGGAACAGGTCAACAAATAATTTAATCCCTTCTCTGGTTGCTAGAGATTTGTCTATGGCCTTTTGCTTTTGAGTGTCTGTGGTCAAGTTAGTGGGCTGCTGACCTGGGCTGATATCTCCCCTTTCTTCACATATTTTTTTTATTGTAATCCTGCCCCTGACTTCCATGCCCTAGCGTGTTAATTTTTGGGCTTTGCATTGTCTACATGAGAAACGACTCGTCGTTGGGACCCATCTGATCATTTCCATTCGGAGACAGTGCCTCTCTTGCTGTCTCAGGGATAATTAAATCCTCATTTTCTGACTGATTCAGTCTCTTCTCAAACGTTGTTTGATCAGGACTCGCACCACTTTTTCTATGTTCCCCCTTCATTATTAAGCTTTTGTCGTTTTGGGCTCTGTATTGTGATGCCTCACTATTATCTATACTCCGACACAAGGAGTGTCGCATGAGTGATTTACTAGGCCCGCCTCTTCACTTAGTAGATTATTTTAGGAACAGAGATAATGTTTGTTGTCTGAGTGCGCCGGGCACTTTGGGAGCCATCATTACTCCTTGCCTCACCTACTCCTTCTTCTGATATTCTGTCTATATTTTCATTTTTATGACTTTTGACCTTCTTTGCATCCACATCACCAAATTGGATAATACTTTCTGCATGGTCTGGTTTGTTGTTTTTGACCCACTGGTTACTAACCTCAACTATGCTCACCGAGAATTTTTGCTTATCAACTGTGACTGTAATTTTCTAGTTTATCAACTAGAGCGTGGAGGTTTCGATTTGGATTCAAATTTCCGTGTTTTCCACAAAGTGGTTCTCTTCCTCTTCTATTTTTATGACCTCTCCAATGGTTTCTACTATTTTACGGATATTAGATTTGTTCCATGCATGCAAGGGTATCCCTCGCATTACTATCCCTGTTCTTCTCCTTTTGACTTGATCTTCTATATCCCAGCGCATCCACCACATCTTGTTCTGTGGTTTTTCTTTGGCTCCAAATACGACTTCCTCTACTTCTTCCCAAGAATTAAAGACCATAAGTAATTTCTTTCTTGAAAATGCCAGTAGGCCTACAATGTTTGGCCACTCACTTTGTAAGAAAGCCATGACCTCTTTCGCTGATCTTTCTTCTTTCATAGAGATAACTACACATCTGCTTAAGCACGATTTCATCACCTCATTCGATTGGATGTTGACTGACAATCTAGCTATGGCTTGGGACTTGTCATTTTGTACCCAGTACTTAGATTCCTCCGGTTGTGTGGGAGACTTTGACACTTTGCTTCGATGCTTTCTCTGGTTATCCACAACGGATTTGCCCTCCTTATTTTACTTCCCTGAAACTCCATTCTTGCCCACAACTTATCTCCATTGATATTCCATCCCCTGATTCCTTCTATCACCCTTTTGGCATCATCAACATGCCTCACATCTACAAATGCACATGCACATGGGTTTTGCTTCCTGGGCTTCCTACTAATGTAGAGTCTTGACCAATCTATGATCCTCTTTATATGAAATACCCCGTAATTAAAAACAGTGATTAATTAGGCTAAATATACTTTTAAAGGCTTAATTACACTTAAATAAATACGAGGGAAGAAATCCCGAAGAAAATGGACCTTTAAAACGGGTTAAAAACATAAACGAACCTTAAAGCGCGTTTTTCGAGGAAACCGGGAAAACGTGACTTTAAGCGGGTCAAATAGACTCGTAATAATTTTGGTCAACTAAATAGTCACTAATAAATATTAGTGAAGCTTTAGAACCAATAAAATTAATTAAACGAGAAAATTCTGGAAACGGGTACCGGTTAGTGGAAACTGTAACAACCGGTAAGTTGTGGGGTGAGAATGCAAATAAACAAAGTTAGTGTGTCCACCTTGCAAATAAAAAGTTAAAAGCTGTGTGTGTGTGGGTGTGGGATCCGATTTCCCCCCCCCCCCCCCTCTCCTCACTCACTTAATGTGTCTTATTTGCTAAAAGACAAACCTATTAACTAAAGCAAAAGAAAAAAAAAAATAAGTCTCTCTCCTCACTTTTCCCTCTTCCTCTCACGTGGCCCTCCTCTCTATTCTCTCTTTTCTCCCTTCTTCTTCTACCTTGCGATTTTCATGGAGAAAGGAAGAAACTCACACAACTCCCTCCTTCTCTCCTCTTGTTAACCCATCAATCTTGCTCCAAAAATTACAAAATTAGTACCATTGGAATCCCCTTGCAAAGGAGAACACTTTCCTCCTTTCAAAAATCCAAAAGCTCCATTTTCGATTTTATGGGTGTTCACCATTTGGAGATTCGAAGCCACCATTAGAAGCACCTTCACCTCCTTATCATCTTGAGGTAAAAAGAATTCCGAAAATCCATCGTTTCTAGCTCTCATTAGCATTTTAAGAATTTTCAGTTTTTGAATGCTTTGTTCTTCTTGCTCCAGCCGATTTGGCTTCTCTTGTGGGCTAGGAATTTTGTTCTCTTGCTAGTCAAGAACTCCATCCATCCATTGAAAGGTAATACCCTTGTCTAAACCCTAAAACATTAAATTCTAGGGTTAGAGTAAAAATGAATGCTAAATGGTATTGTGTATGTATTATGTGCTGTAGCACCTTGTGTGTGGGAACCCTATTGGGACCGAGAACAAAGGGAAGAAAGGAAGAGAAGGAAAAAAAAGAAAAGAAAACTAGCAAAACAAGGTAAAGTCTCTTACCTTGAGCTAGTTTGTATTGTGTATTGTAGCAGTTTTTGGAGTAGTAAAATGAGTAACGAGTAATGAGAATATTGTGGTATGATGAATAATGAAGTTGTAACAGTTTTGAAGTTTTTAAATGAAGTTTAAAAGCTTGGGAAAACCATGGGTAGTATGTGTGTGTGTGCAGGATTTTATTGTTGTTGTAGTAGTATTGGAATATGAGTATAATGTATTGAGTAAACAGTTGTGGGAATGTGAACTTGTGAGCTGAAATAGTGTGTGGAGAATGTTAGAAAAATAGGGGAGACCATGTCGAATTTTGTGTAGAAACGAGAGGACTTAAGTGTTCAAGAAGAGGAAGTACTTGGAGAGTTTCAACGGAGTGTTTTGTAAGTTTAAAACAGATGTGAAAAGATTGTAGGCGAGGTGAAGATATAGGATGCAAAGTAATGCATTTCGGATGCTAGGAGTAGCATTAGTTGAGGGAGTAATGAGGGAGAGAAGTTTGAATAAAAATCTGTAGCATGAGAAGAGGAAACAAAATCTGTAGCAAAGGGAGAATGAAAACTGATGCAAGTGTTGGGAAGAAATGAGGAAATTGGGTATAAGTTGTGTAAGAATGGAGTAGTAAGTTTGGAGGATGAATTAAGGTGATTTAGAGTGGGTAAGTAGTGCTAAATCATGTGGGGAAACATTGGTAAAGATTGGGGAAACAATGGGTAAAGAAAACACCCAAAAACAGATTTTAAAACTGAAGTACTGGCCGGACCGACCTTAGGACCGAACTTGCAAGGTCGGTCGAGCCCAGATTTACAAGACGGGAAACCTTCTGGAATCGACCGACCTTGCGACCGGACTTGCAAGTTCGGTCGGACCAGAAAATTCTCCCGTCTGAAACCTTCTGGAATGGACCGAACTTGCGACCGGACTTGCAAGTTCGGTCGGCCAGAAAAATTCCGCAGATGAAAGCTTCTGGAATGGACCGAACTTGCGACCGGACTTGCAAGTTCGGTCGGCCAGAAAAATTTCGGTAATGCAAGCTACTGGAATGGACCGACCTTGCGACCGGACTTGCAAGGTCGGTTGGGCTAAAATTTTCAAAGACGAAACTTACTGGAATGGACCGACCTTGGGACCGGACTTGCAAGGTCGGTCGGCCCTGGAATTTCACCCGATGTAGCCTACTGGAATGGACCGGACTTGCAAGGTCGGTCGCAAGTCCGGTCGGGTCAAAAAAAAAAAGTTTTAATTATGTGATTATAGTAATCATATATACATATATATGCCTATGTACACATATGCATATATAGGTAGTAATACACCATTAATAAGGTAATAATGGTAAGAAAGTAAGTAAGTTTGTAAGAAAGCAAGTTTATGAGGTAGTAAAGAAAATGATGGTTTTATAACCAAGTATGAATGTAAAGAAGTAGTAGGTATACATTGAAAGTATCAATGGAGGAGTAAGTTAGATCAATAATAGATCAATGATCATACTACTTCATGTATGTATAGGAATCAAATAGTTGATCTCCAAAGGAACCGGTAGTACGTATTCGACGGTGAACGGTATGATTTCTTCATGCCCTGTATCCTAACTTGGTTACCCCGATTTGTGTGCTTATGTGATCACCAACAAGATAAATGCATGAATCAGATTTATATTACACATAATTGTGTTTGAAACTATATTGTTCTTGTTTATTGCTCTTGAACACTCAGTTTGTATAATTCATGAAATGAATGAAAGGAAATGAAGTGTATGTGTAAGTATGAGTACTTGTGTATGTATGTATGTATGGAAGTAAGTATGGACTTCTACTAATTCCTAACAACCTAACTCCTAACATGAGTAATGAGTAAAATGGAATGAGTAGAAGCCCGATATAGTTTCGGCCACGCGTGAGGATAAGGAACCACAAGAGGTTGGAACCGAATCCTGGCTATAATCTTTTCCTTGGACCAAATCCCTTGAATGGGTAGCATCCTGGATTAGTGGGCCACCCTAAAGCCCGGTGGTGGGATGTAGTAATCCCTGCCCGGAGGTCATACCGACTTAACTGGAAGTAAAGTATGTAAGAAGTAAGTATTGTATTTGTATTGGTCTTGACTATTGTAAGTCATTGACCCGGAGTAAAAGTATTGAACACCGATTAACCCGGTGTGTAATAAGGCTAACAAGACCTTTGTATGTATTGGAGAATTGTATCTCCGTGATGCGGTGAGTATGGTAAGTATGAATGAATGTCTTGTATTGTATTCCTTGTATGTATTGTATGTATGTATGCTTGGTAAAATAAATGTATTGTATTGTATAAATCATGTATGTATGTATGAATGAAACGAACCGCATGTACTCGACCAAATAGTTGGCGTACCCTCGCTAGTACGCGGGGTATGCGGTTATCATATGCAGCGTAAGCTGACCCCCTAGGGGGAATGTTTTTACTCCACAGGTACCCGCGAGGCGTGAAGGTAAAGTAAGGTCAAGATGTGATTCTTTTTGGAGTAGTAGTAGGATTGGAACGGTGTACTGAGTTGTACACGGCTAAGGCCTTTTTGTGTAGCCGGTGTACCATGTGGTACACCTTTTTGGATATTGAATTCTTGATTGGATAGAAAGGAGTAGTTGTATAAACTCTTCATTTTTGGGAAGTAGTCTTGGAATGTAATTCATATACTTTAGACACTCGGTAATCAAATGTAAGTAAGTATTTGGTATTGGAAAGTAAGTAGTATGTATGTATTTCATTCTAATCATCAGACCGAAACAGTAAGTAATAGTAGCCTTGTTAACCGTGGAGGGTTAACGGCGTTGTATCACCCGCCGGGAGTAGGTAAGTATTCCGCTGCGAGAAGGGTAAGTATGGGATCGATTAGAGGATAATGGAAGGATTAGCGGTTGGGGTGTTACATTATAACTCGTCCCAATTGATAGTCCGATACACCCTTGTTAACGTTATCAATAAAGATAGTGACTAATTGAGGTGACCAACATGTTACGCTTGATCTCTCACTCTGCCAGTACCCATGCGAGCCTCCTCTTCTATACTTCTGGTATTCCGGTATGAGGCTTTACCTTGTTACCCCTATAATCCCGCCGCTCACTCCATGGTCTGTCTTTCGTTATAGGTCTTCTACCTGACCTTTCCTCTCTAAACCTTGTATGTCTACGGTTTCCTCCTCTCGAGTAGTTGGTGTCTTTCCTCATCGTTTGCGTACTGGGTTGGGTTGTGAAGTGTGATGCGTTTGGTGGTGAACAAGTGAAGGAGTGGTTTTTGGTTTCGGTGAAGGGCGTACGGTTGGTTTTGGTGGGCGGCGACTGGTTTGGTTTGGTTGATAACGGTGGCTAGTTTGTGGATTTGTGGTGGTGGGGATGTGTAGGGACGGTGGTACGGTTGGTTTTGGTGGAGGGCAACTGGTTTGGTTTGGTTGGTAACGGTGGCTAGTTGGTGGATTTGTGGTGGTGTGGATAGAGACGGTGGTCGTGGTAGTTTTTGTGGCTTTAGTTGGTGGTGGTACAACTATGGGTTACGAGGGAAGTGGGGGAGACACAAAGAGGGGAGAGATGACAGAGGTGGGAGATGTTACACTCTAACAAAATCAATTGCTAATCATGTACTCCCTCCTCCGTCCTAAATTGACCGTCCTGTTTGCTTTATGGCACGTTTTTCCACTTCAATATTAAACATATAAAATAAAATAATTTTAGAAAACTAAATTTTGTAACATATAGTTTATCATGTAAGGAATCATATGCAAAATTTAAAATTTCAAAATTAATTTATCTTATATGTTAAAAATTGAAGTCAAACGACATGTCCAAATAATAAACAGGATGGTCAATTCAGGACGGAGGGAGTATATTTTAGTCAAAATTTGGTGGATCCAATTAATGAGTTAAACAAATAAAAAACTCACTTGTGGACACAACTTTATAATAAAGCTTCCTAAAGTGCATTTAGTAACAGTCCCAAGAATTTTGTTTGGACCGGGACAAATTTTTCTTTAAAGACTATGATTTTGTAAAACATTATGTTATTTTATATGTTTTTAAAATTTATAACGTTCAGCTAATTTTTAAAATTTTGGAGGCCGGTGTCCCTCTGTCGATCTGCCACTGAGTGCATTAATCCCTCCACCGAACAGTACCTAATTTTTGCTCGATCGAATAGACTTTTTGTTCATGTTCTTCCTAAGCAGAACTTAATTTACCTAAGATTGAGGTGTTCATACTCTTGTGGGTCCCTTGCTGGTGTGTCTGATATTGATTTATTAAACCTTGGGCGTGTCCTTATTGAAGCTCATAAAAAAACAATCCAGTTCAGTTTGTCACATTCTTTTGTCATATTATCAAACGAGTTCATTTACATAATGGTTTTTCTTTTTGTATGTCATTTAGATTAAAATGTCATATCAATTGTTTTTTCTCTATAATTTTTCTAATTTCAGCTAATCACTATATGTTTGATCTACAAAAGAATGGGGATAAATCTTTCTAATATGACTATTGAAAGTAGCTGACAACTAATAAATTTATCTAGTCACGAACAAGACGATGGCAGCTGCATGCACAGCAACCACAGTCCACTATTTCGTACTTGCACTTAAGTAATAGTAGTAGTATAATACTCCTATATGAGTTTCAGTTCAGATGACTCTAGTGCACAATAGTAGTCAAGTACTTCGTCCAGCTGCTGCTACATTGTTATAGCTTCTCTAAACCTCTTTCTCAGTTTCCCCAGATATTAATAATGTCTATAGAGAAAAGATTCCCTTGCATGCGTAACACACAACTAGCTACAGCGGGGGCAAAGCAAACAGAAAAGCTTAAGTCCATAGATATGCACACAAAAAGTTCATTATTTATGTAGATGAGCACCTATATATCAGGTCATTCATTATTCATTCATAGTACTGCAACCACTGGTGAAAGAGATGATGAACCAATCAAATTAAGTTTCCAACTGTATAGTACTATATAATACTATAAGAGCTCTAATGTTTGATGGGCCTTATCAGCCAAAGCATGTCAGACATATAGATACAAAACGTACCTTAAGATGCTTAATGTGCTCGTATTCTACAGATGATCCAAGTGCTACGAGACAATATACGGATAGTGTTTGTTCAAATAAGGATACCTAGCTATATGCTTCCTAGCTAGAAACAAAAATAAGAAAAAGAAAAACAAAGAGCATACTCTTTCTGTTGTCATAGATCATTTGATTATATATAGTTTTCCAGCATACGAAGAATCGAGATCTGACGAGTGGTGGCACAGGCGATGTTGCGGGGCACCCGATTGATAATAAGTGACATACTAAACTAAACGACGACTTCCTAGGAGCAGAAGATCATGAGAATTTGGGAGAAAATTAATTTTGCACAATATGACACTTGAGTGCACAAATTGGGATTGGTTAATTTGGTAAAACTAAGCTTTAAGTAACGTTACCAACAGACAAAGGAACAGGAAATGACATTTTGACATATATACATCACCCTACATCTCACATGCACGAAAACCAAAAGCATTAGTACGTTCCATATAAGTGTCCTACCAAGCTATCTGGAGTGATCGTTTGATTGTTGCTGCTTTTTTTTTTCGGCCATGGAATTCTCACTACACGCACCAAATTTGGTGTCTTCATGTTTTTCCTTCATTATAAAGCTTTTTTTTTTTGGAAAAATATTATAATGCTTTTCAGTATGGATAGACAAGAAGAGAAACAGAGAAACATATTTGCTTAGAAAAGAAAGAAACATATTATATAGTATTCATCGTACAAGCAATAGGGAGCATGGGAAAGACAGATGATATCACAAAGTGCAAAACTTGTCATAGAAAGACTACTGACCACATCAAAATAACCACAACCCAACCCTAGTACCTCCATAGTCTCCTCGTTACTATATTTTTCTTCTTTATAAGTAAAGAGCTTATTATATGATACTGTACAGTAAATACATATACAACCATATTACCTTATCTTGTTCATCACCTTCCTAAGAATTGGATATAAGGGGACAAGAAAACCAGGGACGGATCCAAAGGGGGGCCGGGGGGGCACCGGGCCCCCCGAAACTTTTGAAAATTTGTCAAATGCTCTTATAAAATTTTGAAAATGTACAAAATGACATAATATTTTAAAGAGTGACAATGTCAAAAAAAAATTTTGCCCCCCCGAGACAAAGCTTCTGGATCCGCTACTGAAGAAAACCTTCTACATGCATACCCTGTCATTCCTTGTTTGCCAAAACAAATGTAATAGTGTTATGATAAGTCCTTTGCGATTTTGATGATAGCAAATGCCCTTAGTAGATTAATGTTTGTCTCAAGTATTTCAGGAATAAACTTTGATAGAATCACTTGGTTTCAAGTGGATTATGTTAAAAATATAACTTAAATTGTTCAAGAGTCATGTCTATTATCAAGAGTCATGTTTGTAAAGATATGTCTCTATGTAAAGTCACACCCTTACAAAAGGTAGCATCCAAAAGTCACTTACTACTACAATATAAAGAGGGTGTTGTAAACATTTTTTGACAAGTCATCAATCAAATCTATATTCTTTTCTTCATATATCTCCTATCTTCTTTCAAAAGATTCTTTCATTAGACTAGTGATCAACAGTCGGGCACCTGTCCACAATCGCTTAGAGTGAAGCTCTGTAAAGGCTCATCTTGTCACTTACCAAACTGATAGTAGAGACCAATCAGGGAGCTGCAGCATTGCTTAGGAAGCTTCCCGAAATTTGACTTCGAGGTCCTATCTTGGAGAGCATGCAGAAGATTGGAGAAGTACAAGAAGACAAAACCGCAAGTTGCTTTGCTACTTGAGTACAAACCGCTAGTTGCTTTTGTACTTAAGTACAATATGCTCCTTGGTCAGCTAAAGGGAAACCAAATGGAGAAGCTCCACAAGATCAGCCAATGACAAGTGTGGTACTCAAAGTTGTAGAAGAATATCTTTGAGATCCACAAAAAGGAGTGAAACACTTTTCCATATAAGTATGTCAACTCTCTCATTTGTCAACCAACTAAGAAATACGAAGAGAGAAAGAGAATAAAGAGTAAAATTGTAAGAGATGAGTTAACTGTTAGTTTCAGTCTAAAAGTGAGAGAGAGAGAGTCTTGGATAGAGTAGTAGTGTGAGTGTGGGTTGTAACTCATATTGTTGATAATACAAGGGTAACTATGATAATCGGGGAGCAGTCGTGAGACTATTGGGAGACTGTGACTGAACTGTTCAGTCAAGGGTAGAAGGGCTTAGAGGCTAAGTCCTAAACTGTCCCGAGTCCAAAGGTTAGGTGAAGGGAAATTGAGTGATTGCAAAGTGTAATACTCAATTGAATAGAAGATTACAGTTTGAAGTACTTGACCTCTTCTACTCCACTTCTATAATTCCCTTATTGCTTGATTTCAAGACATGTCAACAACTTGTCTGAGACGTATTGAGGTATACGCTAGCTACAAGGGGTATCAGAGCCATACTCTTCTAAGGAGTTAAGTACTCTTTGAGAGGATCCATGGCACATGCTAGCATGTTGGCTTATGAGGAAGGTGCTACTTCAAATCAAACACCATTGTTCAATGAAGAAAACTACACTTAATCAAAAAACAAAATGGAGTTTCACATCATAGTTGAAGATCACAGAATCTAAAGGGCAATCAGTGTCGATAACTACACCTTCAAGAATGCTGAAGGAAATCACCTCTCTATAGATGTCTTGACCGAAAACCAAGCGAAGAAGTTGGTGTTCAATGCTCGAGTGGTCAAGGTTCTTCAATGTGCGCTATTGCCTGAGCAATACTCTAAGCCCTCACTTGTCAAAACAACACAAAAGATATGGGAAACACTTGAGGTAACATATGAAGGCACAATTGAGATCAAGAAGACATGCATCAAACTTCTTCTCACACACCGAGTGCTCTTCAAGAAAGAAAAGAAACAATCCATTTTAGAGATGCATTCACGGTTCACAAAACTCACAAATGAGATGCTCGTACTAGGGAGAACAATATCCAATGAAGATCAGATTCGCAAGTTCCTTAGATCACTTCCAAAAACTTTTGACAATAAAATGAATACCATGCTGGAATTCCGTGATATATCAAAGTTGTCACTTGCTGAATGTTGGGATCACTGATCGCTTTTGAGATGAAGCTTTAACCGAGAAATTGTAAGACAGTCAAGAACGATAGAAGAAAAGGACTTACTCTTCAACCTGTAGAAGATAGTGAATTGGAGTCCAAGATGAATATGAGATGACTCTCTATGCCAAGAAGCGTTTCAAAAAGTTATTCAATTGCAAGCTAAAGAACATAAGTGAGTCTTGAGAACTCGTCGATCGACAAAAAAGGACACGGATAAGTGCTTTGGGTGCAACAGGTGTGGACACCACATCAAGGACTATCCATAAAGACCAAGAGACATAAATAACATGTTCAAAAAGTTAGTCAGACCATACTTTAGATAGAAACAGAATAAGGAAGCACTTGTTGCCGTGTGGGAAGAAACTGACGATAGTGATGATAGTAAGTCACATAGCGAGCAGTACAAGGATCAGAAAGCCATTCTCTGCATCGAGAGATATTTTCTAGATAAGGATCTAGGCAATCTATGTCGGTGGTGGACAAGGAAATCCTTGATGAGTCTTGCATTGAGCAGACCGGAGATAATGAAGACAACGAATAGATCAGATATCTTAAACTGAGAAAGAAAATTGAGAAATATGAACTACCGCGTCTTATGAAGTTTACCATTATACTTTTTGATAAAATTGAGAAGTATGATAAAATTAGTGAGGAATTGGCTGATGATGTTGAGCATCTATAGAATCAACCACATGATGAAAGTGTAGTTAATCTTAAGGTTGTTGAAATACCTCCAAACCTATCTATGTTAATTAAAGGTTAAATTATGATATAATAAGGCTAAATCATGCCTTAGAAACGTTAGCAAACAATTTAAACCATAGAAAACACAAGAAAACACCATAAAGACAATTTAAGCAAATATTTGCTCAAGACTTGGTGTAACCTTGATTAGGACCCAAAGGGAATTCCTATACCTCATTAACATGATAATAAACATGTTAAATCAATTACCAAAGAAAACCAAGCTCAAAAACAGGTTAAACACAAATTGTGCTTTAAGACTCCTTAAAGCACATTTTTGAAAAATTGTCTTAGAAATGGGTTTTGAGTGGCTAAATGACCAATTTTATACCTTAATAAACATGTGTACTATTACGTATCACATTAGGAAGCATAAATCAATGAGAAACCAAAAATTTCACAAATTTGTGCACTAATTATGAATAGTGACCAAATAGTGCCCAATTAAGACTTTAATCTCTTTTTATTAGTCAAATGGTCAAACGAGCCCATAAATATCCAAGGAAAGGGAGGGGCCGGTTTCTTAAGGGGTGAGTCATCACCAATGCTCCAGCATTTTAGAAAAGAAGAGGGAAAGGAAAGACAGTACTATTTGCTTTTTAACAAATATCTCACAATACCTCTCTCCTCTCTTCTCATTCCTCTCTTCTCCACCGTTTTTCTTCATCTTCATCCTCCCAAAGAAAACTGTTCTAGCTACAGCACTCCATTGTTCTTCATCTTCCATTGCTTGCCAAATACAAGTCCAAGCTCCAAATCCAAAACTAAGTGCATATTTGTGCTAGCTCATTCAAGACCTACAATTCTCTCTTTTCAAAAATCTAAAACCATAAGTTGGACTCCACTGAAGGAGATCCATTTGAAGAGGAAATCTCATGTTCTAGACCTAGTTTAACCTCTCTTTGGTTCAAGGTAAGAAAGAGCACAAAAACTCATCTTTCCTTTCATTTTTGTTCATGGTCAAAAATTACCATTTGAAGAGTCTTGTTTTACTCCTTGTATTAGCCTTGATTCAATCTTCAAAATAATAGAGGAGGTATTACCTTGATTCCTTATCAAAGTTCATTCAAAAATTCCTAAGGTAATCACTCATTTTAGTGCACTAAGCACTCCTTTGTAACCTAGGAATGATTCCATGAGACTAGGTATATTACTTAGCACTCATTAAATCTATTCTAATATTGATTAGAAGGTTGGAAAGTGAACAAAGTCATTCGCTGATTTTCAATCAAGAAAACCAAAAAGAAGAGAAAAAGATAAAGGCTTGAAAACCTAAGGAAAATGGTCTACCTTGATGTAGTTTAATGCCTTAGGAAATTGTATTTATATTGATATATAAACAAACTAAAGAGCCAATGGTAAATGAGTTAGTAAAATAATCATAAGGTGAATTACAAGAGCATTTATAATTGCCATGGGATTGATGTGTATAAATGTAGGTTTATAGCTAAATGATGGAAATTCAGTGTTTAGTTTATGTCATTTTAGGGCCTAAGAGCCATGTCATTTAAGGGTCTAAGTTCCAAGCAATTTAAGTTTATGCATTATATTAAGAACTGATGTAGTTTGAGTGTAAATTGTGTGTAGAGAACACCCATTAAGAGTTTGATTGTCTTTGGTTGTTTGAGGAGGAAAAACTAAGTATTTGAGTATAATGATATAGTAGGGAAGATATGCCAAATTTGGGTGAGAAGCTAAGTGTTTTAAGTGTTCTAGTGAACTACTATGACCTAGAACTTGCTAGGAGTCATTAAGAGTTAAATTGGTGGAAAATGATAAACTAAGGTGTTCTTGAGGATTAGTGTAACACCCCCAAACACTGGCCTAGGAGTTAGGGGTATTACATGCCGCGTATTATTACATAATAACACAAGACTCTAATAAATGAACTTAAACAGATAATCAAACAAGGCCCAAAACGAATACTTGAATAAAGGTATATCAAAGAGATGTTGACACATTCCAAAAGTCATTACAGAACCCACCAAACGAATATCAAAAGCGGAAGCTAACTGAAGAGGTCCAAAGGCTCAAAGTCAAATACAAATGTCTCAAAAGAATTCAAATAACGAAACAAACTAAGCTCCAGAGCTGAGCAAGTGACCTCCGTCGATCAATCTGCAATGTTAGATAAAGTAGGGGAATGAGCAAACAACTATGCCCAGTAGATGACCAACTTCATCAACCAGCATGCTCAAAACATTTTAAGAATATTAACAAAACAGAAGGAGTCGCAAGGAGTCCATAATCATGTCAGAAAATAGAAGCAGAAGTCCACTCAATTAAGGACCCAACAGAGTCAGAAGTAGACGGAATCAGGAAACAGAGCGGGACACTAGTTGATCACGGCATACAGACAGAACGAGCAACCAGCTCGTGAACAGAACGAGGAAACCTCACTCGTAAACAGAACAGATGAAACACCTGTGAACAGAACGGGGAACATCACCCGTGAACAGAAGGATCCTACATAGCGCGCTACGAGACAGCGAGACCAGCCATCCAAAGGTTCAGACACAGAGATAACTAGGTCCCAAAACAGAAGCTTAAAACAATTAAGCATATGTGCACCAAAGGCACCAGAAAGCACATAAGTAGCTTGGAAATCAGAAGGGGAATCCAACCCCGCAAACGGAAGTCAAAACGGAGCTCAAACGAGCAAGTTACGGTCAAAACAGAAGCTCATCCGAACTTGTGTCTGGACATTAATGTTCGGACAAAAGTCGTACCTTAAAACAGAAACAGAAACAGAGGTGTCCGAACATCAAAGTTCGGACTGATGTTTGGACGCTTTTCGGAAAACAGATACGTGTAGAGTCCGAGCTTGTGTCCGGACATCAATGTTCAGACACAAGTCGAAGCAAAATCAGAAGAATGAGAACAGTGTGTCCGAACTTCTGTCTCGACTTACAAGTTCGGACACCATTCGAGACTTGTAAGTCGGACTCGTCCTCGCACCCCGTCCGAACATCGAAGCTCGGACGGAAGTTCGGACACGTCAAAAAGTTCAGAACTTCAAAACGCAGAAGGGCATGTCCGAACTTCCAAGGTCGGACGGAAGTTCAGACGCGCCAAAAAACTCAGAAACAGAGGCGATTTTTACACAAACAGAGGCACCAAAACAATGTCAAAACATTATGAGTTTGCAGAAAACAACCTTGGGGGTTTGTAAGAGTTAAAACGGCATTAAACAGACAGTTCACAATCACAATTTCAAGACAAAACACAACTCGAATCAGAACCGGAACGAAACTCCCCAAGGCTGAACACACAAGCGAATCCATAAGCCACCTACCTCGATAATCAGCAGACGGAAACCAATCTGAACAGCAGAGCCAACCGATGCAAAATCCCGGAATGCAACCCAGCAACGCAGACCAACGATGCAGTTCCGAACACTGAACAACCACAATCGCAGAACAATGCCAATTCAGAAACGTAACCCCTAAACCCCGAGACTGAAACGCAGAACATAATCGCAACCCTTACCTGAATCTGACCACAAGGCAGCGGATTCGCAGATGATGCCAACAGCAGAAGAGAATTGATAGAGCACAAGAACCAACGCTGAACCACAATCAGATTGCAGAGGAAATCAGAACGAGGAGAATACCGGAACCAAAGGATTAAAGAAAGAAGAATTTGTCACGCCTACCTCGAATGAACCAGCAATTCGCAACGGCGGAGTAATCCACAGTAGCACTTGGATAGCAAAACAACGTCAAAGGAGCCTAGACTGAACGAGAAGAGAAGCGGCGTTGAGAGAGAAGAGAGAGGGAGAACTAGGAAACTGTCAGATGAAAGAACGATCTGATCGTGGTGTGGAGCGTGAGGATTAATTAACAAAAGAGTTAATTAATGCTTACCAAAATTCATCAGGAGGAAAGGTCCACTTCGCCCCTCAACTTTAATCCAAAGGACACCCATGTCCTGAATATGCAAACCAATCTTAAAATTACAACGCGACGAAATAAAATCTGTAAGGAACTTATGGGTTATAACATCACCTCCCCCTTGAAAGAATTTCGTCCTCGAAATTAAAACATACCTACTGCTCGAAGAGGGCAGGAAACTTAGAACACACTTCACTTTCGACCTCCCAGGTCGCCTCTTCCTCTGACTGACCCGACCACTGCACCTTCACCAAGGGCATGGTCTTACTCCTGAGCTTACGAATATCTCGAGCTAGGATCCTCGAAGGAACTGCCTCGAACGTGAAGTCCTCCCTCAACTGAAGCGGACTGAAGTCAATCACATGTGATGGGTCTGGAATATACTTCCTCAGCATAGACACGTGGAAGACACTGTGAACTCCAGCCAACGACGGTGGCAAAGCTAAACGATAGGCAACCGGTCCGATCCTCTCCAGGATCTCAAAAGGACCCACAAAGCGAGGGCTAAGCTTGCCTCTCTTCCCAAACCGAACAACTCCTCGAACTGAAGTAACCTTCAGATACACATGGTCGCCCACCTCAAACTCTAGAGGTCGTCTCTTCTGACGACTCTGAGCCACAAGCAAGCGCTCTCTGATAGACTGAATTTTTCCCACAGCATCCTGAACTAAGTCCGGACCAATAACTGCTCTCTCCTTCAGATCATCCCAACAGATGGGTGATCTGCACCTCCTGCCATACAAAGCCTCAAACGGGGCCATCCCGATACTAGTCTGGAAGCTATTATTGTAAGCGAACTCTATCAGCGCCACGTGCTGATCCCAGCTGCCTCCAAAGTCAAGCACACATGCTCTGAGCATGTCCTCCAGGACCTGATTCGTCCTCTCTGTCTGCCCATCCGACTGAGGATGATACGCTGAACTGAAAGACAACTTCGTCCCCATAGCCTGATGCAAACTCTGCCAGAATCTGGATACGAAGCGCGGGTCTCTGTCAGACGCTATAGAAGTAGGAACTCCATGCAGACGCACTATCTCATCCATATATAACTGCGTCAAGCGATGCAAACTGAAAGTCTTCCTGACAGGCAAGAAGTGGGCGCTCTTCGTGAGCCTGTCCACTATCACCCAAACTGCATCAAACCCCTCGGAGTCTTAGGCAGCCCCATGACAAAATCCATACCGACGCTCTCCCACTTCCACTCCGGAACGGGAAGAGGCTGAAGCAAACCAGCTGGTCTCTGATGCTCGGCTTTGACCTGCTGACAGGTCCAACATCTGGATACAAAGTCAGAAATATCCCTCTTCATGTTACTCCACCAGAACGTCTCCCGAAGGTCCCGGTACATCTTCACACCACCTGGGTGTACCGAGTACGGGGCTCCATGAGCCTCCTGCATGATCTCACGTCTCAAAGCGTCGTCTGCCGGCACACAAACACGCTCTCTGAACCTCAAGCAGCCATCCTCTGAAACTCTGAACTCAGACTCCTGACCGGAAGAGATACTCTCTCTGATCTTACACAAACCGACATCGAGCTCCTGACTGGCCTTGATCCGGTCGATCAAGGTAGGCTGAATCTGCAACGCTGCTAACATCCCAGATCTCTCTGGACGGACGACCCAGATACCCATACGCTGCAACTCGAGAGCAGACCTCTGCACCCCAGACAAAGCACAAACGGCCCCAGACGGACCCCCCTACTGAGCGCATCAGCAACCACATTCGCCCTACCCGGATGGTAGAGGATCTCCAGATCATAATCGTGTAGCAACTCTAGCCACCTCCTCTGCCTCAAGTTCAACTCCTTCTGAGTGAACAGATACTTGAGGCTCTTGTGGTCTGTATACACCTTACACGCTGCTCCATACAGGTAGTGCCTCCAAATCTTTAACGCAAAGACCACAGCAGCCAGCTCCAGGTCGTGGGTCGGATAGTTCTTCTCATATGGCTCAACTGATGAGAGCCATATGCTACTACCTTCCCATGCTGAATCAGAACACACCCAAGTCCCTTATGGGACGCATCGCAGAAAACCTCTAGTCTGTCACTACCCTCTGGAAGGGTCAGAATCGGCGCAGACATCAACCTCTTCTTCAGCTCCTGAAAGCACTGCTCACAGGCCTCGCTCCACTCAAACTTCACATCCTTCTGCAGCAGACGAGTCAAAGGAATCACGAGCTTGGAGAAGCCCTCCACGAACTTACGATAGTAGCTCGCTAGTCCAAGGAAGCTACGAATCTCTCCAACATTAGTAGGCCTGGCCCACTCAGTAATAGCTCTAATCTTCTCCGGATCTACGGAGATACCATCCTCGGAGACAACGTGTCCCAAGAATACCACCTGATCCAACCAGAACTCGCACTTCTTCAGCTTCGCATACAACTTCTTCTCCCTCAGAGTCTGGAGAACAGTCCTCAAATGCCCCTCATGCTCCTCAGCACTCTTGGAATACACCAAGATATCATCTATAAACACCACGATGAACTGGTCTAGAAAGGGCTTGAACACCCGGTTCATCATGTCCATAAACACAGAAGGCGCATTCGTCAAACTGAATGGCATCACTAGGAACTCGTAAAGTCCATAACAAGTCCTGAAGGCGGACTTAGGCACGTCGTCTGCCTTAATCCTCAGCTGATGACAACCAGACCTCAGATCAATCTTCGAAAACACCTTAGCTCCTGCTAACTGGTCGAACAAATCATCTATGCACGGGAGAGGGTACCTATTCTTAATGGTAACCTTGTTGAGCTCCCTGTAGTCAATGCACAAACGCATGCTACCGTCCTTCTTCTTAACAAATAACACTGGCGCTCCCCAAGGCGACACACTAGGGCGAATGAAGCCCTTGTCCAACAACTCCTGCAACTGAACCTTCAACTCCTTGAGCTCAGCAGGCGCCATGCGGTATGGGGCCTTAGAAATGGGCTGAGTCTCAGGTGCGAGCTCGATCGAGAACTCCACCTCTCTGACAGGGGGAAGCCCAGGTACGTCATCCTGGAACACATCTGGGAAGTCTCTGACCACTGGAATCTCCTCCAACTTCGCATCCTTGCGAACCTCAGGGATGTAACACAGATATCCCTGGCATCCTTCCTCAGAAATCGAAACGCCTGCATAGCTGATATGACTGGCGGCGAGCACGGGAGTCCATTCCCTGCTACAACTAGGCGGGGCTGACCCGGCTCCTCAAAAGTGACTCTCGAAGCAGCACAATCAATGGGCATGGTGCGCAGCAAGCCAATCCATGCCCAGAATCACATCAAAAGTAGTCATCTCCATCGGAATGAGGTTAGCACCTAGAGTCCTATCTCTGACTAACACAGGACTATCTTTACAAACAGAATTCAAAAGTATAGAAGAGCCCCTAACCAATGGACTATGCACACATAACTCAACACCCAGAGGCACAACAGGCAAACCGAGTCACCACTAACTCAGCAGAAATAAAAGAGTGGGTGGCTCCAGAGTCAAACAAATAGAAGACAGAACGAGAAGACAGCTGGAGAATACCTGTAACAACTCTGTCAGTCGATCGGTCTCTCTCTCCAGCCATCGCGTACACTCTGGCCTGGCCCTGGGGCTTCTTCTTCTCAGCCCGGTCGCGATCTCTAGACCCAGATGCAGATCCTCCAGCTCCACCTCCAGTGCTACCCCTGCTCCTCTCAGCCCGTGGGCAGTCAGCTATCCTATGCTCCAAGGACCCACACTTGAAGCAGGCTCCGGACTTCCTGTAGCAGTCCTGGCCTCTGTGAAACTTGCCACAGACCTGGCACTTCGGAGTGGGAGCTGACGAAGACGAACCACCTCTATCTCTCAAACGGTCCCCAGAGCGGTCTCCAGCTCGGTCTCCAGTCGACTGCTTCTTTTGAGAAGTAGGCTAATCCCTCCTATCACTCTCGTCGGACCTCTACTTCCTCTTCTGGTCCTTCTCGCCAGACTGGCGGCCCCTCAAATCAGCCTCTACCAACAGGGCAACATCAGCAACGTCCCTGAAGGTCTTGTGACGCAGCGGCATCACAGCAGAGCGAATGTCTGGCCTCCGACAGCTCTCAAACTTCCTGGCCTTCCTATGCTCGTCCGGCTCAGGTGCAAACTTCGACAGACTGATGAACTTCCTGACATACTCCTCCAGACTCATATCGCACCCCTGGCGAAGCCTATTATACTCCAAGTTGCGCTGGTCCTTATAGACGTCGGGGTAGAACTGCTTGTTGAACTCCCCGGTGAATTGCTCCCACGTCCAAGACTGTGGGAACTTCCCCATCACAGACCTCCACCACTCCTTGGCTTCGGCCTTGAACAGAAAGGTGGCGAAGTCCACCTTCTGCTCCTCCTCAGAGCCCATAACTCTCAGCAAATCCTCCACCTCTGACAGCCAATGACTGGCCTCCTGGGGATCTCCTGCCCCGTCGAACGATAGCGGCTTCAGCTTCATGAACTCCTGAAGCGCCTTCACATTCCGGCCTCCAGCATCCGTTCCAGCTGGGCCTGCTCCACCAGCTGCTCCTCCTCCAGCTGGTCCACCCCCTGCAGCCATGGTCTGCATAAGCTGCGTCATGAAATGCTGAACAGCATCAGCAACGTTCCCTGGGGCCCTTCTTGGCGGCATTCTGAAAGTCCAACAGCAGTCAATTAGACGTCGCGTATTATTACATAATAACGCAAGACTCTAATAAATGAACTTAAACAGATAATCAAACAAGGCCCAAAACGAATACTTGAATAAAGGTATATCAAAGAGATGTTGACACATCCCAAAAGTCATTACAGAACCCACCAAACGAATATCAAAAGCGGAAGCTAACTGAAGAGGTCCAAAGGCTCAAAGTCAAATACAAATGTCTCAAAAGAATTCAAATAACGAAACAAACTAAGCTCCAGAGCTGAGCAAGTGACCTCCGCCGATCAATCTGCAATGTTAGATAGAGTAGGGGAATGAGCAAACAACTATGCCCAGTAGATGACCAACTTCATCAACCAGCATGCTCAAAACATTTTAAGAATATTAACAAAACAGAAGGAGTTGCAAGGAGTCCATAATCATGTCAGAAAATAGAAGCAGAAGTCTACTCAATAAAGGACCCAACAGAGTCAGAAGCAGACGGAATCAGGAAACAGAGCGGGACACTAGTTGATCACGACATGCAGACAGAACGAGCAACCAGCTTGTGAACAGAACGAGGAAACCTCACTCGTAAACAGAACAGATGAAACACCTGTGAACAGAACGAGGAACATCACCCGTGAACAGAAGGATCCTACATAGCGCGCTACGAGACAGCGAGACCAGCCATCCAAAGGTTCAGACACAGAGATAACTAGGTCCCAAAACAGAAGCTTAAAACAATTAAGCATATGTGCACCAAAGGCACCAGAAAGCACATAAGTAGCTTGGAAATCAGAAGGGGAATCCAACCCCGCAAACGGAAGTCAAAACGGAGCTCAAACGAGCAAGTTACAGTCAAAACAGAAGCTCGTCCGAACTTGTGTCCGGACATCAATGTTCGGACACAAGTCGTACCTTAAAACAGAAACAGAAACAGAAACAGAAACAGAAACAAAGGTGTCCGAACATCAAAGTTCGGACTGATGTTCGGACGCTTTTCGGAAAACAGATACGTGTAGAGTCCGAGCTTGTGTCAGGACATCATAGTGTTTGGCCAATCAAGCAAATCAGAAGAATGAGAACAGTGTGTCGACTTCTTCTCCGGACTTACAAGTTCGGACACCATTCGAGACTTGTAAGTCGGACTCGTCCTCGCACCCCGTCCGAACATCGAAGCTCGGACGGAAGTTCGGACACGTCAAAAAGTTCAGAACTTCAAAACGCAGAAGGGCATGCCCGAACTTCCAAGGTCGGACGGAAGTTCGGACGCGCTGAAAACTCAGAAACAGAGGCGATTTTTACACAAGCAGGCATTAAAACAATGTCAAACATTATGATTTGCAGAAAACAACCTTGGGGGTTTGTAAGAGTTAAAACGGCATTAAACAGACAGTTCACAATCACAATTTCAAGACAAAACACAACTCGAATCAGAACCGGAACGAAACTCCCCAAGGCTGAACACACAAGCCGAATCCATAAGCCACCTACCTCGATAATCAGCAGACGGAAACCAATCTGAACAGCAGAGCCAACCGATGCAAAATCCCGGAATGCAACCCAGCAACGCAGACCAACAATGCAGTTCCGAACACTGAACAACCACAATCGCAGAACAATGCCAATTCAGAAACGTAACCCCTAAACCCCGAGACTGAAACGTAGAACATAATCGCAACCCTTACCTGAATCTGACCACAAGGCAGCAGATTCGCAGATGACGCCAACGACAGAAGAGAATTGATAGAGCGCAAGAACCAACGATGAACCACAATCAGATTGCAGAGGAAATCAGAACGAGGAGAATACCGGAACCAAAGGATTAAAGAAAGAAGAATTTGTCACGTCTACCTAGAATGAACCAGCAATTCGCAATGGCGGAGTAATCCACAGTAGCACTTGGATAGCAAAACAACGTCAAAGGAGCCTAGACTGAACGAGAAGAGAAGCGGCGCTGAGAGAGAAGAGAGAGGGAGAACTAGGAAACTGTCAGATGAAAGAACGATCTGATCGTGGTATGGAGCGTGAGGATTAATTAACAAAAGAGTTAATTAATGCTTACCTAAATTCATCAGGAGGAAAGGTCCACTTCGCCCCTCAACTTTAATCCAAAGGACACCCATGTCCTGAATATGCAAACCAATCTTAAAATTACAGCGCGACGAAATAAAATCTGTAACGAACTTATGGGTTATAACAATTAGAATGACCTAGGGTCGTGTAGGAGGAATTAGATGTTAGAATGGTGAATTTAACACACGAAAGTCATGGTTTGAGAAGTCTTAAGACTTGTGCAAAATTTGAAGGAAAATGAGGTATAATATCTTGTGAAGGTTTAGATATGAACTAGAGAATATAACCTTGAGAATTTTGAGTAGTTTAAGTAAAGGAGATAAAGATGACTAATAATGCATTAGGTGTAGTCAAAATGGTGGTGAGGAAAGACTTGGGTTAGTTAAGGTAGTAAGCAAAATTTACATCTCAGAAGCCTAAGAAACTAAGTTGCAAGTGTTAGGAATTTAGTAAGAATTTGAGTAAGAATAATCAAGGAATTTAGTATGAGTTTAGTAAATGAATTAGGAGATTTAGAGTGTCAAAATAATGTTAAAACATGCTATATTACATGTGGGAAGATTGGGGAAGAAAGAGGTAAAAGATTTGAATTGAAACAGAGTGAAAACTGTCAAAATTTGCAACAGACCAGTGTTGGTCCAGGTTTACAAATCGGTACACAAACCCGGACCACACTAAAATCATGGCCGAGAGCGTTTCAGTGGTTTGGTCCGGGTTTACATACCGGTACACAAACCCGGACCAGCCTAAAAACATGGTAGAGAGTTCACCCGAGAGATGGTCCGGGTTTACAACCTCGGACACAAACCCGGACCACCTCACAAATGTTACAGAATGTTGAAAAATGGGTTTTAAGATGGGGAATTGTTTGGTAATGATATTATGAGATTGTTAGGACTTGATTAATGACATATAATGGTCATTAAAGGTATAAATGAGCTTAAGAAATAATGAGAAGAAAAACTTACGTGATTAAGATGAAACTATCATGACTTAGTGGTTATTCATCACGAATCATTAGTGATTAAATAAGCTAGGTTAATTAAAATAATTAACCACCCGATTGGTTGAATGTTATAGGATATGAGTATTGGGACTCCGGAGGAGAATAGACAAACGACGACCAACAGTGAACGGTATGGTTTTCTTGTAGCTTGCTTGCTAACGAGGTGTCCCTCGGCTTGTGTGCTGTTTGTTTATATGTTCCGACTAAACAAGATAAAGCATGCAACCGGTTTAGTGTATTTGTTGTCTGTTGTATTCAACTAACATAACTTATCTTTGAGGACTTACTAACTATGCTTAGTAAACAATTGTATGAGAACATAACACTCCCTAATATTGGTTGGTTAATACCCGAAAGAGGGTTAACTAACACCTTCGTCTTTGAAACTTCTACTAACTGGAACTTGGGGGTGAGGAATCTAGAATGGTTCGGTCATGCATGCATTAAGTAGGAGATCGGTATCTGTATCAGATCTGACTTCCGTTTGGGACTTGTCTATGACTTGTTCTAGGCGACAAACAGACCTAGCCACTTTGAATTACAGCTCAAGATAGGAGGCCTGTTTAAGATGGTGTGGTGGGATCTACCTAAATCCCAATTAATTTGAGAATTATTGTTTATTCAACCATTGCAGTTCTCGGCCGCTGGCTAGGGTTACTTTTGACCAGATAAAAATAAACAATAGACTAAGTATAACCAATCTAGTTAAAGAACGGTTGACTTATTTGAGATGAAGTATGAGGTGAGAATTAAATGTTTCTCAATTTAAGGAGTTAAAAATCTAACTCACTTACTCAATGAACGTCCATTGTGTCGTTCGAATTGTTTAAGCTATGAATTGTTTCATATGTTGTGTTGTGTTTATTGTACTTCTTATTAATGTTGTATGAATAATGAACCACATGTTTACGACAAAGTAGTCGTGCGCAGCCTCGTTAGCTTGGGGGCTACACGTTAATCGTACCAGCGAAGGTGTTGAGCCCCTTGGGGCATCCATATTAATTTTTCAGGTAAACGTCTGCAGAAGACCCACCTTGGAGTAGGAGCAGGTAGAGTTACTATGGGCTTTACTTTTGTATACGGGATGTGCATGTACACCCAATTGTGATACTTGAACTTGTTAGTAAACTTGTTAGAGTTTGAGATACTTGAGACTCATTTGATGTATTTTGGTTAATGGTTGTAAATACTTATGTTCGGTATATTCTAGACTGTAAACTATTATATAACGATGTGTTTCTCGTATTGCTTAATGTGGACTAACTGATAGATCGGGTTTCCCCGAGTAAGAGAAGGCTTTCTTCTCTCTGGCGTTTGTTCCCCATATTCAAAGTTAGGGAAGTGGAGGGCGGGTTAGGTACTATATAGATATCCGGTAAACACCGGGAAGTCTTAACTAACACACCTCTCGCTCTATCTCTCAACCCTTAACCCATATCTCAAACTCTAACTCGGTATCCTCCTAAGTTCGGTAATTCTAGTCATCAGAGCGTAACTACGCTCTGATAACACTTTTTGTAACACCCTATCTCATAAATCCATTCCCAACTCATAAACCTCCAACCAATTATATTAACCACACATTGGAATTCTTACAATAATTGGTGTTACCGCCGTTAGTCACCCGCATGACTAACTAGGCATGATAAATACTCCAAGATCTAGCTACGGTCTAATAGACCCAAATATACCGAACGTTAGTATACTAAAATCTTAACCAATTACATATTTTAATACAACTATCTAATACCTAAATACATCATACTACATCTCATACCACTACTAAACGATTGTACATGACAAACTTGTTAACAAAAGGAAAAACAACACGAAGTACTTCTACCGATCCTACTCTCAGGATGGTCGTCTTGGTCATTCACCTGCAAAATAAATATGTTGCCCCAAGGGGGTCAGCCACCTTTGCTGGTACGATTCCTTATAGCCCCCAAGTAACAGGGCTATGACGAACTACTTGTCGTAGCATGCGGTTGATTATTAACACAACATAAATAAGAAGTGCAATAAACACCACACCACATATGAACAATTGTAGTTCAACACAAGAACGACTTAAAAGCGTTCCTTAAGTACGTGAGTTATCTTTTAATCTTAGGTTATGATTTTTTATTCTCAATCCAAGTTATTCAGTCTCATTATACCAACCGTTCTTTAATGGAATTGGTTGTATCTTAACTTAATGTGATCTTTGTCGGGTCAAATTAACCTAGCAAATGAGCTAGCTATTAACTCCATTGTTTAAATAAACAACTTATCTTAAATTTGGGATTTAGGTGATCCCATCGTACCATCTTAATCTTGCCTCCCACCTTGAACCGTAATCCAAGGTGGCTGAGTCGACCGTCGACTCTCGGCAACAAGTCCGAAGACAAGTCTCAAGGGAAGTTGGACCAACTATAGGTACCAACAAACTACCAATAACATGCATGCCCGGCACCATTCCGGATTCCTCACCCCCAAGTCCCAGTCAGTAGAAGTCTCGAAGACAATGTTTGTTAGTTAAACCTCTTTTGGTTATTAACGAACGAGTATTAGGGAGTGTTTCTTATACTCACACAATTCTTTACTAAACATTGTTAGTAAGTTCTCAAGGTAAGTTGTGTTAGTTTCAAACAACACACAACAATACAATAAACTGGTTGCATGCTTTATCTTGCTTAGTCGGAACACGTAAACAAATAGCACACAAGCCGAGGCAAGCAGGCTACAAGAAAACCATACCGTACACCGTCGGTAGTTTTGGTTGCCTATTCTCCTTCCGAGTCCCAATTCTCAATTCCTAAAACATTCATTCAATTTAGGTTGTTAATTACTTCCAAATCACTTAGCTTACTTACCCACTAACAATCCCCAACTAATAACCACTAAGTCCTTATAAACTTAACCTTAAACACTTAAATCATCTTACTTAACTTAACCTCTTAAGTCCTTATATGCTTATCTTTCTAATCATCATTACCCTCCTAATGGTGGACTACTAAAGCCACTCATCATTCTTAAAATTAAAAAAAAAATTATAAGGGGTGACCGACCTTGCAAGGGAGGTCCCAAGGTCGGTCGGAACCAGAACACTTCCCTATTTGAAAATTTCAACCCGACCGATCTTATCATGGTCTGTCCTAAGGGAGGTCAAAGTCAGAAAGCTTCATGGATGGGTAATTTTAGCCCGACCGACCTTGCCTAGGTCGGTCCTAAGGTTGGTCGACTCCAGACCCTTGTTTCTAAATGCTTATTTCACTCCAAACCTTCCCACAAGTGTCTAGTAGTTTTCTAACATTTTGGCACTTCAACACCCTCTAAATCATCCACCAAACTCATTAATTAACCCACCATCAAGCTCCTTAATCATACTCAAATTCTTACTAAATCCTTAACACATAATCTTAGTTCTTACACTTCCAACATATAACTTTTGCCTAAGACTTCAACTAACCAAAGTGTTCTTCTCAACCATATGACTACTCCTCAAGCATTATCAATCACCCTCATCCTTAACTCAAATTTCTCAAAGTCCTCAAGGTCTTATTGCATCTCCATGCACCACTTCCTCTCCTTACATTTACTACTCATCATTCCCAAACTTGTACATACTTATGCATTTCTAGCCATCCTCTTAACACCTTAACATTGTTCCTCACCTAACTACACAATTTCTTAGCCTTGTACTCATCCTTTCTCCTTCAACTTGACCATTCTAAATTCCTCTTAAACATTTCCATCTCCTTTACTCAATTTACTCACCATTCACATGGTTATACACTCTTATCCATTTCTATTCATTCCCTTGACATGTTACTACATTCTCTTATAGTTTTTCACCTCCATCACCCAAGTCCACTCATTACCATACAAGATATACACTTATTAATTCACTAATAGCATCTTCATCTCCGTACACAAGCTACCCAAAATTCTCAAAGTTGTAGTCTCTAGCTCATACCTAAATCATCATAAAACATTATACATCATTTCCTCAAGATTTTTGCACAAGTCTTAACTTTCCTCATACCATGGTTTTGGTGTGTTTAACACACCCTCCTAACCTCTAATTCCTCCTAGACAACTCTAGGTCTTTCTAAATCTCAAGATCACCTTAATTCCTTCACTTCCACCAACTTAACCCTTAATAACTCCTAGTACAACCTCGGTCATAAAAACTCACAACAACCACTAAACGCACTTGGTTTATACTCAAATTTCACCATAGCCTCTCTAGTATATTATCATGCCCAAATGCATATTTTTTCTCATTCAATTATGTCACACTCAACAAACCCCTTTCTCATGATATTTCTCACCCAAATCAAACCATTCATAACAAACTCAATATAGTGCAATAATCTTAAATTGCATAGCACTAAGGCTCTTAAATGACATGGCTCTTAGGCCCTTAAATAACTTAAGCTTAAACACTGAATTTCCCACATATAAAAGCTTTCAACCTGCAATTACACACATCAATGCTCCCATCGCAATATAAGTGTTCTTATATTCCATCTTATGCTTATCTTACTAACTCATCTCCATTGGCTCCTTAGTCACAAGTTCACAAGCTTGTTTATATTCTTTTTCCAAGGTTGTATAACACATTACATAATGTATGCTCTTAGCACATTTAGCATTTATCTCAAATCCACCCTTAACCATTAAACCACCATAAGGTAAGTATAATTTACCTTGTTTTCTCAAGCTTTTTCTCACTTTCTCTTCCTTTTGGTTTTCCTTGATTGAAATCGGCCAAGACTTGTTCATTGCCAATATTCTAATCAACAGTCAAATAATGTAATAAGTGCTAAATATTGCACTTAAACGTAAGGAATCACTTCCTAGGTTTACAAGAATTGCTTAATGCACTAAATGGATGTTTACATTTGAATTTGGAATGGCTTTGATAATGAATCAAGGGTAAGACCCTTCTAGTCCTTTGGGGGTTTAAACAAGCTAGAAAAATGGCAAGACATGGTGGTTCTCAATGGTGATTGTTCGACATTCAGAGAAAATGAAGGACACTTAGTTTTTCTTTAAGTTTCTTACCTTGAATGAAAAAAGAAGAAAAAGAGCTCTTCAAACTGAATTTTCCCCCTTCAATGGATTTTATCCATGGCATCAAACTTGTGTTTTTGAAGTTTTGAAAAGGTAGAACTAATGGCTTGCTCCAACTAAGAATAATCTAAGTTAGTTTTTGATTTGGAACAATATTGTGTATTGGTGAGCAAGGAAGATGGAGGAGAATGGGGGCTGCAAACTCACTTTTGGAGCAAAGGGAAGAAGAAGAATACGGTGGATAAAGGAAGAAATGAGAAGAGGAGGAAGAGAGAGAGTGTATAAGGAGATATTTGCTAAAAAGGTAAATAGTCATCTCTTTCACTTTCCCTCTTCTTTCTTTAGTGTGCTGGCCTTGGTGATGACTCTCCCCTCAAAACTGGCCCCCTCTTATTCCCTTAGATATTTAGGTGTTATTTGACCATTGACCACTTAAGAAAGTCACTTGACTTATTTTGGGCACTATTTGGGTATTATTCATAACTAGTGCACAAATTTGTGAAATTTTTGGTTTCTCATTGATTTAGGCTTCCTTATGTGATACTAAGTATTACAATTTTGATTAAGGTTTAATCATGGTAATTTAGCCACACAAAACCCATTTCTAAGACAATTTTTCAAAAACGTGCTTTAAGACTCCTTAAAGCATAATTTGTGTTAAGCTTGGTTTTCTTGGCAATTGATTAACATATTCATTAGCATGTCAATAAGGTATAAAATGACCTTTGGGTCCTAATCAAGGTTACACCAAGTCTAGACCAAGTATTTGCTTAAATTGACTTTATGGTGTTTCTGTGGTTTCTTTGGTTTAAATTGTATACCATTGTTTCCAAGGCATTTTTTAGCCTATTACATCATAAATTGATGTTAACTTAACATACTTAGGTTTTGGGTATTTCAGGTTAGGATCGTTAGACTTAGCCGTTGACGAATTAATTATAGTTATGAGTTTATTGCAGAATTAGGGAAAAGTTTAATAATTGATTACAAAGTGAAGGTTTGCATAACTATCCGGGATGCTTTCTTTATTTAGAGAGTTTTAATCTTTATTATTTGTTTAGTTTATTTTACTGTTTTATTGATTTTATGTTAGTTTATTGAGTCATTATTTTTTATTAAATTAAGCAAACCTGAAAAAAGTAACGTTGTCTGTTTTCTTAGTTTAGTTTCTCAGTTTGTAAATAAATTGTCAATTAATTGAGCGAGGGGTCCCTGCGATCGACAAACGCCACTCAATTCGTTATTCCATAAAACAATAGGTGCACTACCTAGGTAGAGATAGTCACATATTTCTTCTAACAAGTGGTATGACTTATGTGGCCTAAGGTGGGTGAGTGTAAGGTAGAACTTAGGTTGTCTGAGGAATGAAGTAAAGTAGGACTTATGGGTGTGCTAACTGAGTGAAGATGTAAAGTAGGGTCATGGTGCCTGAGGCTGTTGTTTTATGATTTGGCTTATGTGTGCCTGAGGTGGAATGGTAGGGAATTAGGCTCATGACGAGCCTGGGTGTTGAGTTCTCAGCTCGGGTGAGTTCTTCTACTCGGGTGAATTCTTCTACTCGGGTAAGTTCGTCTACATCAGGTTAGTTCTTATACTCGGTTGAGTTCTTCAACTCGGGGTGAGTTCTTCTACTTAGTTGAGTTCTTCTACTCAGGTGAGTTCTTATACTTAGGTGAGTTCTTCTACTTAGGTCAGTTCTTCTATCGGGTGTGAGTTCTTCTACTCGGGTGAGTTCTTCTTACTCAGGTGGTTCTTCTACACAGGTTAGTTCTTCTATTCGGGTGTGGAGGATGAATGTTGCAAAGATGATGTCTTATGTAAATGATTTAAATTGATTGTTAATGTGCCAAATTGGCAATGATGAGGTGCATGCAGAAGTTATAAAATGCAATCAAAGTTTTTGTTGGAAACTTTTTTAAAACAAGAAACTATTGTAAAAAGGTGTTCAAATGTGGTATTGTGTGGGAAAAACTGGTCTATTGAAAAGGAAAGTGAATCATCAGTTCTTGACTAAAGACTTCAGATCTACAATTTGTTTCTTAGAAATGAGCATACCGCTGGTGGAGGTGTGGTGTTTGTTGTGAAGGGTTAAGGCTTTGAGTGGTGCTTGTGGTGAGGTAAGGGCTTATGAGGGCCTGTGTGGTTGTGGTGTTGGTAGTGCTTAAGCTTTGAGTTTCAATTGGTGCTTCCATAGCAATTGTGGAACCAAAAATTGCCCCCCAGTATTTTCTTTAAGACAATCTAAGCTACAGTACATGACAATTGATAGTTCCGATCAATTTGTCCCCAGTATTTTCTTGGGTTTAAACGTGCGAACAAGTCTCATCCCCATAGGGTCAAGGCTTACATTTTCATTGTGGCACTTCCTAACTACACTCAAGTGCTTTGTGTTTGCATTCGTTTCTTGCTTACGGTCATAACTTCTAGACCATTGAATTTGATATTTGATGGATTAACGCATTCGACCTATACTTTCACGTGATTAGATACACAACTTGAAATACCCCTAACCTTAAAATATAATTAAATGATTTATTAATGATCAAATATGATTATTAGACATCTAAATATTATTGGGGAACAATCTAAAGGATCTCAACAAGGCAAATACGCCTTAAGATCGGTAAAGCCCAAAATGTGCTTTAAGACACCATAAAGATTGTATGACCTCAAATAGGATCCAAGTGGATTCCTAAGTATTATAATGAAGCAAGGAACACAATAAAACCATTCTCAAGGAGAACTAAGCTCAGGAACACCCTGTGACACAAAAATGTGCGCTAAAACTCCTTAAAGCACGTTTTGTGAGATTGCCTTTTAAATTGATTTTTAAGGGGCTTAAAAAATTATAATATCCTTAAATGTGATCTTTTGTCATATTATATCATATTAGGAATTAATTCCAGAAATTACGAATTTTTACAAATTTAATATTAAAATATTAATAAAACCCTAAAGTGGGGCCCGCAATGAGTCAATATTGACCAAGTATGGTCAATGGTCAATTAATTGAACTCATTTGGACCATGGAGATCGGTTGCAATAAGAGAGAGACAGAATACAATTTTGGGGACAAATTACTACCTAATCTCCAATTTAGAATGTAACCTTTACTTTTTTACTTATTTCCCACCTTTCTTACCTTCTCCTTCCTTCCTTATCCGATTTCCTTTACCCAGCCGAGTTCCTCCCTTCCTTTGAAGCTCTCAAAGCTTGTTCTTGAGGCATGGAAGGCAAATCTAGCTCCTAAGTTCTTAGGTAAGTTTTTTAATGTCTTTTAGCCCTTTTTTGTTCATCTCTTCACTACCAACACCTAGATTTCGTGGCTCATCAATTCCTATGGCTTATTCTCAGTGTTCTAAGGTTAGAACAAGAGCTAAACTCGGTTGAGACCAGTAGAGGGACCAAGGTTGTTCAAATCTACATTTTAAGGTAAAACATACCTTAAGGATCTCCACTCTCATGCGGTTTTCTTCCTCTAGATTTTATGAGTTTATACACTCATAATCTTCATATTTACATGTCATCAGTTGGTTAGCCATTTGGAGCAAGGGGACCAAGATCCAAGAGAAATACTCCCTTTTAAGGCATTTTTCAAGGTAAAACCTAATACAAGGTAGCATTTCGTGATCTAACTATTTACTATGTCAATATGGTGGATCTAACACCTTGTGGTGTGTTTGGTTCAGATCGAAACCACCTTGAACACTCCTTGCATTTTTAAGGTGATTTTTGCCTTAAATCTTACATTAATTATTCCTTATGGTTAAGCTCAAGCTTGAGTGTTAACCATATTGTTTTGTGTATTAAACATGTCTAAATCAAGTGGTGAATTTTTCCTACAAGTGACCGAGCCCATAAGGAATAATCAAGGTATAAACACCTTAAACTTATGATTTTTTGTAATTTCCAAGTATATATATATACATGGCCGAGAGTGAAACTTCAAACATAGGTCATATTGACCTAAAAATGGAAAAAAATGGCTAAGATAAATTAAGCTAGTCATTTAAGAGATTTAATTAACATAATGGTCAAATTATGACATTATGTGGAAAAATAATTAAATCAAAGTGAGGCCGAAAATATATGCATATTTGAGACATTTATTGTGTAATTCATTTGCAAGTTCAAGGTTGTAATAAGGCCATGTCATTAGGCCATTTTAATTTAATGTTTATAAGCTTATTAGTTTTATTTATGCTTATATAATTAAGTTGGGGCCAAATCGTAATTACTGGAAAATATAAAGCCGTGGGCTTAATTTAGAGGAGTTAGGGTTTTTTTTAAATGAATTTAATAAAAATTATAACATTTTTATAAAGTTTTGGGTCAAAATTGTAAAATAGAAAGTATGGGGGTATTGTTGGTAATTACCGAAAGTTTGAGTCCCAATTGGTATTAGAAGTCAAAGTTGACTATATAGGAGACTTTGACCAACTTTGGAGAATTTTAGAAATTAAAATATACTTATAATAAGATACTTATTAAATTGTAAAAGATTTATAAGACTTGGGGTGGTATTGTGGTTTCCGAAAACTTGGGGGTACTAAAAGGAATTTAGTACAAACCTTAGGTTATTAGGAATTTTTAGGAATTGATTGGTTAAATTTGGAGTTAATATGAATTAAATAAGTATAATATAAGGTATTTCATATATGTTACAAATGGGTAACATATGTGGAAAAATCGAGATTAGAGAAAGTATAAGGTTAGGAATAATGTTTATAACCTTTTGGTATAGTTTGGATGTTTTTGGAATTATATACAAGGTTTTATAAGGACATATGTTATAATATATGATTTAATGGAATTAGAAAACTATATGTTATAAAGAGGGGAAATTGGTGAATATAGAAAGTTAAGTGGTGGAAAAAATAATTTAAATGACCATGGGTCTGTTCGGTGGTATTTTGAGAAAATATAACCATGGGTTATAATTATATTAAGGAATAAGGATTATAATATAAGGTATATACTATAAATGTAACAAGGAAATATAAGTTGGGGTTGAGTTGTAAATTATGGAAGTTTGGTGGGAATTATTAATACCGAGAGTTTTAAGGGTTGTTGGTATTTATAATGTTGGGGATAAAACCTAACGGCAAGTGTACGGTCAATTCTAGCAAGTTTAATAGAGTAGTAATCCCTAAGTATCGAACCAGAGGAGGCGATGTGTAGTTTAATCCTTTACTAACCGAATTAAAATAAACAGGAAATTGGGGTTTGATTTGATGACAATTAAAAACTGTAAACGCATGCGAAACGAAAATAAGCAGGAAAAATAAATGTTGTGAAACTGATTTGGAGAAGGATCCCGGTTTACTACTACACCCTAATCGTGATTCCTATCCCTAAGTGATTTAAAGATAATTCTGAGTAAACCCTAGAACTAAGATAATTTACCTCCGGTCTCCGCCGCTTAGCAAATACTAGTTAATAAAGACCGAATTCTAACTCTCGTCACGAACCACTGTTTTACTAACCACCTTAAGAACATCTAGTTTATTAGTCAATTAGCTATTTAGAGGAATTACCGTCTCTAAACTAACCGGTTATTTTCCTGAATTCAATTGAAAGCCGCAGTCGTCACATAAGCTAACAAAATACTAATCCTTATAATTGGCCAAATTATAATGATTAAGAAATTAAGCAAGGAAAATAACTTTACTCAATTAAATTAAATCACAAAGGAACAGGAATAGTAAATTTAGGGATACATAGCAAACCGAAAATCTAAGGAATTACTCAGCCATTGACATGTTTACAATAAGCTTAGGTAATAATAGAGAATAAGAAGAAACTCTGTTCAGTTCTCCGTGGTGAACTCCTTCTTGCTCTGCTCCGAACTCCAAACCAGACTCCAAGCTCTCAACTAATTCTCTCTGTATCGTGATTATTCTGTGCGCTCAAGATGTGTACTGTGGGATTTGTGTGTTCCAAGACGTCCCCTTTTCGTTGGCTGGCTCCTCTTTTATAACAAAAGGAATTCTATTTTTTTCTCCTCTCAAATCTATCTCTAATAAGCCTCATAAACGACAGCCACTAAAGATAGTACATTAATTCCGTTAATCGAAACAGAACTCCGCGCTCCGCTGGTGATGTTCCGGGTTTTTAAAACCCATATGCAAACCCGGAACATATGAAATTGAGGCCTAGTAGCTTCTCCGGTCTTGTGTCCGGGTTGCAAACCAACATGCAAACCCGGAACATATGAATTTTGAGGCAGAAGAAAGTCTCGCCCTGGTATGTTCCGGGTTTCAAACCATTCCTCAAACCCGGAACAAGCCTGAAATTAGGCAGATGTTCTGCGACAGGGGATCCGGGTTTATAAACCCAGATGCAAACCCGGACCCTCTATAAAGTGCAACAGTGATGAATGAAAAATCTGTATTTGACTCTGGTTTGACTTCCCATGTTGCTCTAACCTCTAAAATCTTCATTTAAGCACTTTGTTGAGTAATTTATCCTGAAAACATATGAAATCAATCATTGGAGACAAATATAACAATGAAGAGTAATTAAAGCATTAAAGAGGAAAGTTAATGTCATAATGTAGAAATTAAGCATGAATTAGTCTAGTAAGCTTAGACAAATTCCTGACTTATCAACTTCCTCACACTTAATATTTGCTTGCCCTCAAGCAAATAGAAACATACTAAAATCTTACAGAAGGGAGTCGTCAGTTAGAACTGTGCACAAGGAGATCTATATAATGAAAAGCAGTCATATAGAACAATGATCCACACTTGCAGGTTTTCATAACAGTGAATTGAGAAGTATTTTGCAAGAGCTTAAGGCACATAGTAAAACCAACTGACTCCAATTTCACTCTAGAGGAGGACTACTTTCCAATAACTTTCCACAATCCGATAGACGACAAGGGGTGAGAAGTAATATCTTATTCCATATTACCTTTCATCACCACGTACTCATAATCAAGAAAGATTTTGCACTTTGCATTTGAAATTAGCAAATTTCTTCAACTTTCTAAACAGCATTAACTTTCTCTTTTATATCCCTTAGACTTTCTCTCCATTCATGTAGCGGTGTTGGGTCTTCTATCCCCAGATCAGATGACCTTAGGTAGATGGGTGATGAGACCCCGAGGACTTAATTACCAATGGGCGAGGCCTGTTTTCTGGGTTAAAAGTTCGATTAGAGGAGTACCTTGCCTTGTCCTTCCTTCCTTCATTCAAAATCCATTCCCAAAGTCCCCCAAGTGAAATCAAAATCAAATGTTTCACTAATAGGCTTAACTTTTTAAGAAAAAGAAGAAATAGACAAGCATTAATCAAACTGTACATACAGCAGTGCAACCAGAATTCCCACACACTGTTTTCCAGCTTCGATCTCACAAAAACTAGTGTGCTACTCGTGCGGTGTTCCAAACCAACTTATCCCACACTGAATAGACTCAGGCATCTAGCAACAAAAATTTAGGGGCCAACAAAATATAGTGAAATGGAGTGATTGTCTTGAAGAAAATTGGTCAAAATAGCACATTCGAATGAAATTGAACATGAATATGAGTATGTGCATTTCCTTCCTCAACACTTAAAAATTAGCAATGCCCTCATTGCTTCATGTAAATGATCAAGACGGAAGGAAACACAAGTGCGAGAAAACAACTTCAATAAAAGAAGTTAGAAATCACGCCCCTGGAGTATGGTGAGGACAACGTCCTCACACTTATGTAGACAGCGGGTGTGTGAATTCTGTGAGAAAATTGACGGGTTTCCCTTGGTTCCCTCATGAAGAACAGTCTAACAAAATTATAGCCCAAACTAAAGATGAAAATAATAAACTTACGAGAAATAAACAACATGAAAATAATAAAACTCACAAACTGGGTTGTCTCCCAGCCAGCCGCCCGTTCTTTCGGTCTTTGGCTAGACCGTGCCTCATTCTCTCAAGAGGCTCCAGATGATTGGGGCTGTTTTGGGGTGGGCCCCAGCGACAAGAAGTTCGAGATGCTTCCAAAACTTGTTTTGAAGACCTACCAGCATAAAACAGTAGTTCACCTTCTGCATTCAAGTGATCGTACCGTGAAACTTCGATTCGGGCGTCGGCTGTTGTAGGAAGGGTCTTCCAAGGATGATAGGCGACTGTTGGATCTGCAGCCATGTCGAGATACGACAAATCGCAAGGAAAGTACAGATGCTCCAACCTTAACCATCACATCCTTAGCGATTCCACAAGATAACCATTGAGCGATCTGCTAGCTGAAGCGTCATTCGTGTAGGGTTGTAAGTCCCCAATCCCAAGCTTTTCATAAATAGTGTATGGCATGAGACTGATTGATGCTCCCAAATCAGCAAGACAGTGGTCAAAGTCAATGTCTCCTACTTGCAAGGAATTGTAAAACTTCCAGGATCTTTGCATTTTTCTCTGGTTGGCGCTTTTGTATGATCGCTGAACAAGTTCCTGTAAGCTGAATAGTCCCTGTCTCAACTAACTTTCCTTGTTAGATAAAAGCTCCTTAAATACTTGGCATAGTTAGGAACCTCTCGCAACTAATTCAACAAAAGGAATATCAACAGATAGTTGAGAAGTAAAGTAAGGACTTATCAAACTCCTATCCTCCTTGAAACGCTTGGGTTCTTCCTGGGAAGGGAACTGAAGGGGAAACGTCGACTGCAGGTGGTGTAGGTGGAGGAGATTGGGTGGTTTTGCAATTACGCTCTCATTCTCTAGCACCGGTTCCTCTATATTCACCACCTCAGCTCATTAGTTTTACCTTTACCGCTCACTAGTAGTTACCTTCTTCACCGTTCTCCTTTTCCTGCAAAGAAGATTTTTTTAGCCAAGATATCATCTACTAGCTTAGCATAATTTGGCATAAACTTAAAAGCACTTCAGGAAAAAGGCATTATCCTTAGTTGATTTCCTAAAAATGTTAGAAAATTTTCCAAGCTGTTCGTCGAGGTCCCCTGTCTTTAACCTGTCAGGAAAAGGAATAGGTTCTTTAAATGTATGATTAGAAAAAAGAAGAGTAAGAAGGTTGAGTTCAGGGAGACTCCTTCTCCTTGGGTGTTTCAAAGCTTTACTAGAGTCCTCAACCTCTTCTCGAACAGGCTGAATGAAAGCCAACAAGTGGAGCATCGTCTTACCAAAAACAGCTTTGGCATGCTCTCTCGGATTCTGCTCTGACTGACTAGGCAAGGAACCCGAAGGACGTGAGCTAGCACCTGCTGAGATATGAGACAGCTGAGTCTCGATGTTTCTAATTGAATGTCCTTTGATCAGCGTTGAAAGTTCTTTGCTCCTGATTGAAAACTTCCAGCTCATTGAACTCTTCGCGCTCTAACCGAGATGAATCAATACATCCTGCCAGAACTTCATCCATACTAAGAAGACGCTCCAGCCACTGAATTCTGTGCTTGCTGACTCTGCCAGTGGCTGACCTTCTGATAGAAGGATTGACTGCTGCTGGGGCCTCCTTGATTTAATTGTGTTACCACCAGCTTGGTAACGGTTTTGCTGCTGAGCTTGATAACCCGGATTTCCTTGATTCCCAAAGTAATTACCCGGCCTGTTAACCAACATAGTTCGCTGCCTCTTCTTGTAGTGGAGAACACTGGCACATGTTAGAAGCTCTACCACAGTACTCGCACGGTGGATAAACCTCAGGAGCTGCTGCACTGGACTGTGGATTCATAACTGCACACATACGCTCAAACTGCTTCGACATTGCCTCTATCTTGCAGCCAAGAAAGTGTTTGAATCTACTTCATAAACCCCAGCTGGTTTCTTGGTGCAGCTTCTCCTGCTTGTACCTCACCCACTGATTCGCCGCGCTGGTGATAGTATCTAAACAACTCCTTAATTCGTGTAATAGGCAGCTCCATCAAGCTTCCTCCAGCACAAGTATCAACCAACAACCGGCTAGACGGATCCAAATCCTTGTAAAGGACTGCAGTATAACCTCTTCACCTAGACCGTGATGTGGTACCTTCCTCCTATTCCCTTTAAAACGCTCCCAAAGCTTCAGACAAGGACTCACCAGCAAACTGTTTGAAGTTTCGTAATCTCTCCTCTCATGGTCAGCATCCGAGAGGGTGGAAGTACTTTGCCAAGAATGCATTAGCCAGCTCGGTCCAACTGGTGATACTGTCGTACAACGAGTTCAACCACTCAGGCGGCTCTATCCCTCAGAGAGAATGGAAACAAGGAGCCCGGGCCACCTCCTGCGAAGCTGGTGTCGAACACGCTCCAACCAATCTCAGGAATGTAGTGAGATGGACATTCGGATCTTCAGTAACCGTCCCGCGTGAACCTGAGGCGCGTTCATCACCATGGTCACATAGTGAGTCTTGACCTGCCACTGCACTCCTGCTGGCATGCTGGAATCACAATATGGACGACACCAACCCTTCAACACTTGGACGGGGTGTAGTCCCTCATCTGTCTCTCGTTGTTCGCCATATTCACCGGGTGGCTGGACTTCTGGACCCTCTTCAGTACACACGCTGGATTCCAGGTTCAAGTTCTTCGAAGCTGTCTTGCAATCTCTCGATCTCAAGATTGAGCTCGAACTCCTGGTTCTCTGCAGAACGGGTTTTGACCATAAACGAGAGAGTTAGTAACTGAAACTATAATAGCGCAAATTAAAAGGGAAGCAGTAATTAGAATAAAATAACAGAAAATCAGAAAAAGATAAAAGAATTAACCACAAAAATATGCAGATAAAATTTCCCAATTACTAAGCACAAATAAAAACAAATAAGAGAATAAATCAGAAATAAAATCTAAAAGATAAAGAATACCTAAAACAAAATCTAGACAGAAATCAAAACAGAACAAAGATAAAATACCTAAAAATAAAGCTATCCTAACAACTAAACTAAATAAACATCTGTCATTAAACAGAATGAAAGAAAATTTGAAAACAGAAAACTGAAAGAATAAATAACAAAAATCGAGTAAAACAGAATAATTAAAAATAAATAATTAGACAAACAGAACAAAACAAAATAAATAAAAGAAAAATAGAATTATAAAATAAAGACTAAACTAAATAACCGTGCCTCCCCGGCAACGGCGCCCAAAAACTTGTTGGGATAAAAACCTAACGGCAAGTGTACCGGTCAATTCTAGCAAGTTTTTAATAGAGAGTAATCCCTAAGTATCGAACCAGAGGGAGGCGATGTGTCTAGTTAATCTTTACTAACCGATTAAAATAAACAGGAATTGGGGTTTGATTTGATGACATTAAAACTGTAAACGGCATGCGAAACAATAATAAAGCAGGAAAAATAAATGTTGTGAAACTGATTTGGAGAAAGATCCCGGTTTACTACTGCACCCTAAATCCGTGATTCCTATCCCTAAGTGATTTTAAAAGATAATTCTGAGTAAAACCCTAGAACTAAGATAATTTACCTCCGTCTCCCTCCCGCTTAGCAAATACTAGTTAATAAGACCGAATTCTAACTCTCGTTACGAACCCACTGTTTACTAACCACCTTAAGAACCTAGTTTATTAGTCAATTAGCTATTTAGAGGAATTACCGTCTCTAAACTAACCGGTTATTTCCTGAATTCAATTGAAAGCCGCAGTCGTCACATATAAGCTAACAAAATACTAATCCTTATAATTGGCCAAATTATAATGATTAAAGAAATTAAGCAAGGAAAATAACTTTACTCAATTAAATTAAATCACAAAGGAACAGGAATAGTCAATTTAGGGATACATAGCAAACCGAAATCTAAGGGAACTACTCAGCCATTGACATGTTTACAATAAGCTTAGTAATAAGAGAATAAGAAGAAACTCTGTTCAGTCTCCGTGGTGAACTCCTTTCTATGCTCTGCTCCAAACTCCAAACCAGACTCCAAGCTCTCAAACTAATTCTCTCTGTATCGTGATTATTCTGTGCGCTCAAGATGTGTACTGTGGGGATTTTGTGTGTTCCAAGACGTCCCCTTTTCGTTGGCTGGCCTCCTCTTTTTATAACAAAAGGAATTCTATCTTTTCTCCCTCTCAAATCTATCTCTAATAAGCCTCATTAAACGACGCCACTAAAGATATACATTAATCCGTTAATTCGAAACAGAACTCCGCGCTCCGCTGGTGATGTTCCGGGTTTAAAACCCATATGCAAACCCGGAACATATGAAAATTGAGGCAGTAGCTTCTCCGGTCTTGTGGTCCGGGTTGCAAACCAACATGCAAACCCGGAACATATGAATTTTGAGGCAGAAAGTCTCGCCCTGGTATGTTCCGGGTTTCAAACCATTCCTCAAACCCGGAACAAGCCTGAAATTAGGCAGAATGTTCTGCGACGAGGGGATCCGGGTTTATAAACCCAGATGCAAACCCGGACCCTCTATAAAGTGCAACAGTGATGAATGAAAATCTGTATTTGACTCTGGTTTGACTTCCCATGTTGCTCTAACTCCTAAAATCTTCATTTAAGCACTTTGTTGAGTAATTTATCCTGAAAACATATGAAATCAATCATTGGAGACAAATATAACAATGAAGAGTAATTAAAGCATTAAAGAGGAAAGTTAATGTCATAATGTAGAAAATTAAGCATGAATTAGTCTAGTAAGCTTAGACAAATTCCTGACTTATCAATTAACAATATATAACTATAAGTTATAATTGTTTTAATGACATAGTTGTCAAAATATATGTTATATAACTATAATATAACATGGTATAAATTATGTGGAGGATTTTGTAAATAATTAAGGAACATAGGTGCTGTTCGGAAATATTAATATTTTTGAATGAACTTTATAATATGGTTTTAATGTTATAAGAATTATAACATTTGTAATATAAGAGGTATTCATTAAAAAGGATGAATATATATTATAAGAATTGCCATATAAGAAATAGTTCCATAAATACATACACATAAATAAATATGTGTTGTGGTGGAAAATATAATATGGTTTAATGACCATATATTTTCATAATTAAAATGACATATGATAAAGGGAAAAGAATTACAAACATTGGATATGGAATGTTAGGACTGTACATGTGATAATAAGGATTGATAATGCAAAGTATTGTTTACCACATTGAATTTGGGAAAAAGAAAAAAAAGAGAGAAACAAACCTTAGAAAAATAAATACTAAGGTGAAATGTATGGTGTATGACAAGAATCATACATACAATATAGAAACAAGCTATATGATGTACAAACATACATTAGGTTACATGCGATAACAAAAGCTCAACTATAAAGTATATTAATATACGAGACAAGACTACGCTTGTAATATAACACTTTTCCAATCTCGAGTTAAACCTAAAACCCGACAAACATTGACAGTTAATAACGGGGGTTAACCGGGAGGTATTAGTGACGGTACGGGGTACCGTAGAATTTTGTGTTGTTATACAGTATGCTAATCAGTAGCATTATGTATTGTATAGACTGTTAGAGACGACGCACGGAGCATAGGATCTTGCTGATTCATACTCCACCGTAATACTCTCAGGGTGAACGGTATGTTATTTATGTGGCTTGATTGTCTCTGAGGATTTCCTCAGTTCAGACATTGTGTGAAAATCTGTGATAAGATTGAATGTCTGCTTGTGTGAATTAATATGCTTGAGTTGTGTATTAATGCTGCCTTATTATTACTGTTGTGCGATAACAGTACCGTTCGTATATATGAACATATTATAAAACGAACTAGCGGCAATGATGCTATCTTATATGTGTAATATAAGGAACGTAAGTAAAACGTTGTAGCATTAGGATAATAAGATATATAAAATTCTGAGACTTATATACGGAGCATTGGCCTCTTTAACGCCGCTCTCGTATCTAGCACTGGATCCCGAGTCGACATACTCAGGATTGGACTACGACCTTGGTCTGCTGTGTTAGAAAAAAAAGAATAGTAAAGCGATGCGATGGTATAGATAAGTTTATCAAGGATGTGGCTCTTGCTGTGAACTGTGATCCATTAACGATACTAGGACACCGTGTGGTAGCCGTAAGTATCTGGATAAATTTCCAACGAACTACAGATTGTTCGTAGGACGGAGACTCTACCGCTGGAGTGGCTATTGCCGTGGGTGACCCGCCATAAGAGATGGGTAACTTAGAGACACGTCGTTCTAACGAGACGTTGTCATTAGACATGACTGAACAATTACGAACGACTATATTAACTCGTACATTAGGCGAACATTATTTGGGCTTGCATGCCAAAGACGAGAGTTCATACTCGTTTATAATTCTCGTTACTTCGCCTTGTTGTTCATTGGTTGTGCTTTGTGGTTATGTGTGGTATGTTGGTGGATTTGTTTGAACAGCCATTGTGCTCATATTGTGTGTTGTGAACTGGTTGTGTCGAGTCACCGTACTCATGTGTGGATTGTGGTTGGGTGTCTGGTCGAGTGAGTCGCTGAACTCAATTATGAATTATTAAGTGTTTGTTGGAATGGAGTCTCTGTACTCATATAAGCGCTGTAAACGCTTTCAGTGGTTTATTACGATGCGATGTGTGAAGCCGGGGGCTTGTTTGTTATTTGAGATTACTGCAATATATATTGTTGCTTTACAGTTTCAACATTGAACTATTTGTATGGAAACGAATTGCATACTCTCGACCAAATAACTGAATGGTCCGAGGGTGCATGACAGTCAGGTAATAACATACTCAGCAGGGGCTGATTCCATACCACAAACTACCATTTTTGCAGGTATGCAACTTCCGGTGTCGGCAAAGAGAGTGACGCGCTGGGTAGTTTGATTACAGTTATTTAAACATGCACTGTTGCATTTTAATACGAACCTAGAAACATGTATAGGTTTTGGATACGTAGAAAGCTCACTGTGAATGTATTTTATATTGGTTTTGGGAGTTTAGATCTATCTCTTGTTGTCACTGCGAGAAAATGTTTCGTATTTAAGAGCTTATCAGGAAGCACGTTATTACTCGTATGGGCGAGCAAGAACGGTGACCAGTAGTCAATTGTTGAGATTACCGCTGCGATTATATTGTTAAGTAAGATGATTAGGAGCCGAATAGAGTAGGGGTGTTACAAAAGTGGTATCAGAGCGGAGTACCGCTCTGATGACAAGAGATAGTAGGATTTATACAGTGAGCATAGGTTTTGGGAATACGGGAAACGTTGTGAGGATACGTGACCTTGCGGGGTTGATGCAATGCTTAAAACTTGCACACCATAACCGTGGAGGCACTTCAATAATAAATGACCGAAACTACGGTATTAGACCAAGTAAAGGTCTAACCCGTCCTCTTGACTTATGTCAGAGAGAGGTCAGGGTAACAGTACTAAGGAAGAACACGGAGCAGCGGAAGGTGGTGAAGGTCCAGCAACCCCAAGTAACGCGAAGATGGTATGAACCACTCGCACTTGATGGGAGAGCATCCCGGAAAATTTGCAATGGTACCCCACCCGCCGCAGCCCGTATCCCGAGTACTATCTAGTGAGGCAATGAAATGAGAAACACCACGGAGATAACTCTCCTGATCGGAAAGACCCGATGTGGATGCTAAGAAGATTATGTTAAATGTAGAAAATAAGACTTTGTGTTTTGATGTAATGCTTAGGACCGGGGGTCCTGGTAATGACATAATGTCTACCATACGAGGATGTGATAAATAATGGACCGAATTTGAGGAGGAAAATTTCCTGTAGGACTAATGGGGCTAACTTGCTATGAGCAAAGCAACCCTGTCCTATATCCAAGAAAACACTAGTCAGTGCGCTTGGGGGAAAAGGAAGTGGAAACGACGAGTAATGATTAGTTTAAAGATATGTAATAGATGGAAGGAATTACCTTTTTGAAGTCTCACCCAAAGCGAGTAACTCTAAACCATGCAACACTGAAGGTTCAAGATGGCCCGACGTGCATGAGGAGAAATCTTGAGAACTGTAGGAACAAGAACTCGTCAAATTGCTATCATGCAACGCCTCGTGAGGAGAGTAAGACTTTATTACCATGACAAGCTTGTGGGAACGGGTGCGGGAGTGAGACTATATAAATTTGAATAAGAACTTTTGACTTGAACAGGAACCCGACTAGGGAATAGCACTGCACTGACACACCGTACCGGTGGCGCAGGCTGCATGGCGCACTTGCCACTGCAAGTGCCACACTAACCAAAGTACTAAATTTCAACCTACCTTGCGCACTTGCTACAGCAAGTGCAGCGACAGTAAACTAACCCTAAAGGACGTGGTGGTCCAGGCGGTTACCAATAGAACACTAAATCTTATGTAAGTCCGTAATGCAATAAAGCAGGACACAACCTTCTTAAGGGCAGGGGTACGAAACCCTTGGGTTTGAGGTCGATAGAACCTCGAGAAGACCTAGCCGGTCTGACCATTAAACCAAAAAAAAAAAACAATACACCATTTAGTAGAATATTAAAAGGGGAGTGAATGAGAATAACAATAGTTAGTGCCTACAAGTCTAACCCCAGTGCCGGTATGGACATTAAACGTCAACCATTACCGGTGGGGAGTGACGGGTCTTCAGGACCAGCATAACCATATTTAGAGAGTGCGTGACACTCGTGGTTAAACCACTACGATTGAACATTGCCAGAGGGCAAGAAGTGAGCTATATGAGGCAGGACCTTTTAAAAAAATAATAATAGGCAGATGTGAACGTGCAATAAAAAGGGGCCGATGTAATGCCCGCACCACACACGCCGGAGGTGTCGTGATCCATTATGCTGCTAGACTCCCGTATGGAGGGCAGTGGATATAAACTAAAAAGTGAAAATTGCCTGATGACGGAAGATACCGTTACCTCAAAGAGGATGGAGGAAATATGAGTTGAATAAGAGTAAGGACCACACAATGAAGAGGAATGATTAGCGGAAACCACTAAGTTGTGGGCACCCAATTGTAACCTCAGGAGAAAGTATTAAAACCAACTAGGAATAAATTAAATAACAAGACTAACAATCATTTAACTATCAGAATCAGTATTGAGGCTGAATATCGTATGGCATAGGCCTACGGAGGGATACCTTAGTACCACCAAAGTGACCCAAAACTAGGGGAAAAAGGGTGATGAATCACAAGTACTGATTAATATCAGACTAACGGGACTACCATAAGACAGGGGAAACCCGAGGTGTCAACCTTTATCATGGAGTCCGGAAACACCATATGGTGTAACCCAATAGATTGGGTGGAATCCGCATACTGAAAACTCATGTCTGAAGGCGTTAACAGCCTAGGAGTGAACGGGAGAGATAACAGGTAGTTACTGATCCCCACTCACAAATACCAGATGTGAAACCAGGGGCGATAAGTCGCAAACACCTATCTTAGAGAAAGTAAAGGAAATATACATTAATAAAAGAAACCATAGAGCCTAATATTAGGGCCATTCTGACATTAAAGGTTAAGAATTGGCAGCATAGCTACTCAAACATAAGTTACCAAGACTAAGAGTACGATAATCACCGGGTACGAACGCTACGAGTGCACTAAACGAGACATGGGACGACCGCACTCCTAGGAGCTTGTGGGCCTGACAAACTATATGAAGTTAGTTGGGTAAGTAGTAATGTATCAGTATGGTACCCCATGCATGTAAACGAGTGGTGTAGGACCCAGGAGGTAATCAACTCTGTGTCTAAGTCAGCGAATGGAACCCTGACTAGGTAAACCATGTAATGACGAGAGAGATCTCAGTCAAACTAGCAAGGTTAGGAAAATCAAGGATAGCTTGATAATAAAGTGACATAAGGTCGCAACTCCACAGTGGAGGAGTCAAACATAAGTTTTGGGGATTTTAGTAAACGAGGAAACTAAGGCCAATTGAATGGTAATGGCAAATTGAACCCATGAATGAAAAAAGGAATTGTGGTATTTAAGGAAGTTATCTTAGAGAAACCCTTGTGATAGTAGATGCTACCCAAAAAGGGGGCACAAAGGGAGTTATACCACGCGCTGAGGGCGCTGCGATGATGTCGCGTTAAATAATAACAACCACATGCTCAAGCCATAAACGTTAGTATGTTAGTACCAATTAGGTTGAACAGAAAATGAATACCAAGCTAAAACCCACAGTCGTATTATATGTTTACAACAGACGAAGGGCAAAAGCGAGCATTACAAGAGATACTCTAAGCTGGAGATTAGATACTCCATGCAAACTGCAACGGCGGATAACCGTCCAATCGACTGGTACATGGTGCGCAATAAGCGACCATTATAATAACTGTTAGATACTAAAGTACCAACACACGAGGGATACGAGTTTACACTAGCAAAAGCGGACCTACAAGGTACCCAAAGAACGAACTCATTCCAGAGGGAAATAACTTAGAGTCATGAGGCGCCAGTTGGTTGCGCATATCAGACTCGTCTTGACATTTTAGAGATAACTACTGCAGGCACTAGGTGCTAGAGCATAGCTCGACAACCCTTATACTGAAGGTTAGTTCGGTAGGGTGACATGAACTCATGGGAATATACCATGAGCATGTATAGAATTCAGGAGAGCTGAATAAAATGGCTAGTTGAAAAATAAGTGTGTGTGACTAACGATACCACACAGCCGAATAAATTACACCATTCCCATAATTATGGAAGACTGTGTAGAAAACACCGTCACATGGACTTGGAACGGACATGAAACTACTACCTAAAAGGGGCAGACTGCTTGCGGAGCGAGTGGGCCCATATTGCTTAGGTTTGACATACCTAGCAGGCTTGAGGAACACAAATGATGTGTTTACATTTACCGATCAAACCGTATATGAATATACATACACCTAAGTGAGGTAGGCGGTATAACCTGAGGGGCTAAAGCCCGACCCTATGGAAAAAGGGGTAATGAAATATGTAACACATTAGTGCACGAATAATCCCACTGGAATGGAACATCTTGAACTTATTACTTCACGATGATATATTCGTAGATTACGTGGGCGTAATCATTTTTAAGGGGGGTAGAGCGATTAAAATATACCGTACGTAGGAGTACGTAGCGCATGGTACACATGCAGCAAACACTATTATTGTACGTAGAGTACAAGTGTTACGATTGTGTTATGTTACTTGAGGTTATATTGTGATGTATTATGTGTATGAACATAAATATATTTTAGTTCGCATTAGTTATGGCGAATAGGAAAGGGAGAACAGATAGAGTGTTCTTATCCTAATTCCGATTATTTATGCAAACGTTGCGAACACTAAACACATAAACGCCTAACTTGTTATCTCCGGTTGAGAGTTCAAGTAGGTCTATCTGGTAGCTTCGATGGGAGATGGCAAATAAAAGGAGTAGAAAGCTCCATATCATATGATTTGTGACTCGGTATGAAACCGAGTATTGGAATGCGATGAGTGAGTCGGCATGAGACCGATGTATAGCCTAGTGGAGGTAAAACCTCTAGGAATTGTATGAATAATTATAAGTCGAGTGAACTTGGTACGTGGTTAGGATACATGACCCTATATGTCGGTGATAGGTTAATTACACTAGTTGACTTGTGTATCTATGGGATACGAGGTGGTAAATATCAAGAGGAAACGAGATTAGAAGTGAATAAATAATTGATTGATTGAATTTGACGTGGGAAGTTGAACTTGATCCTGGTCCGATCAAGGGAAACCGAACACAAATTGAGGTGAGAGATAGTTCAACACTGACGCTGACCACGTCGGGGTTGAATGATTCTCGAAACTTCCTACAAGTGGACACAGATATGAATGGAAATTGGAATTTAGGCGTCACTCGAAGAGCCGTGGACCGTGGAGTCCTTCGTCATTAGACCGGTGTGTCTGCGAGTGACATCACCCATAGAAACGTGGACCGCAGAGTCCTTTGTCGTTAGACCGGTGTGTCTGTGGGTGACTAAGGAAATAAGGTGACTGCCCGAGGAGCCGTGGACCGCAGTGTCCTTCGTTATGATCAAACCGGTGTGTCCGCGGGTAGTAGACGTTGGTTGGGTTGGGGATCGTCAAGTCCTGGTCTTTAAGACTGCTTCCCTGTGAGTTGTCAACGTTAACTATATGTGCACACATACATGTGGAATGATGTGTGAGTATCCTCGCGAGATACTAACATGTAGATAGGGATGCGTGGAGTATCCCTTGCAAACACCTTTGAGTACTTTATGAGTTTTGCACCTTGTCTAGTGCTATGTACCATGAGTTTTGCACCTTGTCTAGTGCTGTGTACTATGAGTTTTGCACCTGGTTGGATATATAATAGTACCGCTGAGTACTTTTGGTTGACGAGTTGGATGTGCACCTTGTTTAGTGCTGTGATATGAATGAGTTATACATGAGTTTGATTATTTAATATATGTTGTATGTATAGACTAGGTCTGAACCTAGTGGGAGTTACTCCCTAGCAATGGACTGTTTGGTTACTTAGTGGAACTTGATTCCTTAGGTGAACTGTAGAGGATTAAGGACTTCGGGACGAAGCCTTTTTAAGGGGGGTAGACTGAAATACCCCTAACCTTTAAAATATAATTAAATGATTTATTAATGATCAAAGATGATTATTAGACATCTAAATATTATTGGGGAACAATCTAAAGGATCTCAACAAGGCAAAACACGCCTTAAGATCGGTAAAGCCAAAAATGTGCTTTAAGACACCATAAAGATTGTATGACCTCAAATAGGATCCAAAGTGGATTCCTAAGTATTATAATGAAGCAAGGAACACAATAAAAACATTCTCAAGGAGAACTAAGCTCAGGAATACCCTGTGACACAAAAATGTGTGCTAAAACTCCTTAAAGCACGTTTTTGTGAGATTGCCTTTTAAAATGATTTTTAATGGGCTTAAAAAATTATAATTATCCTTAAATGTATTTTGTCATATTATATCATATTAGGAATTTAATTCCAGAAATTTACGAATTTTTACAAATTTAATATAAAAATATTAATAAAACCCTAAAGTGGGGCCCGTATGAGTCAATATTGACCAAGTATGGTCAATGGTCAATTAATTGACTCATTTGGACCATGGAGATCGGCTGAAATAAGAGAGGAGACAGCATACAATGATTTTGGGGACAAATTACTACCTAATCTCCAATTTAGAATAGTAACCTTTACTTTTTACATTATTTCCCACCTTTCTCACCTTCTCCTTCCTTCCTTGTCTGATTTCCTTCTGCCCAGCCGAGTTCCTCCCTTCCTTTGAAGCTATCAAAGCTTGTTCTTGAGCATGGAAGGCAAATCTAGCTCCTAAGTTCTTAAGGTAAGTGTTTTAATGTCATTTTTAGCCCTTTTTCTTCATCTCTTCACTACCAACACCTAGATTTCGTGGCTCATCAATTCCTATGGCTTATTCTCAGTGTTCTAAGGTTAGAACAAGAGCTAAACTCGGTTGAGACCAGTAGAGGGACCAAGGTTGTTCAAATCTACATTTTAAGGTAAACACATACCTTAAGGATCTCCACTCTTTATGCGGTTTTCTTCCTCTGATTTTTATGAGTTTATACACTCATAATCTTCATATTTACATGTTCATTCAGTTGGTTAGCCATTTGGAGCAAGGGTGACCAAGATCCAAGAGAAATACTCCCTTTTAAGGCATTTTTCCAAGGTAAAACCTAATAACAAGGTAGCATTTCGTGATCTAACTATTTACTATGTCAATATGGTGGATCTAACACCTTGTGGTGTGTTTGGTTCAGATCGAAACCACCTTGAACACTCCTTGCATTTTTAAGGTGATTTTTGCCTTAAATCTTACATTAATTATTCCTTATGGTTAAGCTCAAGCTTGGAGTGTAACCATATCTTGTTTTTGTGTATTAAACATGTCTAAATCAAGTGGTGAATTTTCCTACAAGTGACCGAGCCCATACAAGGAATAATCAAGGTATAAACACCTTAAACTTATGATTTTTTGTAATTTCCAAGTATATATATATACATGGCCGAGAGTGAAACTTCAAATATAGGTCATATTGACCTAAAAATGGAAAAAAATGGCTAAGATAAATTAAGCTAGTCATTTAAGAGATTTAATTAACATAATGGTCAAATTATGACATTATGTGGAAAAATAATTAAATCAAAGTGAGGCCGAAAATATATGCAATATTTTGAGACATTTATTGTGTAATTCATTTTCAAGTTCAAGGTTGTAATAAGGCCATGTCATTAGGCCATTTTAATTTAAGTTTATAAGCTTATTTAGTTTTATTTATGCTTATAATTAAGTTGGGGCCAATCGTAATTACTGGAAAATATAAAGCCGTGGGCTTAATTTAGAGGAGTTTAGGTTTTTTAAATGAATTTAATAAAAATTATAACATTTTATAAAGTTTTGGGTCAAAATTGTAAAAATAGAAAAGTATGGGGTATTGTTGGTAATTACCGAAAGTTTGAGTCCCAATTGGTATTAGAAGTCAAAGTTGACTATATAGGAGACTTTGACCAACTTTGGAGAATTTTAGAAATTAAAATACTACCTTATAATAAGATACTTATTAAATTGTAAAAGATTTATAAGACTTGGGGTGGTATTGTGGTTTCCGAAAACTTGGGGGTACTAAAAGGAGTTTAGTACAAACCTTAGGTTATTAGGAATTTTTAGGAATTGATTTGGTTAAATTTGGAGTTAATATGAATTAAATAAGTATAATATAAGGTATTTCATAATATTGTTACAAATGGGTAACATATGTGGAAAAATCGAGATTTAGAGAAAGTATAAGGTTAGGAATAATGTTTATAACCTTTTGGTATAGTTTGGTGATTTTTGGAATTATATACAAGGTTTTATAAGGACATATGTATAATATATGATTTTAATGGAATTAGAAAACTATATGTTATAAAGAGGGGAAATTGGTGAATATAGAAAGTTAAGTGGTGGAAAAATAATTTAAATAGACCATGGGGTCTGTTCGGTTATTTTGAGAAAATATAACCATGGGTTATAATTATATTAAGGAATAAGGATTATAATATAAGGTATATACTATAAATGTAACAAGGAAATATAATTTGGGGTTGAGTTGTAAATTATGGAAGTTTGGTGGGAATTAGTTAATACCGAGAGTTTTAAGGGCTGTTTGGTATTTATTAACAATATATAACTACAAGTTATAATTGTTTTAATGACATAGTTGTCAAAATATATGTTATATAACTATAATATAACATGGTATAAATTATGTGGAGGATTTTGTAAATAATTAAGGAACATAGGTGCTGTTCGGAAATATTAATATTTTTGAATGAACTTTATAATATGGTTTTAATGTTATAAGAATTATAACATTGTAATATAAGAGGTATTCATTAAAAAGGATGAATATATATTATAAGAATTGCCATATAAGAAATAGTTCCATAAATACATACACATAAATAAATATGTGTTGTGGTGGAAAATATAATATGGTTTAATGACCATATATTTTCATAATTAAAATGACATATGATAAAGGGAAAAGAATTACAAACATTGGATATGGAATGTTAGGACTGTACATGTGATAATAAGGATTGATAATGCAAAGTATTGTTTACCACATTGAATTTGGGAAAAAGAAAAAAAAAGAGAAACAAACCTTAGAAAAATAAATACTAAGGTGAAATGTATGGTGTATGACAAGAATCATACATACAATATAGAAACAAACTATATGATGTACAAACATACATTAGGTTACATGCGATAACAAAAGCTCAACTATAAAGTATATTAGTATACGAGACAAGACTACGCTTGTAATATAACACTTTTCCAATCTCGAGTTAAACCTAAAACCCGACAAACATTGACAGTTAATAACGGGGGTTAACCGGGAGGTATTAGTGACGGTACGGGGTACCGTAGAATTTTGTGTTGTTATACAGTATGCTAATCAGTAGCATTATGTATTGTATAGACTGTTAGAGACGATGCACGGAGCATAGGATCTTGCTGATTCATACTCCACCGTAATACTCTCAGGGTGAACGGTATGTTATTTATGTGGCTTGATTGTCTCTGAGGATTTCCTCAATTCAGACATTGTGTGAAAATCTGTGATAAGATTGAATGTCTGCTTGTGTGAATTAATATGCTTGAGTTGTGTATTAATGCTGCCTTATTATTACTGTTGTGCGATAACAGTACCGTTCGTATATATGAACATATTATAAAACGAACTAGCGGCAATGATGCTATCTTATATGTGTAATATAAGGAACGTAAGTAAAACGTTGTAGCATTAGGATAATAAGATATATAAAATCTGAGACTTATATACGGAGCATTGGCCTCTTTAACGCCGCTCTCGTATCTAGCACTGGATCCCGAGTCGACATACTCAGGATTGGACTACGACCTTGGTCTGCTGTGTTAGAAAAAAAAAAATAGTAAAGCGATGCGATGGTATAGATAAGTTTATCAAGGATGTGGCTCTTGCTGTGAACTGTGATCCATTAACGATACTAGGACACCGTGTGGTAGCCGTAAGTATCTGGATAAACTTCCAACGAACTACAGATTGTTCGTAGGACGGAGACTCTACCGCTGGAGTGGCTATTGCCGTGGGTGACCCGCCATAAGAGATGGGTAACTTAGAGACACGTCGTTCTAACGAGACGTTGTCATTAGACATGACTGAACAATTACGAATGACTATATTAACTCGTACATTAGGCGAACATTATTTGGGCTTGCATGCCAAAGACGACAGTTCATACTCATTTATAATTCTCGTTACTTCGCCTTGTTGTTCATTGGTTGTGCTTTGTGGTTATGTGTGGTATGTTGGTGGATTTGTTTGAACGAACCATTGTGCTCATATTGTGTGTTGTGAACTGGTTGTGTCGAGTCACCGTACTCATGTGTGGATTGTGGTTGGGTGTCTGGTCGAGTGAGTCGCTGAACTCAATTATGAATTATTAAGTGTTTGTTGGAATGGAGTCTCTGTACTCATATAAGCGCTGTAAACGCTTTCAGTGGTTTATTACGATGCGATGTGTGAAGCCGGGGGCTTGTTTGTTATTTGAGATTACTGCAATATATATTGTTGCTTTACAGTTTCAACATTGAACTATTTGTATGGAAACGAATTGCATACTCTCGACCAAATAACTGAATGGTCCGAGGGTGCATGACAGTCAGGTAATAACATACTCAGCAGGGGCTGATTCCATACCACAAACTACCATTTTTACAAGTATGCAACTTCCGGTGTCGGCAAAGAGAGTGACGCGCGGGGTAGTTTGGTTACAGTTATTTAAACATGCACTGTTGCATTTTAATACGAACCTAGAAACATGTATAGGTTTTGGATACGTAGAAAGCTCACTGTGAATGTATTTTATATGGTTTTGGGAGTTTAGATCTATCTCTTGTTGTCACTGCGAAAAAATGTTTCGTATTTAAGAGCTTATCAGGAAGCACGTTATTACTCGTATGGGCGAGCAAGAACGGTGACCAGTAGTCAATTGTTGAGATTACCGCTGCGATTATATTGTTAAGTAAGATGATTAGAAGCCGAATAGAGTAGGGGTGTTACACAACTACTAGGTCAGAACTATTTAAAGGTTATAGTGTGGCCATGGGGTGTGATGAATGACAAAAGGACCATGAAGGGATATTTGAAGTATGTGGAGCTTAAAGGGTTGACCAAAGCTGCAACTTGCACCTTCTCTTGAACTTATTTGTCCTCTAAGCCGTAGTATTTAACTTTTGAGGTCAAACACGTGTAGTAGGAAATCAAGTAAAATGACAATAAAAAGAATCTAATTGCTTTTACATGTCAGTTTTCGCAAAAAATGAAAAAGGATAGTTTTGTTAATGGCATGTAGAAGTTTAATTGTAAAAACCAAACAAAGTATAGCTCGGGACTTTCCACTAGTCATTCTTTTTTTCTTTTTTCTTTTGGATGACAAGGGGTGTCAAGTAATGTCTTATTCCGCAATACCTTTCAACACCACATACTCATGATCCAAAATTGCAATTAACTTTTTTTTTGTATGCAAGAACTTCTCTTCCTTTAGGAATTTCATAACAAATTATTTTATAATAAATTACATGATTGTTCTGTTACTCAGACTTTTCTTTTTATCTTTGTAGCGGTGTTGGGCAACTATCCCAGATCCCGGGATCTTAGGTCGATAGGTGATAAAGCACCTCAAGGACTTAATAACCAGATAAATGAGGCTTGTTTTGACTTAATAACCATTTCGAATATTCATATCATTCCCAAAATCGCCAGGCTAAACTAGTTAGTTTCCACAATTAGCTAAACCATCGAGTTTTGGTGAAAATAGATTTGGTTTGAAGAAAACGATACAATCGGACAACATTAAGCAAAAAGATGCTAGCAATTGTTACTAGGCTTGGTTTTCTTAATATTCACAAAAACTATCACCCAAAAATTAACATTTATTGGCATTGGTGGTATTACTATTTGAGAGTCAGGCCGGGTCAATTGTTCGTCATAACCTGGCTTTTTGTGGAGCTTTATCATAAAGAAGGATATGTTTATGAAAGGCACAACGGGGTACCTAGGGTTAAACGTCAGGTTTCACAAGCTTTTTGGCTATGTGGTGCTGTACCTAGGTACTTCATCATCCCTGACAGTTGTGTATCCATTCTTTGTTACTTTTCACATGTCTAAGAGTAAATCTACAAATTATCTTCCTCGGTCAGAGTTATGCCGTTTACCGCACCTTTGAATGTGGGCTCACCGGAGTCGTGTAAAGAAGACACACTCAACCACTTATGGTTTTACCACTCGAGACACTCTTGCGGGATTTTCACTTTAGACTTGTTCACTCACTTAAATTAAAGAATTAACTGTCACCGATTCTAAACTCAGATTGTCTCCCGTATTGATTTGGGGTTTATGACAACACTTAAAGAGATGTGGACTTTGAATCATTTTATGGGTTGCTTGAATATTTTGTGTTGGTTTTTAGATAGACATGTTCACCATTTTGGAATAGAAAAGACAAATCATTTTGTTCTACTGCCAAAAAATGAATATCTCACGATCATCTTCTTAAAAAACATGAATGGTCATCATTTCCTTTTTTCTTTTTTTTTTTGCTGAATGAATGAACAAAAATTATGAATATGGAACTATTCTCTTATTCATGAATGAAGAGATAACATTGAAAATTATAATCTCAGGAAAACTACCTAAAATAATGAAGGAAACTAGCCGCCATAAAAGTTTGAAGAACAACCTATCGGGAAAAGAAAACTACTTGATTGAGAAAATTCTTGAAATATCAATTTCTAATGATATTGAACTGTCTGATACCAACATACTGAAAACTCGAGCGCTCAACCGTTGAGACGCCATTGAGATGACCGTGATCATCTCTTTCCTAAACTTTGAGTAGGCTTTGTGAAAAAGCTGAACTTAGAATGCCTATGGATGGTGCATGAGGCACTTGGGCTTGAATCTTTTCCAAACTGAAAGTGAGGCGCATGGGCTAAAGGAAATTGTATGAACTGTGAATGGGCCACTGGGCCGAGAGAGAAACTTTGAAGTCTAAGATTTGTTTGAAGTTCTTGTCGAGCCTTTAGGCCAGAAACTAGAATGAATGTGTTATGCAAACTATCTTGAATTCGAATGGGCTGAAACCTAGACAAATGGTTTAGATAGGGCCTAAAAACAAGAGACCTAGATCTAGGATTTTGGGTTAGAGCCCAAACAAAAAGTTTACCTAGACTATAACGGGCCTTTGGGACCAAAAATGTTTTATTGGAAGGGCTTGATTGATTTTCAAGTCTTGTGGATTACTACGAGTTTGGGAGGATTTCTTTTTGATGGGCCTTGAACTAAATTCAAATTAGGCCAAAAAGGATATCAACTAAATCTTGGGTTTTGGGCCAAAGCCCAAACAAATGACTTACTCACTTAAACCAAGCAAGGCCTATGGCCGCAAACAATTAAGTCGTAAATTTGAATTAGGCTAGGCCGATTGCAAGGAAAGTTCCTATCAATTCCCCACTTTTTTCACATCACCGTGAGGTGTGCATCTACAGTCGAGTCTTTGACTGACCAAACATTGGCCTGGGTATGGATACTACTGGGAAGGTGCTAGGAGCCGAAGCCCAGGTACTAAAGGGATGTAGTTAGACGACATTCTCCTCTTTCCCCCCACTTATTCACATCACCTAAGAAGGTGTGAGTCTCGGACAAGGGTTGCCTAATGCTAGTCCCAGGGTGAAATTGGTTTATGAGGACCCTCACTCTCGTATGATGCATATGTATAGAAATTTAAATTGCGTACTAAAATAAACAAGCAACATAAAAGCCGTAAACAAACAATTTTCAAGTTAAGCCCTCTTTCTTACTATTAAACAAGTTAATATTAAGAGTTTGTCCCAACCAGAGTCACCATTCTGTGAGCCTCGATTTTTGAACCACTATCCTATGTTGATTTGGGTTTTAGGATATGGTCGGGTTCTAGGTCCACTTATAACCTAAGTTTAATAACTATGTCAGAAACACTAATTATTAAAACCTAAGTTAGCTCACTAGAACCTATTAAGAGTCGCCACCTAATTTTAACCTAGGGTAAATTAGGAAAGAAGAGTTCGGGTTCGGGGGTTTTGTACTCGACTTATTTAATGTTCAAATTACTTTCATTGCCCTTCAAGGTTGTTTTTCCTCTACTTAGATTATTTACGGCTTATTACGAGGTCATGTTAACCTAAGTGTGCTTGATTCTGATTTTGTTTTTGGTATTTTTAGCATTTTTTGACAGAAAATTAAAGTGGAAATTGAAATTACCTAAACTAGGGTTACGGAAGTTGAATTAGGTCAAATTTTAGTTCTGTTTGTGGCTACGGACCTAATGTCTGAGACCCCGGACCCTAGTTAACCTAAATAGTCAAAAAATTGGAAAGAACGAGAAAAAAAAATTCTTAAAAGTCCGGGGCCACAGACCAGTCGTCCGTGGGCCCAGACATGCTTGTAAAAACCTAAATTTTGAAAATTTTAAAATCCCGCCACCGTCGGAGAGCGTCCATGCTTACAGACCGGGAGTCCATGACCCCAGACGTGGCGTCCGTGGGTGCGGACCGCCTTCGGACCATGGCGTTTGGGCTGTTCCTAGTGATGTTTTTAGCTCAAATTTTATGGGTGTGTAGCCTGAAAAATTCTAAGTATGTTAGTGATTGAAAGAAGTCGGTTTGAAGTCAAATTCAATGTGAAACTTAGCAAACAAGTAGTTGGACTGAAGCTAGGACAAATAACAATTGAGAAGCTATAAAAGGTTGGTTTGCACTTAAAACTCGACAGAAGACTAATGAAGTCGTGGGGATTAAAAAAATAGGATCCTAATGTAACACCCCAACTCTAAATCCCGTAATTAATTAGCTCTTAATAACTCAAACATAATTAACAAACCACAGCGGATACAACTTAAACAAAATTGGTGTTACCGCCGCCAGCCACCCCCGTAACTAACTAGGCCCTTCCATCCAAAATGTAATGTTCCGAATGACTGGATATACATTACAATCTCCTTAAATACATACTGAGTCACTAGGTCTTAATTAATACAACACAAGTCTATTAATATCTCTAACCAAAATTAACATAACCCAAATGTTGTCTACCCACTACGCTCTGTTTGAAGCTCTCTAAAGTACCTGAAAATGGGGTGCCCGAAGACTCTGCAACAACGCTGGTATGATAACGTGTAGCCCACAAGCTACCGGGCTACACTCAACTAATTGGTTGGATAAACATGCGATTAATTTTATTAACAGACATGCACATATAGTGAAATACTGTAAACACTCAGCATGTCAATCACCTAGTAAAGAAATAACCAACAAACGACACGCTATGGGGTCGATTCGTCATACAAGGGTTAGTATTCCTTCCATCCTTAATTTATAGATTAAGTTAGCTCCTCAAGTCCTTCCATAATATCGCTATCCTCTTATTCTTGCAATTCACTTATTGGAATTGTTTACGTTCAAATAATTTTACCTTTACAATCCACACAACAGGATTGTGCATATACCTCTTAATGTTCTCAAGACAGTCTGAATTTTGAGACTACTTACAGTTTTAACTTAGGGCAGGTGGCCCGTATCAAGTGGTTGCTATACATCACAAATCAATAGTTTGTGTCAATAGTGGCATATATACATATAGATAAATATAACTCACCTCCGTCAGTGCTCATACACCAAAGACGTTGAGCCAATAGCTTGGCTCCGAGGTAGCGCAGTCCGTAGACGCACTTCAATGAGGTTAGATCCGTTGTAGATACCACCCTCTCAATCCACTAAACATGCGTGCCCGGTCTACCTGGATCCTCTCGTCCCCTCAATAATTAAGTATTATTTGATTTCTCATAACTTGTCGTGTTAGTCACTGTGATGTCGTTAAAAAATCTCATGGGTAGTTAGTGAGGAGGTCCTTGTTAGTCCTCTCAATGGAATAAGTTCATTCCCTTAATCTTTCGAAACTTCCATCCATAATTTAATCATTGTCGCTTGTGCTTCAACTAATCTACCGTGTAGTTAGTAATACATTAAATAATAGATCAAGTCAACAATCACACAATCACATCCAACAATGAGAATATTACATGCTTTAATCATGTAGTCGTTTTTCAAACAAGCAACTAGCACACAAGCCGAGTATAACTCGGTAGCAAGCAGGCTACAAGAAACCATACCTTAGCCTAATAGACGGCCAACAATTCTCGCCTAGAAATCCTGATTATCCCATCCGAATTCCGCCTATAATTATTAATTGAATGTGTTAATAACTCATCTAGTTATTAGTTTATTCTTGTGAAACGTTTTCTTACGTTCTAACCCTTACGTGCATGTGCATGCTACCCATGCGTTTACGTACTAGTTTCAACCCGTATTAAAGTGTGATCACGTTATCCTTGTTATCCTAAGTGATATATGATTATCGTTCGTTAATATTTCTTTCATCCCAATACCTTATTTGTAATTAAGGTTTCGTTTGCTATCGTGTAATCTTATTTATGAGACTTATACTAGCATGGTAATCTTCTTTTAATTACCTTTATAATTTCATGTGTAGCATGTTATTTTTATTTCCCTTTGATTATAAAAAAAATTCTTAAAGGTATGTACATGTATTCTTTAAATCATATGTTTGTAATTGTCTAAATAGCTTAACAACTTTACTTACTCCTTAAATATTCCTAGGTCACATATGGATACAAACATTTTATATCTTACTTATTTACAATTTTAACTCCAACTAATTATTTACGATTTAAACATTAATTCCTTATACTTATATAACCTATAGTTTTAATTCCATAATTCCTTAAATCAATATTTCTTTTATAATTTCTCTAATTGTCCACTTGGGACTTATGGTAACAAAAATTGTTGAATAAGGACATCATATCTTCGGTTATTTGCATTATAGCCAAATAATTTTATAAACCTACATTTCACCTCTAATCACATTATATTTTATACTTTTAATTACTTATTTAGTTATTTCAAATTTCTAATCTAACATTCTTTTAATTACAAAGCAGCTTCAACTTATTTCTTTCTCGGTTTCACACCCATCTTTATCATAATTATATTTACCCACATAAACTCCTAAAACTTTGCTAATGACTCCTAATTACATTTGAATTATAATTTTAAGTTCTATATTTAATTAATCCTCATCCCTAAAATTTTTGGTAATTACTATCCAGCCACTTTTGTTCCCGGTTTTTGAACTAATCTTTTCTATGTTTAATTTTTTTCACCCCTTAAAACTTATCACATTTACATAATATTATATAATCTATAGTTTTAATATTCCTTTTTATTTAATTCTGAATTTCCCCCTTATTTTTTGGTTTTTACACAATAACCCCCATATCATTTCAGTTTTACACTCAACTTTTTCATATTTACATTTTAACCCCAAACTTCAAAAAATTTATATTTATGTCATTATTTATTTCTAACTCAAATCTTTGGTCAACATTGTAGCACCCATACCGCTAATCCCAGCATTAATGCACAATTACCTCGTTCCTGATTTGAAATACCTGAAACCTTGATATGGTAATTAAATGCTAAACTATGATATCATAAGGCTAAAAAGTGTCTTATAAATATTAGTAAACAATTTAAACCGTATAAAACATAATAAAACACCATAAAGACAATTTAAGCAAAAGCTTGCTCTAGACGTGGGTAACCTTGATTAGGACCCAAAGCGCTTTCCAATACCTTATTAACATGATAATGGGCATGTTAATTCAATTACCAAAGAAAACCAAGCTCAAAAACAAGTTAAAACACAAATTGTGCTTTAAGGATTCTTAAAGCATATTTTTGAAAAATTGTCTTAGATATGGGTTTACAGTGGCTAAATGCCCAAGATTATACCTTAATCAACATGTTTACTACTTAGTATCACATTAGGAAGCCTAAATCAATGAGAAACCAAAAATTTCACAAATATGTGCACTAATTATGAATAGTACCAAATTGTACTCAATTAAGACCTTAGTCAACTTTGATTAGTTAAATGGTCAAACTAGCCCATAAATATCCTAAGTATGGAAGGGGGCCGGTTTTTAAAGATGGTGAGTCATCACCAATGACCAGCTCAATTAAAGAAGAAGAGGGAAAGTAATTAAAAGACTATTACCTTTATTTTGTTAATATCTTACAAAGCCCCTCTCTCTCCTCTCTTCTCTTCATTTCCCTCCTTCTCCACCGTATTCTTATTTATTCTTCCCAAGTCAAAACCGTTTATTTCACAACACCTCCTTCCATCTTCAATCTCTTTCCAAATCTAAATCCAAGCTCCAAATCAAATCTAAGAGCATATTTGTGCTAGTTAGATCAAGCCCTTCAATTCCTTCTTTTCAAACGTCAAAAGCTTAAGTTTGATTCCATGGAGAAACTCCATTGAAGGGGTAAAATCTCATCTTCTTGAACCTTACTACTCTCCTTTTATTTAAGGTAAGAAAGCCAGAGACAAATCAGTTTCCTTCCATTTTGTACAATGACCAAAATCACCATTTGTGATACCTTGTCTTGCTCATTTTACTACGGGGATTCTTATTCCCCAGAGTTTCTCTATTTCCTTTCTCCTTGTATACTCACTTGAGTTAAACAAGACAGGTATACTTATACACATGGTATTTCGCATCACTTTGCGCATAACCATAACTAGGCTATGAATGGGTGCATATGTTTTATGTACATACGTCCAATCATCGAAACAATTCTCATTTGTGATATGCACACTGTGAGTTTACGTGCTTAATGTGTGAAACCTTACACTAAGCGGTTTTTCCACTCTACCCCCCTTATAAGGGATTACGCCCACATAATCTACCATATGTTATCATTGAACATTGGTTCATAATTCGGGCGTCCGACGCGTTTTAAACTTCCTTGCAGTCTATTCTACAATGTATTCTGGTCAAAGGGTCTTAACCATATTGACGATTTAGTCCCTGCACCAATAATTCTCATTGGAGTTTATTTAATTCATAACCGGTTTGGTTCTAGCCCTCAGGCTTCAGGCATTGGTAATTAACCATTCTCGCATCTTACTGGGTATATAAACCTTTGTGGGCCCACTACTGCTGCTGTGTCCCTGATAACTTTAGAGTGTAATTCGCCTTTATGTTATTCTAAATGTATTACACTTCTACTTTTTATCCCTTTTATCTTGGAATGTCAGTTTTCTCAACCGGTGTGTGGTATCTCTTATTGTGCGCGAACTCATTATGTTATAGATTTTCTATCCAGTTTCTGGAAATCTATTTTGTATACTGCTGCATACCTCTGCGATTACTCACTTAGTCCCTCTGACTTGTTTTGGTTGAGGTCGAGCTACTACGCGTATGTAGTGCTTCCTCATACCTCTTGGATTACTCACACAAGGTTTTTACTGTGTTAGCTTCTGCTATGTACTTTCCACCATCCATACCATGGTTCGTCATTTGCTTGGTTGACTACAGTATACTACTCTTTTAGGTCTCTCTGCTCTTTGAGTGTTATACTTTACAATTCGCATCGTACATATATATTTGTTTCTAAGCCGATTACTCTACGGTTTTTCAACATTGCTATCAAAGTTCCTTATTCATACTATTCTTGGAATTTTCCTTTTTCCGTTCAAATTGTTTCTGACAATAATCGTATGCTTAAGCTTGATGTTTCAATGGGTGAAAGCTTTTATGGAGGGTTTCACATAATCACCGCAGCATTAGCGGTCTCACGCAAACGAGAGGTATCCCCACTCCACTAATTTCTCATAGTGCCTGAGCGTGGGCCAAATCAGTGGTGTCATCACCTATGTTTTTATGTCCCTATACTACTGTTATTACGGGGACCGGGAATAGCAACTAAAGCCTTGTGTCAACTGTATACTAGGTTGATGCTCTATTGACAGCGACACTACGGTAGTCTTTACTCTAATCTTCTCATTACATTGAATTCAAATCGAGTGGTTTCGATTCGCTCTATTCATTGTATGAAATAATATCTCTTCTCTTACTGGTGCCATTCTCGGTAATTCATATCAATATTCAATGTGGTTTTGCAACTGTTTAAAGCTACATAAACGTAGTTGGTTCATGGCCTTTAAGCCCACATTGCTTCGAGCTATGCTCCTTCATTGAAATACCCCTAAATTAGATTTCTTTTATTAAACCCTAAATAATACTATTAATATTAAATATTATATGGAATTATGAAATTAATTTAGGGGATTTCTTCTATTTACCCTAAAGAATACTATTAAATTTAAATTATTATAGAGTATTAGAAATAATAATAAGATGTATAAGTCAATAAATCTTGGAAATTTTCTAAACACTTCAATTATATTATAAAGGTTTTTAGAAATTTGGGAACATAATTTGAATCATAAAAGTCAATATAAAATCATAGAAACCTTAAAGCTTCTTAAGCCTTGCTAGCGTTGACTTTTTACGATGGTAAAACCTGCCCACAACTATATCAATAAAAAGGTTATGGAAAACCAAGATTGATAAAAGAACCTCAAAAACGGATCATCCTAGCCAAAGTTATGATAAAATGAAGTTTGGAGCCAAATTTTGAAAATGCTGATCTGGCACGGGCTGCTGACTCAGCGCGCGCGCCTCGGATTCGTGCCACATCAGTTGGCCGAATTTTTCCACAAAACACGGCTAAGTATACTCAGCCACTATCAGATCATGTGCCCATCTTTAGACAATCATAACTTTCATTTTACTCATCCAATTGTCATAACCTTCACCATTCTCTTCTCCTTTTACCCTAGTTTTTAACCATCTATCAAGTTAAACATAACTCGCACTCACAAAGGACGTTATCCGTCTCCAAGTGAAATACCCCAAACCATGATATGTTGGTTTAAATAGCAAATTATGGTATGTAAAGGCTAAAAAGTGCCTTAGTAACATCAGTGAACAGTTTAAACCATAATAAATGCAATAAAGCATTAAGACACAGTTTGAGCAAAAAACATGCTCTAAGCTATGAGTGAACTTGGTTAGGACCCAAAGAGCCTACCAAGACTTGATAACATTTAATTATGATTTTAAGGCTAATTAAGTCCTTAGGAAACTTTGGTAGACAATGAAAACAATGAAGCCAAACAAACACAAGGTAATACCTTAAAGTCAATATGAGCAAAAATGTGCTCTAAGCTTGGGATAAATTTGTATAAGACCTAATGGTCATACCTATACCTTATAAATATGTTAATGAACATATTAAATCAATTACTAAAGAAAACCAAGCTTGAAAACAAGTTAAACACAAAATGTGCTTTAAGGAGTCTTAAAGCACGTTTTTGAAAAATTGTCTTGTAAATGAGTTTTGAATGGCTAAATGTCCATCATTACTCTTTAATTAACATGTGTACTATATAGTATCACATTTGGGTGGCCATATTAGTGGGAAATCAAAAATTTCACTTCTATGTGCCTTGTTATGGAATAGTGATTTTTATAACTAGTTTGTAACATATAATGTTATAAGTGATTAAGTTGGTCAACAAAGACCAAAACACCCTTCTATTAAATGGGGCCGGTTTTTCAAGGTGTGACTCACCACATTTGAACAATAATGTTAAGTAATGACAAAGCAAAAGACTATTTGCTTTAGCTTAAATATCTCCAAAAGTAAGTTCTATCTTCATCTCTCATTCTCCTTCTTCCTTCATTTCCCGGTTCCAAACACCACCACCAACCTCTCTTCTCTCATTCTCTCTCGGTAACCACTACCTCCATGAGAACTCAAGCTTTGAACTCTTGCCAAATCTTGCTCTCTTGTCCAAATCAAAAACAAACACCACCATTCTCTTAGTTAGCCAAGCTCTACAATCTTGTCTCTTCAAAACTTCAAAACCTCCATTTCGGTGCCAAGAGAACCACCATGGGAGGAGCTTGAGCTCATCTTTTCACATATTCTTGTTCTCCTTTGCTTCAAGGTAAGGAAACTCAAGAAAATGACATTTCCTCATGTTTTCATGTCCGAAAATCACCTCAATGGTATTATTTGCTTGTTTAGCTTCATTTGAATCTTCCAAGGGCTAGGAGGAGTCCTCTCTTGATATATATTCAAGCTCTCTTTCCATTCCAAGGTAAAACAATCATGTTAATACCTTAAGACAATATATGTAACTAGGGTTTACAATGAGATAAAGCTTAAAGCTTATATACTCATTTTAATGTTGGTATATTGTTTAGTTGTTGGCAAGGAACCAAATGCCCTACCGGTTCTACAAGGAAACAAGAAAGAAATTTGGTGAGGAAAAGAGGTAAACAAGCTATCTCAATGTGGTTTAATGCCTTAGGAGAAATAAGCTTATGATGCTTGTTAAAACTACCTAAAGAGCAAATGGTAAATGAGCTAGTAAAATGCTCTCAAGGAGTTTATTAAAGGAATATGTATTGTTGGGTGTATTTGCAGGTCAAAGGCATTATTATGTGGGAAATTCAGTGTTTAAGGTTTATGCAATTTAAGGGCCTAAGAGCCATGCATTTAAGGGCCTAAGTGCCAAGCAATTTAAGTTATGCACTATATTGTGATGTAGTGCTTAATGTGTGAAGTTTGTGTATAAAATGTGTTTGATGGATTTTAGGTGTTCTTGGATGAAATAAGGTAGAAACCTAAGTGTTTGGATGTGGTTATATACTAGAGAAGCTATGGCCAAATTTGGGAAGATGTGTAAGAGGTTCTAAGTGTTTTAAGTGGTTTTGGTGAACTAGGAGGTGTTAAAGGTGATTGAATGTTTACTTGTGAAGAAAGCATGTAATAAGGTGATTTAGAGTGATGCAAGGATTTAGGCATTATCTTGGAAGTTTTAGAAATCTATGGGTGTTCTCAAGATGTATTTAAGTCTTGGAGGAGTTTGTTTAAGGTTTAGGTAATGTTGGTGTTCAAAGAATAAATGATGTTTAGGTAAGGTTTTGAGTAAGGAGTTTTAAGAAGTTGTGAAAAGGAGATTTAGTTAGTAAGAAAAGAAGTTGAGAGATGATGATAAGGTGTAGAGGAAACACCTTGGTATTGTGATCATTATAGGTGAAATGCCACCTAGAAGTCATAAGGAGGAAACATTGTAAGCGCTAGGAATTTTGTGGTGATATAAGTAAAGGTTTAAGGAATTAGGAAAATAATTTTGTGAGTGTTTAAGAATATCTTAAGGGTGTGTTCGAAGTGCCAAATGATGTTAGAACACATTAAGAGGCCTTAGGAGAAGTTTGGTGAAGATTTGACAAAGTTTGGGTAAGTTTAGGAGGCGACCGACCCAGGGGCCGACCCAGTTTGTGGGTCGGTCGAGCCTCTGTAAAATGTTAAGAATATGTTCGGTAATGGACCGACCCAGAAGGTTGGGTCGGACATGGGTCGGTCGGTCAAGTTACAAAGGAGGAAAATGTTCGCACATGGACCGACCCAGAATGGTGGGTCGGACGTGGGTCGGACGGGCATGTTTGTAAGGAAGTAAAAGGGGTCTGTAATGGACCGACCCAGCTGTGGGTCGGTCGGTGGGTCGGTCGGACCAAAAACATGGTTTAAGGTTATGAAATGATATGAGATGATGGGGATTGGTAGGTAATGATGTATAAGGATGTTGAGGTGTTGTTAGGTGAGTTTAAATGGCAATTAGGTGGGTGAAAGTTGTATTTAATGTGAGGGTAAAACGTGTTAAAAATGTAAAGTTATTTAACCAAGTTAACGGGGAAAGTTATAAGCATTGGACTTTAAAACAAACATGCTACCCCATGTTAATGAAAACAACGTGTGATGTTAACAGTTGTTCGAGAATTGCTCGAGGAACATATGGACAGGATAAGTGGACTCCGGTGACAGGTATGGTTTTCTTGCAACCTGTGTCCTAACGGATTACACCGGCTTGTATGCCAATGTGTTTTTCTGTATGTTTGCCACGTTATGATATAAATCATGAAACGAGTTTACAGTCATTATTGTTATTGTATGTTTACGTGCCGATACCGGTAACCTCTAATGCGCTTGAAGGGCTAGTTAACCACTATTAGGTAAACGTAGGAGAACGGTATCCGGTAACAACGTTTCCGACTTAAGGAACGTTCTAACCACGGCTATGCGTGAGTTGGTTATGTGATGTTTGTGCGTGATGTTTGTATGTGAAGGTATGACTCTCTCTCCTCCCTTGTGTGCTTAACTCGGTTATGATACCGTATGGTGTGTGTGGTTGTGGTAGGCTCCATAATGGATCTCTAACTACTTATTATTAAGAGTCTATGGGCTAACGGGGGGTGAGGAGTCCGGCAGTTTCCGGCCACGCGTGTGGATGGTGGGGGTCGTTATCATGTCCAGTTCGGCTCCCTTGGTGTATGTTTAGGTGGTATTCCAATTTGGTTTCAACCTTCCCTTAGCTTATCCAAAGCTAGTTTACTGACTCACGTCGGGCCATAGGGGCATACTGTGTTGTTTGGTGTGCTTGGGATCACTATATCCGACACACCTTGGGTTTAAGTCAACCGTTCAAATAACAGGATGGTGATGAGGTAATTAACGAGCTTGGTATGAGTTTGGCAACAATCTCTGTGCTCATGGTATGGACTAACTATGATGGAAGGTTCCTTGTGAGAACCGAGTTTATGATGATATGTATTGTTGTTGTGATACGCAAAATACCTTGCTATGCTTTGGTTTATATATATATTGGACGTTTTAAATGAATGCAATGTGGTCATGTGTCCGTCGAGACAAGAAAGGGTTGTTATGTTTGTTATGTGTAGGATGAGTTATGTTGTAGGATATGGAATGTGTGGATCATGGAATGAATCCCAGTTTGTGACAAGAGGCATTTAAGGATAACCCGATTAATGGGTATATGCCGTTCGTTAAGGAAGTAGCTCCGTTTAGAGGAGAGCCAATCTAGGGTTTAAGGAATCATTTGATGGTTGGTTAAGTGTGGATGTTTTGGTTATAGGTGGAGCCCATTGAGGCGAAACATTATGTGAGACATATTAATGGTTTGTATGCATGAATTAAATGTAATCAACTGCATGCTAAGACGACAATTAGTCGTGCGTGGCCCGGTAGCATGTGGGCTGCGGGATTACCATACCAGCAAAGGTGCTGAGCCCCTTGGGGCCACCCCTTTCTCTTCTTTTCCTATTTCAGGTACGAAGTGCTGGAAGCCGTTCGAGAGTAGGACGGGGCAGATGTTATACATGGGTAGCCGTTTAAGTGGCATGAATATGATAGGCGTAGTAAGACCGAAATTGTTATCGGCAGTAGTTGTAAATACTCGGTACAGGGGAAGTGTATGTATATAATAAATGTTGAAGATGGAACGAGGATTGTATTGTGTAGTTGCTCGGGAATCTAGTCCATCAGACCGATACAAATGTACATATTTAGCCTTGTTAGCCACGTAGGTGGTTAACGGCGTTGTAACACCATTGGAATAAGTAATGTGATGAGTTGGGTTTCCGCTGCAGAATGTTATTATGTGCTTGTTGTTGGATGGGGTGTTACAAAAAGTGGTATCAGAGCGAAGTATCGCTCTGATGACTGAATTACCGAGCTTAGGAATACCGAGTTAGGATTTAAGTACTTTGGGTTAAGGGTTGAGTGATAGCGTGAGAGATACGCTAGATAGGAACTACCAGTGAACTGGAAACCTACAATATCCATCCCACCCTCCACAATCCCTGTTTGATAACTTGGGAAAGAACGCCAGAGAGATGGAAGTCCTCTCTTACTCGGGAATACCCGATCTGGCTGTTATTAAATACCTTTAGGGTACGGAGAACCTGTCACACGGTGGATCCCGAAAACTGGGAATTCCGGAGACGGTCTCCATCTGAACAATGTTAACCGCATTTAGTAGCGAAGAATGAAGGATTTTGTGTATAAGAATAGAATTTCCAGCAACCTGGGTCGACATGCCGAGCAGTCGAGGATGACCAGCTTGCAACGCACCAACCGTGCAACAGGCAAGAAATGGATTAATGAATCCGAGACAAGAGTCTACGGAACCACAGTTGATAAATAAAACACCACGGTATACCAACCGTCAAGGAACTACAATGTAATGCCCAAATACGTGGAACGGGCTACAAAGCAAATACAATACTAAGAACAAGGGGTCTCCCAGAATGGGAAACACCCTAGTTGAATATCATGTGAATACAGTGAGAAATCACCTATAGGAGTATTTATCAAGGCAGTAAGATCAGTGAGGGCCAACAAGGCCACTGATGACAATATGGGTCAAAACAATACCACAATCGGTATGTGTTGAACCGATAGCCAGTTAGCATGGCGCACTTGCCATAGCAAGTGCTGCTATAACAGGGCTATTCGGGAAATTCATAACCACTACAGGTACTTGGAAAAGTACCATGGAGTTAAATGTGATCGTCATAACAGTGGAAGGGCCTGTCAGCCTAACCTCTGTAATTGGAAGTACGCCAGTCAGCAAGAAGCTAGACTCGGCTAAGGTAAGAAGATGTTGTGAAACCATGGAAATTTTTCTTTCAACCCAGATTTATTCAAACAAACCCTTTTCTTTTCAAAACCAGATTTTCCTTCAAACCAACACTTCTTTCCAACCTTCTTTTAAAAACCAGTCAGAAACCAGGGGCAATTGACAAGGATGCAACAGTGGATAAACTTTCCCTCGATTAAGTTCGGGAAGTAAGGAATGAATATTGTCACGGGACAATATAAGGGAGTTGACAACAGAATACTTCACCTAGGCGTGTGACGGACACTACAAGTGTACCAACTGTGTTGTGGGACGACCACTCCGATAGGAGCATGTGGACCTGACAGACCTACTTATAGGTTAGTTGGGTAAGTAGTAATGTATCAGTATGATACCCCATATATGTATAGTAGAGTCCAGAACACGGGAAGTAGTCGACTCTGTCTACGGTCAGCAGTATAAATCAACAGAAGCTAGAAAATACAAGGAATGCTTGAAGTCAAAGAACTCAGTTAAGTGAACAAGATTTAAGGGATTAGTGAATTCCTTTCAGGGAATGTTTGGGAGTTAAGAAGTGCGAAGTGCACAAGCGATTAAGTAAAGACATCACATATGTCTTAAGGATCCTTAGGGATAAAACATGTTAGCTGGAATGGTGACCCAGCCTGTACATGGCAAGCAGATGCCTAATGTGGACGCATTAATATGCAATGGACGGGATGAAGATCCCAGAACGAGTATCTGCACTATCTGGAAATGTTGATCTTTACAGAAGAAGATAATAACAGAATGTATCAAAAAGTGTGAAACAAATGTAAGGCATAACGTAACGGCACCCAGGAGAAATCCTCGAAGGGTGTGCGCATCAACAATTGTTGAACGAAATACATGACAGAAGCTCAGGGGTCGAAACTAACGCCCAGTTTAGACATAAGTTGTCAGGAGACGGACTGACAAACCTAAGGGACATCCCATGGAAGGAAACGGAATGTAACGACCTTGTCATGGAGCCCGCTATAACCTCTAAACATATAATATTGTACAGAGAAGTACATGTGTATGGATAGCCTACAATGAGCCCAGCTCAAGGCAAATAAGGCTTATAAGCCACAAACAAGGTATGTTATGTAATTTGAGTTAATTGTAGAAGTTTATGTGGTACAAGGAAATAGAGCGGAGAACGAACCACTGCATTAAGAGTGGGGATACCTCTCGATATAGTGAGACCGCAGGAGCGGTAGTTATGTGAATCAAGTTCAAGAAATAGGTGGAGGACGGACCATGTTGTTATTACCCCAGGATGATCTGAATAAGAATAATACGAAAGGAAATATTTGTACCAGTTGTGTACGCAGGAAGTGTGATAAGTTGATAGCAATCACCATAGGTGTGTGAAGCTAAATGTGTGGCGAACAACGCTCAAGGGAAAGATAGTAGTATATTCAAAAATCAGCCAAATAAGTGGCCAGATAAACCCAGCGTGATAGCAGAAGCTAATATAATAGCGGATGCAGTGTAAGTTGATGTTATACAATGAGTAAGGACACGGTGCGCAATAGGCGACCGTTGTATGAGGATGGTTAGATGATAAAAATGGTGAGTGAGCAGAGTTATGAGTTAAACTCAGTGGAGGTACAACATTAAGCGATAGCAAATGAACCGAGCAGTAAGCCGGTGGCAAGTGTTAAATGATAAGGATTTCAGTGAAAATTCCTTTCGCAATCGCATAAGAGAGTTGCTGTCAAGGGTTTACGCCTCTGCACTCTGTATGACTGAGTGTTTTGGTATTGCTCTTGCACAGTAATGATCGAGTGGGATAGCTAGGAATCAGAAGCATGGTAATGGTGGAAGAATAAGTTATAATGGCGGTTGCATAGGAAATGCAAGGCCGCACCAATAAAAGAGTACTACAGTAGCACTAACTGCCCAATATCGGTATGGAATATACCCCAAATATTGTAATAGCTGAGAGAGCACTACACACTAGGTAGTAGCTCAATCTCAACCGACAGTAAGTCGGTAGAAGCAAGTCAATCATTGTGAATTACCTAGTAGTTTACGCTGTAACCTACTGGAGAAATGGATGGAAAATTGTGAAACTCACCGAATTCGCTCAGGGTAAGAGATACCATGCGTCGGTTGAGAACCCATTGTTCCCAAGATAAGGGCAATACATTGGAGATGTACAACACATTAACAGTAACGAAAGCTCAGTGATTGATTACGTGGGCGTAATCCCTTTTTAAGGGGGGTAGAGCGCAAAACCACTTAGTGTGTTTTACCGTACAAGTGTACGCGAACTAGATGTGCATGGCACAAAATGATTGTTATGATGGTTGGCGCGTGTGTTATATAAACATACGCATTTATCTGTGGTCATTTATTTGTGGTTAAATTGTGGTAATTACGCACAAAAGATGCGAATACCATTGTGTGAAGTGTGTCATTTTGTTAATAGTGGTGTGTGAGAGTACAAGTGGAAGGGAGTAAAGAAACTCCCGGGGATCTAAAACCCCGATGGTGCATAAATAAAACCATGTATTGTATTTTGATAAAAAAAATATGTATATATATACAGTGTTGTGATTTATGAAGGGTTATGAGACCGACATAGAACCTAGTGAGAATTAAATTTTCTAGGTAACTTGAATTAAGTTGGATTTGGGTGATGATTGATAGACGGAGTTCTATCCCTTGGAGATGTCATGATTATGACTAGAAGCATTCAAAGATAGAAAATGGGATATGCTTGAATTAATTGTTGGTTGAAAATGAAGTGGGAGGTGAAACTTGATTATCATGAGATCAAGGGAAGCCGAACACAAATTGGGGTGGAAAGATAGTTCAACACTGATGCTGATCACATCAGGGTTGGATGACTCTTGAAGCTCTCTGTAAGTGGTCACAAACAACCATGTTAGAAAATACAAGGAGCATAAATCGGACTTGGAGTTGTGTGGTGTTTTCAAAAGGATTTTCAATTGGTATTTTCAAACAATCGATTAATTTTTGAATAAAAGATCTTCTTATACTTAACCTCACAAGGAAATTTTTAATTTAAGTGATTGTTTTAATTTCCCAAAGGCACGGGGACGGAAGGCGTCCATCGCGACCGGGTTCTGCGGGATCATAGTGTATATCAAGGATAATTTTGATTGCTATACATGCTCTGACATGTTGTGTGGTATGTGTAATGAATGTTGTTTTGACTTGGATTTCCTAAAATGTATACTATCAAGGCCTATGAGTCTAAATGTGTGGTGTTAAATAGACCTACGTGTCTAAAGACTGTTATGTTATCGGGACCTACGTGTCCAAATGTTGTTAAGTATGTGTAAGTGTTGTTAAGATACCCGGACCATAGAGTCCGAGGTTATCATTTGGATATGTTATGTTATGTGTGAATGTGAATGTGTTGCCCGGACCATTAAGTCCGAGGTTGTGATGTAAAGTGTGTTTGGTTAAGGAAGTTTATTTCCAAGTGATTACTGTGTTCTAATCTAATGATGTGTGAAAAGTGTGAACTTCGAGGACGAAGTTCTTTTAAGGGGGGTAGATTGAAATACCCCAAACCATGATATGTGGTTTAAATAGCAAATTATGGTATGTAAAGGCTAAAAAGTGCCTTAGTAACATCAGTGAACAGTTTAAACCATAATAAATGCAATAAAGCATTAAGACACAGTTTGAGCAAAAACATGCTCTAAGCTATGAGTGAACTTGGTTAGGACCCAAAGAGCCTACCAAGACTTGATAACATTTAATTATGATTTATAAGGCTAATTAAGTCCTTAGGAAACTTTGGTAGACAATGAAGCCAAACAAAACACAAGGTAATACCTTAAAGTCAATATGAGCAAAAATGTGCTCTAAGCTTGGGATAAATTTGTATAAGACCTAATGGTCATACCTATACCTTATAAATATGTTAATGAACATATTAAATCAATTACTAAAGAAAACCAAGCTTGAAAACAAGTTAAAACACAAAATGTGCTTTAAGGAGTCTTAAAGCACGTTTTTGAAAAATTGTCTTGTAATGAGTTTTGAATGGCTAAATGTCCATCATTACTCTTTAATTAACATGTGTACTATATAGTATCACATTTGGGTGGCCATATTAGTGGGAAATCAAAAATTTCACTTCTATGTGCCTTGTTATGGGTGAATAGTGATTTTTATAACTAGTTTGTAACATATAATGTTATAAGTGATTAAGTTGGTCAACAAAGACCAAAACACCCTTCTATTAAAATGGGGGCCGGTTTTTTCAAGGTGTGACTCACCACATTTGAACAATAAGTAATTAAGTAATGACAAAGCAAAGAACTATTTGCTTTACTTAAATATCTCCAAAAGTAAGTTCTATCTTCATTCTCCCTTTCTTTCCTTCATTTCCCACGGTTCCAAACACCACCACCAACCTCTCTTCTTCATTCTCTCTCGGTAATACCACTACCTCCATGAGAACTCAAGCTTTGAACTCTTGCCAAATCTTGCTCTCTTGTCCAAATCAAAAACAAACACCACCATTCTCTTAGTTAAGCCAAGCTCTACAATCTTGTCTCTTCAAACTTCAAAACCTCCATTTCGGTGCCAAGAGAGAACCACCATGGGAGGAGCTTGAGCTATCTTTTACAATTTCTGATTCTCCTTTGCTCAAGGTAGGGAAACTCAAGGAAAATCATGTTTTCCATGTTTGGTGTTGTCCGAAAATTCACCTCACCACATGGTGTATTCTTTCTTGCTTGTTTAGCTTCATTTGAATCTTCCAAGGGCTAGGCAGGAGGAGTCCTCTTGATATATATTCAAGCTTCTCTTTCCATTCCAAGGTAAAACAATCATGTTAATACCTTAAGACAATATATGTAACTAGGGTTTACAATGAGATAAAGCTTAAAGCTTATATACTCATTTTAATGTTGGTAATTGTTATTGTTGGCAAGGAACCAAATGCCTACCGGTTCTACAAGGAAACAAGAAAGAAATTGGTGAGGAAAAGAGGTAAACAAGCTATCTCAATGTGGTTTAATGCCTTAGGAGAAATAAGCTTATGATGCTTGTTAAAACTACCTAAAGAGCAAATGGTAAATGAGCTAGTAAAATGCTCTCAAGGAGTTTATTAAAGGAATATGTATTGTTGGGTGTATTGCAGGTCAAAGGCATTATTATGTGGGAAATTCAGTGTTTAAGGTTATGCAATTTAAGGGCCTAAGAGCCATGCATTTAAGGGCCTAAGTGCCAAGCAATTTAAGTTATGCACTATATTGTGATGTAGTGCTTAATGTGTGAAGTTTGTGTGTAAAATGTGTTTGATGGATTTTAGGTGTTCTTGGGTGAAATAAGGTAGAAACCTAAGTGTTTGGAGTGGTTATATACTAGAGAAGCTATGGCCAAATTTGGGAAGATGTGTAAGAGGTTCTAAGTGTTTAAGTGGTTTTGGTGAACTAGGAGGTGTTAAAGGTGATTGAATGTTTACTTGTGAAGAAAGCATGTAATAAGGTGATTTAGAGTGATGCAAGGATTTAGGCATTATCTTGGAAGTTTAGAAATCTATGGGTGTTCTCAAGATGTATTTAAGTCTTGGAGGAGTGTTTGTTTTTAGGTAATGTTGGTGTTCAAAGAATAAATGATGTTTAGGTAAGGTTTTGAGTAAGGAGTTTTAAGAAGTTGTGAAAAGGAGTTTAGTTAGTAAGAAAAGAGTGAGAGATGATGATAAGGTGTAGAGGAAACACCTTGGTATTGTGATCATTATAGGTGAAATGCCACCTAGAAGTCATAAGGAGGAAACATTGTAAGCGCTAGGAATTTTGTGGTGATATAAGTAAAGGTTTAAGGAATTAGGAAAAATAATTTGTGAGTGTTAAGAATATCTTAAGGGTGTGTTCGAAGTGCCAAATGATGTTAGAACACATTAAGAGGCCTTAGGAGAAGTTTGGTGAAGATTTGACAAAGTTGGGTAAGTTTAGGAGGCGACCGACCCAGGGGCCGACCCAGTTGTGGGTCGGTCGAGCCTCTGTAAAATGTTAAGAATATGTTCGGTAATGGACCGACCCAGAAGGTTGGGTCGGACATGGGTCGGTCGGTCAAGTTACAAAGGAGGGAAAATGTTCGCACATGGACCGACCCAGAATGGTGGGTCGGACGTGGGTCGGACGGGCATGTTGTAAGGAAGTAAAAAGGGGTCTGTAATGGACCGACCCAGCTGTGGGTCGGTCGGTGGGTCGGTCGGACCAAAAACATGGTTTAAGGTTATGAAATGATATGAGATGATGGGGATTGGTAGGTAATGATGTTATAAGGATGTGAGGTGTGTTAGGTGAGTTTAAATGGCAATTAGGTGGGTGAAAGTTGTATTTAATTGTGAGGGTAAAACGTGTTAAAAATGTAAAGTTATTTAACCAAGTTAACGGGAAAGTTATAAGCATTGGACTTTAAAACAAACATGCTACCCCGATGTTAATAAAAACAATGTGATGTTAACAGTTGTTCGAGAATTGCTCGAGGAACAGTATGGACAGGATAAGTGGACTCCGGTGACAGGTATGGTTTTCTTGCAACCTGTGTCCTAACGGATTACACGGCTTGTATGCCAATGTGTTTTTCTGTATGTTTGCCACGTTATGATATAAATCATGAAACGAGTTTACAGTCATTATTGTTATTGTATGTTTACGTGCCGATACCGGTAACCTCTAATGCGCTTGAAGGGCTAGTTAACCACTATTAGGTAAACGTAGGAGAACGGTATCCGGTAACAACGTTTCCGACTTAAGGACGTTCTAACCACGGCTATGCGTGAGTTGGTTATGTGATGTTTGTGCGTGATGTTTGTATGTGAAGGTATGACTCTCTCTCTCCCTTGTGTGCTTAACTCGGTTATGATACCGTATGGTGTGTGGGTTGTGGTAGGCTCCATAATGGATCTCTAACTACTTATTAAGAGTCTATGGGCTAACGGGGGGTGAGGAGTCCGGCAGTTTCCGGCCACGCGGTGGATGGTGGGGGTCGTTATCATGTCCAGTTCGGCTCCCTTGGTGTATGTTTAGGTGGTATTCCAATTTGGTTTCAACCTTCCCTTAGCTTATCCAAAGCTAGTTTACTGACTCACGTCGGGCCATAGGGGCATACTGTGTGTTTGGTGTGCTTGGGATCACTATATCCGACACACCTTGGGAAGTCAACCGTTCAAATAAGGATGGTGATGAGGTAATTAACGAGCTTGGTATGAGTTTGGCAACAATCTCTGTGCTCATGGTATGGACTAACTATGATGGAAGGTTCTTGTGAGAACCGAGTTTATGATGATATGTATTGTTGGTGATACGCAAAATACCTTGCTATGCTTGGTTTATATATATATTGGACGTTTTAAATGAATGCAATGTGGTCATGTGTCCGTCGAGACAAGAAAGGGTTGTTATGTTTGTTATGTGTAGGATGAGTTATGTTGTAGGATATGGAATGTGTGGATCATGGAAATGAATCCCAGTTTGTGACAAGAGGCATTTAAGGATAACCCGATTAATGGGTATATGCCGTTCGTTAAGGAAGTAGCTCCGTTTAGAGGAGAGCCAATCTAGGGTTTAAGGAATCATTTGATGGTTGGTTAAGTGTGGATGTTTTGGTTATAGGTGGAGCCCATTGAGGCGAAACATTATGTGAGACATATTAATGGTTTGTATGCATGAATTAAATGTAATCAACTGCATGCTAAGACGACAATTAGTCGTGCGTGGCCCGGTAGCATGTGGGCTGCGGGATTACCATACCAGCAAAGGTGCTGAGCCCCTTGGGGCCACCCCTTTCTCTCTTTTCCTATTTCAGGTACGAAGTACTGGAAGCCGTTCGAGAGTAGGACGGGGCAGATGTTATACATGGGTAGCCGTTTAAGTGGCATGAATATGATAGGCGTAGTAAGACCGAAATTGTTATCGGCAGTAGTTGTAAATACTCGGTACAGGGGAAGTGTATGTATATAATAAATGTTGAAGATGGAACGAGGATTGTATTGTGTAGTTGCTCGGGAATCTAGTCCATCAGACCGATACAAATGTACATATGTTAGCCTTGTTAGCCACGTAGGTGGTTAACGGCGTTGTAACACCATTGGAATAAGTAATGTGATGAGTTGGGTTTCCGCTGCAGAATGTTATTATGTGCTTGTTGTTGGATGGGGTGTTACAAAAAGTGGTATCAGAGCGAAGTATCGCTGATGACTGAATTACCGAGCTTAGGAAATACCGAGTTAGGATTTAAGTACTTTGGGTTAAGGGTTGAGTGATAGCGTGAGAGATACGCTAGTTAGGAACTACCAGTGATACTGGAAACCTACATATCCATCCCACCCTCCACAATCCCTGTTTGATAACTTGGGAAAGAACGCCAGAGAGATGGAAGTCCTCTCTTACTCGGGAATACCCGATCTGGCTGTTATTAAATACCTTTAGGGTACGGAGAACCTGTCACACGGTGGATCCCGAAAACTGGGAATTCCGGAGACGGTCTCCATCTGAACAATGTTAACCGCATTTAGTAGCGAAGAATGAAGGATTTTGTGTATAAGAGAATAGAATTTCCAGCAACCTGGGTCGACATGCGAGCAGTCGAGGATGACCAGCTTGCAACGCACCAACCGTGCAACAGGCAAGAAATGGATTAATGGAATCCGAGACAAGAGTCTACGGAACCACAGTTGATAAATAAAACACCAACGGTATACCAACCGTCAAGGAACTACAATGTAATGCCCAAATACGTGGAACGGGCTACAAAGCAAATACAATACTAAGAACAAGGGGTCTCCCAGAATGGGAAACACCCTAGTAAATGAATATCATGTGAATACAGTGAGAAATCACCTATAGGAGTATTTATCAAGGCAGTAAGATCAGTGAGGGCCAACAAGGCCACTGATGACAATATGGGTCAAAACAATACCACAATCGGTATGTGTTGAACCGATAGCCAGTTAGCATGGCGCACTTGCCATAGCAAGTGCTGCTATAACAGGGCTATTCGGGAAATTCATAACCACTACAGGTACTTGGAAAAGTACCATGGAGTTAAATGTGATCGTCATAACAGTGGAAGGGCCTGTCAGCCTAACCTCTGTAATTGGAAGTACGCCAGTCAGCAAGAAGCTAGACTCGGCTAAGGTAAGAAGATGTTGTGAAACCATGGAAATTTTTCTTTCAACCCAGATTTATTCAAACAAACCCTTTTCTTTTCAAAACCAGATTTTCCTTCAAACCAACACTTCTTTCCAACCTTCTTTTAAACCAACCAGTAAACCAGGGGCAATTGACAAGGATGCAACATGGATAAACTTTCCCTCGATTAAGTTCGGGAAGTAAGGAATGAATATTGTCACGGGACAATATAAGGGAGTTGACAACAGAATACTTCACCTAGGCGTGTGACGGACACTACAAGTGTACCAACTGTGTTGTGGGACGACCGCACTCCGATAGGAGCATGTGGGCCTGACAGACCTACTTATAGGTTAGTTGGGTAAGTAGTAATGTATCAGTATGATACCCCATATATGTATACAGTAGAGTCCGAACACGGGAAGTAGTCGACTCGTCTACGGTCAGCAGTATAAATCAACAGAAGCTAGAAAATACAAGGAATGCTTGAAGTCAAAGAACTCAGTTAAGTGAACAAGATTTAAGGGATTAGTGAATTCCTTTCAGGGAATGTTTGGGAGTTAAGAAGTGCGAAGTGCACAAGCGATTAAGTAAAGACATCACATATGTCTTAAGGATCCTTAGGGATAAAACATGTTAGCTGGAATGGTGACCCAGCCTGTACATGGCAAGCAGATGCCTAATGTGGACGCATTAATATGCAATGGACGGGATGAAGATCCCAGAACGAGTATCTGCACTATCTGGAAATGTTGATCTTTACAGAAGAAGATAATAACAGAATGTATCAAAAAGTGTGAAACAAATGTAAGGCATAACGTAACGGCACCCAGGAGAAATCCTCGAAGGGTGTGCGCATCAACAATTGTTGAACGAAATACATGACAGAAGCTCAGGGGTCGAAACTAACGCCCAGTTTAGACATAAGTTGTCAGGAGACGGACTGACAAACCTAAGGGACATCCCATGGAAGGAAACGGAATGTAACGACCTTGTCATGGAGCCCGCTATAACCTCTAAACATATAATATTGTACAGAGAAGTACATGTGTATGGATAGCCTACAATGAGCCCAGCTCAAGGCAAATAAGGCTTATAAGCCACAAACAAGGTATGTTATGTAATTTGAGTTAATTGTAGAAGTTTATGTGGTACAAGGAAATAGAGCGGAGAACGAACCACTGCATTAAGAGTGGGGATACCTCTCGATATAGTGAGACCGCAGGAGCGGTAGTTATGTGAATCAAGTTCAAGAAATAGGTGGAGGACGGACCATGTTGTTATTACCCCAGGATGATCTGAATAAGAATAATACGAAAGGAAATATTTGTACCAGTTGTGTACGCAGGAAGTGTGATAAGTTGATAGCAATCACCATAGGTGTGTGAAGCTAAATGTGTGGCGAACAACGCTCAAGGGAAAGATAGTAGTAGTATATTCAAAAATCAGCCAAATAAGTGGCCAGATAAACCCAGCGTGATAGCAGAAGCTAATATAATAGCGGATGCAGTGTAAGTTGATGTTATACAATGAGTAAGGACACGGTGCGCAATAGGCGACCGTTGTATGAGGATGGTTAGATGATAAAAATGGTGAGTGAGCAGAGTTATGAGTTAAACTCAGTGGAGGTACAACATTAAGCGATAGCAAATGAACCGAGCAGTAAGCCGGTGGCAAGTTAAATGATAAGGATTTCAGTGAAAATTCCTTTCGCAATCGCATAAGAGAGTTGCTGTCAAGGGTTTACGCCTCTGCACTCTGTATGACTGAGTGTTTTGGTATTGCTCTTGCACAGTAATGATCGAGTGGGATAGCTAGGAATCAGAAGCATGGTAATGGTGGAAGAATAAGTTATAATGGCGGTTGCATAGGAAATGCAAGGCCGCACCAATAAAAGAGTACTACAGTAGCACTAACTGCCCAATATCGGTATGGAATATACCCCAAATATTGTAATAGCTGAGAGAGCACTACACACTAGGTAGTAGCTCAATCTCAACCGACAGTAAGTCGGTAGAAGCAAGTCAATCATTGTGAATTACCTAGTAGTTTACGCTGTAACCTACTGGAGAAATGGATGGAAAATTGTGAAACTCACCGAATTCGCTCAGGGTAAGAGATACCATGCGTCGGTTGAGAACCCATTGTTCCCAAGATAAGGGCAATACATTGGAGATGTACAACACATTAACAGTAACGAAGCTCAGTGATTGATTACGTGGGCGTAATCCCTTTTTAAGGGGGGTAGAGCGCAAAACCACTTAGTGTGTTTTACCGTACAAGTGTACGCGAACTAGATGTGCATGGCACAAAATGATTGTTATGATGGTTGGCGCGTGTGTTATATAAACATACGCATTTGTTTGTGGTCATTTATTTGTGGTTAAATTGTGGTAATTACGCACAAAGATGCGAATACCATTGTGTGAAGTGTGTCATTTTGTTAATAGTGGTGTGTGAGAGTACAAGTGGAAGGGAGTAAAGAAACTCCCGGGGATCTAAAACCCCGATGGTGCATAAATATAAACCATGTATTGTATTTTGATAAAAAAAAAATATGTATATATATACAGTGTTGTGATTTATGAAGGGTTATGAGACCGACATAGAACCTAGTGAGAATTAAATTTTCTAGGTAACTTGAATTAAGTTGGATTTGGGTGATGATTGATAGACGGAGTTCTATCCCTTGGAGATGTCATGATTATGACTAGAAGGATTCAAAGATAGAAAATGGGATATGCTTGAATTAATTGTTGGTTGAAAATGAAGTGGGAGGTGAAACTTGATTATCATGAGATCAAGGGAAGCCGAAACAAATTGGGGTGGAAAGATAGTTCAACACTGATGCTGATCACATCAGGGTTGGATGACTCTTGAAGCTCTCTGTAAGTGGTCACAAACAACCATGTTAAGAAAATACAAGGAGCATAAATCGGACTTGGAGTTGTGTGGTGTTTTCAAAAGGATTTTCAATTGGTATTTTCAAACAATCGATTAATATTTTGAATAAAAGATCTTCTTATACTTAACCTCACAAGGAAATTTTTAATTTAAGTGATTGTTTTAATTTCCCAAAGGCACGGGGACGGAAGGCGTCCATCGCGACCGGGTTCTGCGGGATCATAGTGTATATCAAGGATAATTTTGATTGCTATACATGCTCTGACATGTTGTGTGGTATGTGTAATGAATGTTGTTTTGACTTGGATTTCCTAAAATGTATACTATCAAGGCCTATGAGTCTAAATGTGTGGTGTTAAATAGACCTACGTGTCTAAAGACTGTTATGTTATCGGGACCTACGTGTCCAAATGTTGTTAAGTATGTGTAAGTGTGTTAAGATACCCGACCATAGAGTCCGATTATCATTTGGATATGTTATGTTATGTGTGAATGTGAATGTGTTGCCCGGACCATTAAGTCCGAGGTTGTGATGTAAAGTGTGTTTGGTTAAGGAAGTTTATTTCCAAGTGATTACTGTGTTCTAATCTAATGATGTGTGAAAAGTGTGAACTTCGAGGACGAAGTTCTTTTAAGGGGGGTAGATTGAAATACCCCAAACCATGATATGTGGTTTAAATAGCAAATTATGGTATGTAAAGGCTAAAAAGTGCCTTAGTAACATCAGTGAACAGTTTAAACCATAATAAATGCAATAAAGCATTAAGACACAGTTTGAGCAAAAACATGCTCTAAGCTATGAGTGAACTTGGTTAGGACCCAAAGAGCCTACCAAGACTTGATAACATTTAATTATGATTTATAAGGCTAATTAAGTCCTTAGGAAACTTTGGTAGACAATGAAGCCAAACAAAACACAAGGTAATACCTTAAAGTCAATATGAGCAAAAATGTGCTCTAAGCTTGGGATAAATTTGTATAAGACCTAATGGTCATACCTATACCTTATAAATATGTTAATGAACATATTAAATCAATTACTAAAGAAAACCAAGCTTGAAAACAAGTTAAAACACAAAATGTGCTTTAAGGAGTCTTAAAGCACGTTTTTGAAAAATTGTCTTGTAAATGAGTTTTGAATGGCTAAATGTCCATCATTACTCTTTAATTAACATGTGTACTATATAGTATCACATTTGGGTGGCCATATTAGTGGGAAATCAAAAATTTCACTTCTATGTGCCTTGTTATGGGTGAATAGTGATTTTTATAACTAGTTTGTAACATATAATGTTATAAGTGATTAAGTTGGTCAACAAAGACCAAAACACCCTTCTATTAAAATGGGGGCCGGTTTTTTCAAGGTGTGACTCACCACATTTGAACAAATAAGTAAGTTAAGTAATGACAAAGCAAAAGAACTATTTGCTTTTAGCTTAATATCTCCAAAGTAAGTTCTATCTTCATTCTCCCTTTCTTTCTTTCCTTCATTTCCCACGGTTCCAAACACCACCACCAACCTCTCTTCTTCATTCTCTCTCGGTAATACCACTACCTCCATGAGAACTCAAGCTTTGAACTCTTGCCAAATCTTGCTCTCTTGTCCAAATCAAAAACAAACACCACCATTCTCTTAGTTAAGCCAAGCTCTACAATCTTGTCTCTTCAAAACTTCAAAACCTCCATTTCGGTGCCAAGAGAGACCACCATGGGAGGAGCTTGAGCTCATCTTTTCACATATTCTTGATCTCCTTTGCTTCAAGGTAAGGAAACTCAAGGAAAATCCATGTTTCCTCCATGTTTTCATGTTGTCCGAAAATTCACCTCACAATGGTGTATTTATCTTGCTTGTTTAGCTTCATTTGAATCTTCCAAGGGCTAGGAGGAGTCCTCTCTTGATATATATTCAAGCTCTCTTTCCATTCCAAGGTAAAACAATCATGTTAATACCTTAAGACAATATATGTAACTAGGGTTTACAATGAGATAAAGCTTAAAGCTTATATACTCATTTTAATGTTGGCATACTGTTTAGTTGTTGGCAAGGAACCAAATGCCCTACCGGTTCTACAAGGAAACAAGAAAGAAATTGGTGAGGAAAAGAGGTAAACAAGCTATCTCAATGTGGTTAATGCCTTAGGAGAAATAAGCTTATGATGCTTGTTAAAACTACCTAAAGAGCAAATGGTAAATGAGCTAGTAAAATGCTCTCAAGGAGTTTATTAAAGGAATATGTATTGTTGGGTGTATTTGCAGGTCAAAGGCATTATTATGTGGGAAATTCAGTGTTTAAGGTTTATGCAATTTAAGGGCCTAAGAGCCATGCATTTAAGGGCCTAAGTGCCAAGCAATTTAAGTTATGCACTATATTGTGATGTAGTGCTTAATGTGTGAAGTTGTGTATAAAATGTGTTTGATGGATTTAGGTGTTCTTGGATGAAATAAGGTAGAAACCTAAGTGTTGGATGTGGTTATATACTAGAAGCTATGGCCAAATTTGGGAAGATGTGTAAGAGGTTCTAAGTGTTTTAAGTGGTTTTGGTGAACTAGGAGGTGTTAAAGGTGATTGAATGTTTACTTGTGAAGAAAGCATGTAATAAGGTGATTTAGAGTGATGCAAGGATTTAGGCATTATCTTGGAAGTTTTAGAAATCTATGGGTGTTCTCAAGATGTATTTAAGTCTTGGAGGAGTTTGTTTAAGGTTTAGGTAAGTTGGTGTTCAAAGAATAAATGATGTTTAGGTAAGGTTTTGAGTAAGGAGTTTTAAGAAGTTGTGAAAAGGAGATTTAGTTAGTAAGAAAAGAAGTTGAGAGATGATGATAAGGTGTAGAGGAAACACCTTGGTATTGTGATCATTATAGGTGAAATGCCACCTAGAAGTCATAAGGAGGAAACATTGTAAGCGCTAGGAATTTTGTGGTGATATAAGTAAAGGTTTAAGGAATTAGGAAAAAAATAATTTTGTGAGTGTTTAAGAATATCTTAAGGGTGTGTTCGAAGTGCCAAATGATGTTAGAACACATTAAGAGGCCTTAGGAGAAGTTTGGTGAAGATTTGACAAAGTTTGGGTAAGTTTAGGAGGCGACCGACCCAGGGGCCGACCCAGTTTGTGGGTCGGTCGAGCCTCTGTAAAATGTTAAGAATATGTTCGGTAATGGACCGACCCAGAAGGTTGGGTCGGACATGGGTCGGTCGGTCAGGTTTCAAAGGAAGGAAAAATGTTCGCACATGGACCGACCCAGAATGGTGGGTCGGACGTGGGTCGGTCGGGCATGTTTGTAAGGAAGTAAAAGGGGTCTGTAATGGACCGACCCAGCTGTGGGTCGGTCGGTGGGTCGGTCGGACCAAAAACATGGTTTAAGGTTATGAAATGGTATGAGATGATGCGGGTTGGTAGGTAATGATGCTATAAGGATGTTGAGGTGTTGTTAGGTGAGTTTAAATGGCAATTAGGTGGGTGAAAGTTGTATTTAAATGTGAGGGTAAAACGTGTTAAAAATGTAAAGTTATTTAACCAAGTTAACGGGGAAAGTTATAGCATTAGACTTTAAAACAAACATGCTACCCCAATGTTAATAAAAGGACATGTCATGTTAACAGTTGTTCGAGAATTTGCTCGAGGAACATATATGGGCAGGATAAGTGGACTCCGGTGACAGGTATGGTTTTCTTGCAACCTGTGTCCTAACGGATTACACCGGCTTGTATGCCAATGTGTTTTTCTGTATGTTTGCCACGTTATGATATAAATCATGAAACGAGTTTACAGTCATTATTGTTATTGTATGTTTACGTGCCGATACCGGTAACCTCTAATGCGCTTGAAGGGCTAGTTAACCACTATTAGGTAAACGTAGGAGAACGGTATCCGGTAACAACGTTTCCGACTTAAGGAACGTTCTAACCACGGCTATGCGTGAGTTGGTTATGTGATGTTTGTGCGTGATGTTTGTATGTGAAGGTATGACTCTCTCTCTCCCTTGTGTGCTTAACTCGGTTATGATACCGTATGGTGTGTGTGGTTGTGGTAGGCTCCATAATGGATCTCTAACTACTTATTATTAAGAGTCTATGGGCTAACGGGGGGGTGAGGAGTCCGGCAGTTTCCGGCCACGCGTGTGGATGGTGGGGGTCGTTATCATGTCCAGTTCGGCTCCCTTGGTGTATGTTTAGGTGGTATTCCAATTTGGTTTCAACCTTCCCTTAGCTTATCCAAAGCTAGTTTACTGACTCACGTCGGGCCATAGGGGCATACTGTGTTGTTTGGTGTGCTTGGGATCACTATATCCGACACACCTTGGGTTTAAGTCAACCGTTCAAATAACAGGATGGTGATGAGGTAATTAACGAGCTTGGTATGAGTTTGGCAACAATCTCTGTGCTCATGGTATGGACTAACTATGATGGAAGGTTCCTTGTGAGAACCGAGTTTATGATGATATGTATTGTTGTTGTGATACGCAAAATACCTTGCTATGCTTTGGTTTATATATATATATTGGACGTTTTAAATGAATGCAATGTGGTCATGTGTCCGTCGAGACAGAAAGGGTTGTTATGTTTGTTATGTGTAGGATGAGTTATGTTGTAGGATATGGAATGTGTGGATCATGGAAATGAATCCCAGTTTGTGACAAGAGGCATTTAAGGATAACTCGATTAATGGGTATATGCCGTTCGTTAAGGAAGTAGCTCCGTTTAGAGGAGAGCCAATCTAGGGTTTAAGGAATCATTTGATGGTTGGTTAAGTGTGGATGTTTTGGTTATAGGTGGAGCCCATTGAGGCGAAACATATGTGAGACATATTAATGGTTTGTATGCATGAATTAAATGTAATCAACTGCATGCTAAGACGACAATTAGTCGTGCGTGGCCCGGTAGCATGTGGGCTGCGGGATTACCATACCAGCAAAGGTGCTGAGCCCCTTGGGGCCACCCCTTTCTCTTCTTTTCCTATTTCAGGTACGAAGTACTGGAAGCCGTTCGAGAGTAGGACGGGGCAGATGTTATACATGGGTAGCCGTTTAAGTGGCATGAATATGATAGGCGTAGTAAGACCGAAATTGTTATCGGCAGTAGTTGTAAATACTCGGTACAGGGGAAGTGTATGTATATAATAAATGTTGAAGATGGAACGAGGATTGTATTGTGTAGTTGCTCGGGAATCTAGTCCATCAGACCGATACAAATGTACATACGTTAGCCTTGTTAGCCACGTAGGTGGTTAACGGCGTTGTAACACCATTGGAATAAGTAATGTGATGAGTTGGGTTTCCGCTGCAGAATGTTATTATGTGCTTGTTGTTGGATGGGGTGTTACACCAAGTTGCCTCCTCAGCCTGATGAACCCAGAAATCCAGATTTGTCAAGTAAAACGTCTGATTTTGCGCTAGCCATAACTCTCTCGTTCGTGAGCCAAATTCGTTGTTCCATAACTGATTTTAAATCTATTTAATTCTTCTTCAACTTCTATTTAGACATCTAAGTCTGAATCACTACCAATTGGTATAGAAAATTGTCTAAAGTTCGTCACCTGATTCAGTTCTTGAGTTTTCTACCCAGAATTTCTAGAAACAAATGGTAAGCCCGATTTTTGTCATTATCATAACGTTCTCGTCCTTGTACGAAAATTCATGCACCATATCTCTTTGGAAATATCTTTGACTCCTCTAAAACTTTCCTTTTTACACCCAAGGCTGATTCTCAATCGGGTAGAAGATAAAGTCATCGAAAGTTGCCTCCCCGAAACTGGAAACCCAGAAATCCGGAAATTTCAGTTGAACAGGTAAACTTTGTCCTATCATATCTTCTTCATCCGTGGGTGAACATTCTTGTTCTATACCTTTTTTTAAAGATATTTGATTCCTCTACAATTCTTATGAAGAAACCTCAAGCCAGTTCTCGATCGTTTAGGAGATAGAAGCGTCTAAAGTTCCCGACTTGGCCAGCACATAAAATCACAGTTTTCCAGAAAATCTGAAATACCCCTAAATATTAAACGTATAAAATCATAACACGTTTAATAATATGGACATAAAATAATGTACGAATAATTAAATCTGGTACATATATATATATGTACGAACACGAAAGAACATATGCGTAACGTTACGTTACGAAATTAAGACGTCGTGAATAAGTAACGATGTCGTCACGTAACTTCGTAACAAAATAATAATAATAATAATAATAACAACAAAAATAATATATAGTCACATATATAAGTACACAGGAAAAAGGGAGCAAAGACGCTCCCGTTGAGGCTCGAACCCGAGACCTCTCGTATACCTTATAGATGCTGTAACCAGTTGAGCTAAGCTCATTTTCGGTATCTTACTCACGCGAGTTATAACTAGTATCAACCAATGAGTTAAGTACAAAAAAAAGAGAGAATCGACTGTCGCCCTCTCTTCTCCTTCCTCGGTGAATACAGGATCAAACAAAAAAAACAGAACTACAAGATTCAGGCTCTGTCGCCTGTTAATTAATCCATCGCCCATAACTCCCCCCTGTAGATGGAGACAAACCAGACAGCCCTTCCTTCCTGGAACTCACGCCCCTCAGCCTAGTCCTCGGTTGTGTGCGTGAAACAAAATAAAACTAACACTAACAATGTCGACTAATGCCGGCACAACAGCAAGGGAAAATAGCACTAACAATTATCTTGATCTGCCCGATGACCTGAGGCAGAGGAGAATGGCCTTGACTCCTGTTAAAACACGCAAACATCCACTGCACCTTAGAGTCGTGTCTGTTCCAAGGCAGTATGCAGCAGAGCCATATCTTTCTCTAACTCCCACGCACTACAATTGTTCCCCCTGTGCTTTGTGCCATTGTATTCAAAAACCCACAGACCCCCTTCCTCCATACTCCTGCTGTGCATCTTCTGCATGGGCAGGGATTTCTCCCATTCTCTCCGATTCGAATACACAAGTGGTTGTGACTGCATTCAAACTAGAAGAGGAATACTGATTTGAAACCAGTTTTTCCCTGGTTCACAAGTTGCCTCAGCCCTCCAAGCTTTACTGAGACTAAACTGAAGAGTAGCTGCTAAACCCCTCACCAGTGTTATAACCAAAAGTTGAGACTGTGTGCTAAGAGGCTGGGAGTCTGCATTGTACCAAGGAGATTCACGAGAGAAACAGCCAGGATAAAAGAGGTGAGCTATTCCTAAACTGATGCCCTGATCAAAAGAAAAAGAGAAACAAAACCCATCTGTCAAGTACGGTTGTTAAGTATTTGAAACCTGCAACTTTTGTTTCAGTATACTAACTGTCCAGGAATGTTATAGAGGGGGTGTGGGGTTAACAAAGAAATTAAAACACAACTAATACACCTGGGCTGAAGTGGGAATCAGTTAGTACATCGGGGCTGAAGTTAAAAGAGAAATAGAAAACAACAGAGGAGAATATAGTAGTTCAGATTTCAGTTCTGCAAACTTTGGCCTCTTTGTATAACAACTTCTTAGAGGCGTTATAAAAATTTTATGGGCTGGAAAATAAAGCCAAAACCTTGCTAACTCATAAGCCCATGTGTAGATAAGTTGAGGAAACTATAAACCAGGTTGAGGAACAAATTAAGTACTAAATAGAAAGAAACAACAAAAAAAAATTCTGTCATGTTCAAATCCGTTAACGGTCTTCAGATTCGCGAGAGGAAACGTTGTGTTTCTGTATAACAATTTTTCCAGAAGTGATATAGACACAGTATTGGGTTAGTAATAAGCTTAAGTCAATGCCAAAACCTTTAACTAAGTTGATAGGCTCGTGGGTAATGTTAAGAAGAAAGAAGAAAAAAAAAACAGATTAGTGCAGAAATTCAGATTTCAGTTTTCAGTCCCTGGAATCGGTTGTTTCAGTATAGGTAAGTTTTATAACTTTAACTATGCTGTTTTTGGTCTGTTTGAAGTTTAAAAAGATACTAAGATGTTTAACTAAGTTGTACACACTTTGGGAAGGATATGAATCAGTGTAAATGCAAGGGAGAAGAAGTATACAGAGAGTGTGACTCCAGTTTCTGTTTGGATCGAGGTTTCTGTCTAGGCAAGTTCCAGAGGCTTTATAAAGGGTATTAGCTGGAAAATAGAGTTAATGTCTTGCTAACATATAAACCAACGAGTGCATAAGCTGAGAAGAATAGAAAACAGACATTGAGAGCAGAAAGAAAACCACAGAAAAGAAATTGCTTCAGTTTCATTCTTCAGGTTTCAGATTTTGTTTTCTGTGTAGAGAATTTTAAGGGACGTTAACCATGTTCTTTGGGGGCTGTTCTTGAATCCAAAATTTAAAACTTTAAACACACATAATCACGTGAGTTAATGAGGTGGAAGAATTTGGGATCAGATCAGAAAAACAAAGAAAAGAGACGGGAAATGATGTAACAGTTTTTCTGTTTCAGTTGTTGAATCCTTGGGTTTTGTTATAAACGTGTATCAGTAGGAATAACAGTATTGTTAGGGGCTGGAATCTTGATTGAGGTCCTAACTAACCAAGTCAGTAATATGGGGTAGATTGAGGGTAATTCGTGAGCTAACAGAAAGGGAGTAAAAGAAAAGAAAACAGAAGGAAAATGAATATATCAGTCTACGTTTCTGTTTTCCTGCAACAACTCAGTTCTGTATAATGAGTCTCTAATGGCATTGACAATATTGTGGTGGCTTATTTGAGGGATAAAATCATATTAAGACTCTTACCTAAGTAGCCAACCAGTTTGGAGGAGTATGAAGTCAGTTTAGTGACAAAGGAAAAGAGATATGAGATGATGCATCAGTTCATGTCTTGTTTTTGCATTCCCTGTTGAGTGTCTGTAACCGAGGTACAGCAGGGATTAAGAGTGTTGATTAGCCTGGATATGAACTCACAACACTTTCAATACATCAACTAAGAGTGTAAACACATCAAAAAAAAAAACATAACAGAAAACAGCTAATGCATTTTAAAAAAAAACTGCATCAGTCTACGACCTTAATGTTCCAGATTTTCTGTTGCTGTGTACTTAAGAGCAGTAGTAGGTGTGAGTATCTCATTGGTTTAGTTTGACTCTAAAGCAGTAATAACACCTTTATCTAGTTAAAGGAAAACACCTTGGGAAGGAATTAAACATCAGCTGAACTGAACAGAAACAAGGATCAAAAGGAAATATATAGCTTACTGTTTTAGGTTCTGAAAAGTTGTGTTTCTGTAAAACGAAATTCCAGAGGTGTGTAAAGGTTGTTTAGGTCTAATTTTGGGTCTAAAACATAACTAACCACTTTAGTAGAGAGGAATACACTTGGGAGAAATTTAAAACCCAGTTTAGGAGACTTAAACATGGAGATTAATGGAGTTGTAAGCAGATCTTGCACTTTCGGTTTCTGTAACCCTTGCCTCTGTATAAATGAAGAGCAAATCTCAATTGGTGGGACATGACGAACCACGTAGACAAAACAAAAGAACTATACAAAGAGAAAACTCCTCTCCAACTATAGAGGACCGCTAATGACACCCACTATGGTGTCGAGACTATAATGATAATGAAACGAAAAGTACCAAATGGTGGGACATGAGGATAACCCGGGAAGACGACATCTCGGGCCGCGCGGTATGGAATATTCGGGAGTTGGTATCTGCATCAGATCCTTCGCCCTTCTGTGTGAAGCACATCCCGGAGTCCAGAGGTGACTTCCGCTTCCTCGACCCTGGGTGTCGGGAATGGGGGAGTGACAAGTTGGTGAAGCACATCCCGGAGTCCAGAGGTGACTTCCGCTTCCTCGACCCTGGGTGTCGGGAATGGGGGAGTGACAAATTGGTGAAGCTTATCCTGGAGTCTAGAGGTGACTTCCGCTTCCTCGACCCTGGGTGTCGGGAATGGGGGACTAGCTATGGAGGAGACGTCCTCCAACGTGCGGTGATAAAAGAATTCACAAGTAACCCTTGAAGAGACAAGGAATGATTAGCACCTACACAATAAGTCTCGGGATCTATCTACATCCCCTGACTCGGTGCCAGAGAATAAAGGAAAACATGTGTAATGAGACCAAGCAAATAAGAAAAATTCACAAATGTGATCCTTTAAGAAACAAGGAATGAATAGCGCCTACATAACAAAGTCTCGGGATCTAACTTATATTCCCTGACTCGGTGCAAGAAAAGAAAGGAAAACATGTGTAATGAGAACAAGGTAACGGTACGTAACCTCTTGAATGATCCCATAGTGAGGATCGACGGTATAATATACCTACGCACACGTTGTATTATGTACTCGATTGTTGTTGCTACATTAGCAGCTTATTGTGCTGGTTTTCGTGTTGTTATTGCTATGCTACTCACAAGTTGTGCTTGGTTGCTTTTGATGTTGCTATGCTACCGATGAGTGTGTATATATCATGATGTGCTGATGTGTGCTTTACTGCTTTATTACAGCATGTAAATTGACTTAATAATATTCGACCAAGTAGTCGTGTGGCCCGGTAACATGCGGGCTTCACACGTTCATTGAAATACCCCAAATCTAAATAATATTATTAAATCATTATTTATTGGAATATAATCCAAACATAAATCAGTTCACGTACGCATGCAAACCCATGCATGAAAACGTTACGTAAAAATAGTCGTTTCACACATAAACGCTAAAACGCCTTAGAAACATGTGATCAAGCATGACCTTGTATGACCTTCTAAAACTCAAACCAAATGGTCATACACTCATTATATGAATATATAAATATATTCCCTAAGCTATATTCAGTCAAATACGCAAAACGCTCGGGAGTGCTCACGCGCGCCCCTTAAAGCAAGAAAAGCTCGGAGGAGTGCCGAGGTGGCACGAACTCCTATAAAATTAATTCCTTGAGTTCCTAACATCATTATTAACCATTATAAAGAGAACCCACGAAGTGGTTTCTCAAAATTCAGCAAAAACCAAAGGAGGATTTCTTAGCGCTCCTTTTTGGCCCGGGAGTGTCCCGATGGCCCGTAAATTATGTCACGGGTTGATATAACCCCATATAACTCAATGTAACATCTTAGTATATGTTTATTTACTATAATAAGTGTTTACAAACACTTGGAACTCATAAGAACAATTGGTTTCCCAAAATTTCCTTAGAGCACAAAAACACACCTTCGGGTGTCACGAAAATGCGTTTTACGCAATTGCCTTGTAGTTTTTGACATGCCACGAATTGGTAATCTTAAAAAGGGTTAAAATGACCTTCTAAATCAGTTGGTGTGACTAGTCAACAAGGCTCTCTATATGGGCCGATTTTGAGAGCAAAAACTAGTATAAAATTTGCTTTAAAAGTTTATAAAAGGCTTTAAAACATAATGACTCATCATCCCATGTGCTATAATACTTAATGGAAAAGAAATGTGTGACTCATTTGACCAGAGAGCTGTCGAAATTATGCTAGAGAACATGGCCAAGTTGGCTAGACAAAAACAAATGCTAAAAGCAAAAAGTAGATGTTCCTTTTCTTTTTGCCTTTTGATTTCTTAAGCAAGTAACCTTCCTTGCTTGTTTCTTAGCTCTTCTCCACCACCGGTTTTTGAGCTCCATTCAAGCCTCCAATTCGTGCACCTACATGAAGAATAAGACAAGTCAATTGACATTGAAAAATGAAAGGAATAAACTCACCTTTTCTCACCTTGTCTTCTAGCCAAAATAATTGCCTTGCCAACTCTTGCTTAGTCACTCCACATGGCCGGTTTTTAGGCTGGAAAAGAGATCATTTATTGAGCCAATCAACCATGAATTAAACTAAGGAAAAGAATTGTCAAATGACATTAAAAAATTTGACAAAACAAAATCAATTTCCAAATGCCTTCTTTCATTTACGTGAGTGAGCTTCACTTTCTTCCTTGCCCTCTTCTTGCACGGTTTGGTAAGCTCCCTCCTCTCTCTTCTAACTTCATCTTCTTCCTTTGAAGCTCTTAAGTCCATTAATGGAGTTTTAACTTCTATCTTCATCTTAAGGTAATTTCCTAGCATTTCTTGGCAAGTCTTGAAGCAAAACTCTTCCTAGCATATCAAGGTGGGTTCGGCCACATTTAGTTCTCCAAGGGGATTGTCCAAACCAACATTAAACCAAGGAGCATCTCAAGGTTATCTTAAGGTAGGTTTTAAAGCTTGAAAATCCTTAAAACACATTTTTGTGTGTAACCAAGTTCTACCTCTTCTAAGTCTCTTTTCTTCTTCATTTTGATGAAGGAAAACTTGCTCTTCATCTACCTTTGGTGAGCCGAAATTATAAGAGAAAAAGTCTAAGGTAAAGTATTGAAAAACTACTTACAAATCTACTTAAGATCTTTGTTGAAGATCTAACTCCTAAACACCTTCACCTCTTGCATAAAACCGAAGAGGAGCATCAAGTTTACCTAGGAGAAAGCTTGGAGATTCAAGAAGAAGTTCAAGCACTTAACCACCTTTGTTAAGAAGTAAGTTCACTAAGTAAACCCTTATATTATAAGCTTTGTTAAGCTTCTAAAAATTGTACAAAAATTATGTACACCTCTTAGGTTAAATAATACCGAAGCTATATGGTTTTATATGCCAAAAATATAACCTATAACATATAAGGAAAATATTTACCTTAAGACACATTTTTGTGTCACAAATTTTAGTTATGTTTATATCATTTTATGCCGAATTATCAAGGGCAAAAGTTCTTTATTTTGAGCTTAGAATTTATATAACATTACAATAATTTATACATGAGTTATATAACTCCTATGAATTTAGTTATAATTATCTAGACATATAAATCCACTTTTATACTATATGGTCACCAAATAAATATGGCCGAATGGTTTATGTGTTAAATGGATTTTAATGAGCTACTTAGGTATATAAATTTATATCATAAAGTTTGGTGAGTTAAGAATATTCTATTAGTGTCTAAATGACTAATTAATTAAGTTATGTGGGTTAAATGTAATTTTTACAAAGTTTAGTGTACTTATATTAAAAACCGAGAGCTAAAGGGCTGTTTGGTGTAATTATATATAATATAAGGTTAGGAATTAAGTTTATAAATTTTAGAAATTTAAACAAGCTTTAAAATAACTTTTTATTAAGTTTTGGGCTATTATGTAATTTATAAAAGTTGCTATGAAATTTGGAGTTTAATATGTGGCGAGTTCATAATTAAGTGAATTAGGAAGTTCACTTTCGAATTTTGGGGAATTAAATATTTAAACTATAGTTTATAAGTTATTATGTGACTATTATAAAGTTTTGGGGTGGAAATGTAATTAATGGAAAGTTCTAGGCTAAAGCCGAATTAGTTTGGGTTAGTTTGGTAATTTAAGAATTTAGAGATAAATATTTAGCATTTATGGGGAATTAAAATTAAAACTATAGTTTATAAGACATTATGTAAAGATTATGAGATTTTGTGGTTAAATTGCAATTATAAGAAGTATACATATTTATGCCGAGATTTTGAGGGGCTAAGATGTAATTTTCGAAAGTTATAATATTTATAAGTTATGTCCAAAAATTTAGTGGTAGTTTTGTAATTTAATTAAATAAGGAATTAAAACCATGTTATATAAAGAGATTAGAATTTAAATGTAAAGTTTATGAATTATGGTTGTTTTGTTAACTGAAATATAAGTCTAAGAATTTAGATTTAAATAAATATAGGTCCTATATGGATATTTGGAGGATTTAGAAGAAAGAATTTTGATTAAAGGAATTATGGAGTTAAAACTATGGCTTACAAGGTTATAAGGAATTAAAAGATAAACTATAAATATTGTTTATGGGTAAAAGGAGAATGATAAAACTATAAGAATTTTATGTCTATGTATGACATATAAATATAGTTAAGAAATTATAAGTTGTTATGTCACCTAGACAAATAAAATAAACAACAAATGCAATGAACACATATATGTGCATTAAAGGATGTATAAATAAATCAAAAGGAATAACAAATAAGTTATACATTAAATCATGAGGTAATTAAAAGAAATAAACCTCACATGAAATAACAAATACGAGATTTGTTAAATGATCCAATAGAATTATTATATAAGGGTAACATAAATTAACCCTCTCAGTCAATCCTATTCTAGGACTCTATTTGACCAGACGTTGACCGGGAATTAAACGAGTACAGTCTACGGTGAACGGTATGGGATTCTTGCAACCTGTTTTCTAACGGATTACACCGGCTTGTGTGCTATCTGTTGTTTGAAATAACGACCAAGATAATTAATGTAAAATGTTGTTTTACTCTTGTGCACTGTTGTATTATTTTATGTGCGTGATTGTTGTTGACTACAACGTGTATGTCCCACGCATACAAACACTACTATACCAGTGGATTAAATACCTGCGTTTCAGTATACCGAGGACTTGTACTCAAGTCTCTCACTACTTCACTTTCACTAACAAACGTCATTATCCTAAACGTGATAATTGACAATACACATTGTGTTTTTGTTTAATGTCTTTATATGACACTTAACAAATATATACTTCGAGAATGAGGAGCCCAGTTGGATCTGGCCATGCATGCTACGGGAGTTGTACCTGTCTCAGGTCGTCTCCTACTACGTCGCGACGGAACATTCAGTTGGGAGGAAGACTCTATTCCTTCCGGGATTCAAATGCCCTTCAGTTCGAGGAAGACTTCATTCCTCTAGTGGGTTCTTATTTCCCACGCCATTCAGTTCAGGGTTTAACTACGTTATCTCCTGGGGTTTTTATACCCAACCTTTCTTTATAACGAGGTCACTATACCTCCACTATTTCAGATATTCAGTTATAACTGTCAGTCCCATTGTGTGGACCGACTATCAGTAAAGAATTTCAGTTCAGCTAACTTGACCTTCTGTGTCTTGTTCTATGTGACATTATTGTCCTTGTATGGATACTTGTTATTATCAGACTATGCTTGTTTACAGCTTCATAAAAATGATCTGCATGTATTCGACAAAGTAGTTGGTGTGGCCCGGTAGACGATGGGCTGCACGTTTTCCATACCAGCATTGTTTGCTGAGCCCCTTTGGGGGCACCCCCATTTTTCAGGTACCTGAAGTTGAGGAGATCACCACACTGAGTGTAGGTGGGGTAGACCAAGCTTTGGGAGTCTACTATTAGTTAATTGTTTTATTTCAGTATTATACTTTGAGTTTGATTCCTAGTATCTCGGGTTGTATCTGTATTCCAGACCGTGACATTTGAGGATTGTATTTGGACTTAGCCTTGTTGGTCACAAGGGTGGCCAACGGCATTGTAATACCGCCCGGTTGTTGTATTTATTTCCGCTGCAGTTGTATTTTATTTGGGAGTGATCGCCGTTCAGTTTATTGGATTTCGGGTTGGGGTATTACATTCATACTCGGCATAGTTTTGCTGAGTCCTTTATTTTTACAGGTATGGGCCTGGACGATGCCGGAGAGTAGGCAAGTGACTACCATGGGGGTAGTCCTTCTGGGTAAGACGCTTGAGTAGCATGTTAACGAATGAGTTGTGTTTTTAAGTTATCATCTACTATAGACGCTCGGTACTTGGTTCATAATTCCTGTTCGTACTTGGATTTGATTAAGGTTAAAATTCTAGTCATTCAGACCGTAACTTGGAGTTGGTATTGTGGTCTGTCAACCACGTGGGTGGTTGGCGTCTGTAGCACCCGAATAGAGTACGAAACCGCTGCGTAGACTCCTCCTGCTAACTTAGGCGCGTTGTTTAATTGTTGATCGTTATTCGGGGTGTTACATGAAAGTGGTATCAGAGCGTAGTTGCGCTCTGATGACTGGAACAGAGAAGTACCGAGAATAGGAAAACCTAAATTTGGGAAACGGGGTTAAGGGTTAGTATTGCGAGGCACGACTTTACTGATCTAAACCGCTTGCAAGGGCGATAATAACTTGCAGTGAGTTCTTGTGATTGTTTTAGACTAACAAATAACATTCTCAGATGTCTGGACGTCGAGGACGAGGCCGTGGCCACATGGAATAGGATAGCATGGCTGCAGGGCAGACCATAGCGGAGATAGTAGTAGCAGCCCTAGGTCACATGGGCTTCCAGCCAGGGACCCAGCAGGCACCACCGCCACCACAGCCCCACCCACCCAGGGAGACAAACTGGGTAAAGAGCTTAGCAGACCTTCGACCTGCTGAGTTCCGAGGAGAGACGGACCCTACCTACCTAGAGAGCTACATCAGCCTCCTAGAGACCGCCTTCGAGACTTTGAATGTTCCAGCAGAGGCTAAGGTCAGACTCGCAGCCTATTACCTACGAGAGTCAGCGACGATTGGTGGAAACTTGTGAAGGATGCTTACCTAGCCGACCCCACGTTTGGATGGGATGCTTACACTGCGTTGCTGAGGGCTAAGTACTACCCCGCCCACCTCCGGACCAAGAAGCGAGTTGAGCTAGACACCCTGAGGCAGACCGAGGGGATGACCGTAGACAAATACTACTCGACGTTCACTGCTCTACTTCGTGTACTTCCAGGCTTGGGATATTCAAATGAGATCTTAGTGGAGCGTTTCTATGGTGGACTGAATCACCGCATCAGATATGGCATGGGGCCCAGTCGTTACGCCACGATCCAGGTTGAACTTGAACTATGAATTTGAATTAACTACTATATTGTGAAGAGTTTCACTAAACCCTAGTATGCACAGGACTGCTATCATGCAGCATCCCAGGTCGAGATCACTGTTCAGATGCAGGATGAGGAATTCGCTAAGAAGCGGAAGGAGAAAGATGAGGACTCGGAGGACCGTAAACAGAAGAGTGCGGACAGGGATAAGCGCTACCTGAACAAGAAACGGGGGAGATACCACGGGAACAAGACTAAGGGGTCTGAAGCCGGCCCGAGCGAAAGGCCCGGGCGCCGATTTAAATGTAGACGATGCTCGAAGAACCACCCCGGAGTTGATTGCCAGGGCGAACCGGTAGAGTGCTTTTACTGCAAGAAGACCGGGCACAGGGCCTTTGAGTGCTTCGCAAACCCCGAGAGCAAGAATTACAGGCCCGGCTATAGCACGGGAGGCTAGTCCTAGAAGCCGCATGAGAACTAGAGGATAAAAGGAAAAACTATGTAGTGCTATCTTTTCATCGATGTTTCAATTTAGTGTAGGGTACGAGGGTGTACCCCTCTTTTAAGGGGGGTAAGCGCGTTTTGTTTTGGATGTGTGTTGATTTAGTATGATGTATTCCTACAACCACTCGTGGTTGGTTGGTCGGTTTGTGTGTTTGGATTGCTTGTGGAAATGTTATGTACGCTATGTATGGATGAATGTTGTGTGCCATGGTTTGCACTTTAGCGTATTATATGCTCTACATGAATGAACATTGTGTGCCTTGACTTGCACTTTGACATGATATACACATTGCTAGCTCCTTGGGGTACTAAGAGAACTTGTGTGAAGCCACTGATGTGGCATGGTGCTTGGAAGCACTGAGAATTTTAATTATGAACTTAATCTGTTGTGTACCGGGAATGAAAGCGGGACTGGATCCCTAAGATTACTAGGAGTAGAAAATATAAGCTAAGGAAGTAAGACTTCGGGACGAAGTCTCTTTTAAGGGGGGGTAAGCTGAAATACCCCTAAATATTAAACGTATAAAATCATAACACGTTTAATAATATGGACATAAAATAACGTACGAATAATTAAATCTGGTACATATATATATATGTACGAACACGAAAGAACATATGCGTAACGTTACGTTACGAAATTAAGACGTCGTGAATAAGTAACGATGTCGTCACGTAACTTCGTAACAAAATAATAATAATAATAATAATAATAATAATAATAATAATAACAACAACACAAAATAATATATAGTCACATATATATAAGTACACATATATAACTTATCCAAATAAAAAGAAAGGAAAAAGAGAGCAAAGACGCTCCCGTTGAGGCTCGAACCCGAGACCTCTCGTATACCTTATAGATGCTGTAACCGGTTGAGCTAAGCTCATTTTCGGTATCTTACTCACGCGAGTTATAACTAGTATCAACCAATGAGTTAAGTACAAAAAAAAAGAGAGAATCGACTGCGTCGCCCTCTCTTCTCCTTCCTCGGTGAATTACAGGATCAAACAAAAAAAAACAGAACTACAAGATTCAGGCTCTGTCGCCTGTTAATTAATCCATCGCCCATAACTCCCCCCTGTAGATGGAGACAAACCAGACAGCCCTTCCTTCCTGGAACTCACGCCCTCTCAGCCTAGTCCTCGGTTGTGTGCGTGAAACAAAAAAAAAACTAACACTAACAATGTCGACTAATGCCGGCACAACAGCAAGGGAAAATAGCACTAACAATTATCTTGATCTGGCCGATGACCTGAGGCAGAGGAGAATGGCCTTGACTCCTGTTAAAACATGCAAACATCCACTGCACCTTAGAGCCGTGTCTGTTCCAAGGCAGTATGCAGCAGAGCCATATCTTTCTCTAACTCCCACGCACTGCAATTGTTCCCCCTGTGCTTTGTGCCATTGTATTCAAAAACCCACAGACCCCCTTCCTCCATACTCCTGCTGTGCATCTTCTGCATGGGCAGGGATTTCTCCCATTCTCTCCGATTCGAATACACAAGTGGTTGTGACTGCATTCAAACTAGAAGAGGAATACTGATTTGAAACCAGTTTTTCCCTGGTTCACAAGTTGCCTCAGCCCTCCAAGCTTTACTGAGACTAAACTGGAGAGTAGCTGCTAAACCCCTCACCAGTGTTATAACCAAAAGTTGAGACTGTGTGCTAAGAGGCTGGGAGTCTGCATTGTACCAAGGAGATTCACGAGAGAAACAGCCAGGATAAAAGAGGTGAGCTATTCCTAAACTGATGCCCTGATCAAAAGAAAAAGAGAAACAAAACCCATCTGTCAAGTACGGTTGTTAAGTATTTGAAACCTGCAACTTTTGTTTTCAGTATACTAACTGTCCAGGAATGTTATAGAGGGGGTGTGGGGTTAACAATGAAATTAAAACACAACTAATACACATGGGCTGAAGTGGGAATCAGTTAGTACATCGGGGCTGAAGTTAAAAGAGAAATAGAAAACAACAGAGGAGAATATAGCAGTTCAGATTTCAGTTATGCAAACTTTGGCCTCTTTGTATAACAACTTCTCAGAGGCGTTATAAAAATTTTATGGGCTGGAAAATAAAGCCAAAACCTTGCTAACTCATAAGCCCATGTGTAGATAAGTTGAGGAAACTATAAACCAGGTTGAGGAACAGATTAAGTACTAAACAGAAAGACAACAACAACAAAAAAATTTGTCATGTTCAAATCCGTTAACGGTTTCAGATTCCGGAAACGTTGTGTTTCTGTATAACAATTTTTCCAGAAGTGATATAGACACAGTATTGGGTTAGTAATAAGCTTAAGACAATGCCAAAACCTTTAACTAAGTTGATAGGCTCGTGGGTAATGTTAAGAAGAAAAGAAGAAAAAAAACAGATTAGTGCAGAAATTTAGATTTCAGTTTTCAGTCCCTGGAATCGGTTGTTTCAGTATAGGTAAGTTTTATAACTTTAACTATGCTGTTTTGGGTCTGTTTGAAGTTTAAAAAGATACTAAGAATGTTTAACTAAGTTGTACACACTTTGGGAAGGATATGAATCAGTGTAAATGCAAGGGAGAAGAAGTACAGAGAGTGTGACTCCAGTTTCTGTTTGGATCGAGGTTTCTGTCTAGGCAAGTTCCAGAGGCTTTATAAAGAGGGTATTAGCTGGAAAATAGAGTTAATGTCTTGCTAACATATAAACCAACAAGTGCATAAGCTGAGAAGAATAGAAAACAGACATTGAGAGCAGAAAGAAAACCACGGAAAAGAAATTGCTTCAGTTTCATTTCTTCAGGTTTCAGATTTTGTTTTCTGTGTAGAGAATTTTGAGGGACGTTAACCATGTTCTTTTGGGGCTGTTCTTGAATCCAAAATTTAAAACTTTATAACACACATAATCACGTGAGTAAATGAGGTGGAAGAATTTGGGAATCAGATCAGAAAAACAAAGAAAAAGACAGGAAATGATGTAACAGTTTTCTGTTTCAGTTGTTGAATCCTTGGGTTTTGTTATAAACGTGTATCAGTAGGAATAACAGTATTGTTAGGGGCTGGAATCTTGATTGAGGTCCTAACTAACCAAGTCAGTAATATGGGGTAGATTGAGGGTAATTCGTGAGCTAACAGAAAGGGAGTAAAAGAAAAGAAAACAGAAGGAAAATGAATATATCAGTCTTACGTTTCTGTTTTCCTGCAACAACTCAGTTCTGTATAATGAGTCTCTAATGGCATTGACAATATTGTGGTGGGCTTATTTGAGGGATAAAATCATATTAAGACTCTTACCTAAGTAGCCAACCAGTTTGGAGAAGTATGAAGTCAGTTTAGTGACAAAGGAAAAGAGATATGAGATGATGCATCAGTTCATGTCTTGTTTTTGCATTCCCTGTTGAGTGTCTGTATAACCGAGGTACAGCAGGGATTAAGAGTGTTGATTAGCCTGGATATGAACTCACAACACTTTCAATACATCAACTAAGAGTGTAAACACATCAAAAAAAAAACATAACAGAAAACAGCTAATGCATTTTAAAAAAAAAAACTGCATCAGTCTACGACCTTAATGTTCTAGATTTTCTGTTGCTGTGTACTTAAGAGCATAGTAGGTGTGTGAGTATCTCATTGGTTTAGTTTGAGTCTAAAGCAGTAATAACACCTTTATCTAGTTAAAGGAAACACCTTGGGAAGGAATTAAACATCAGCTGAACTGAACAGAAACAAGGATCAAAAGGAAATATATAGCTTATGTTTTAGGTTCTGAAAAGTTGTGTTTCTGTAAAACGAAATTCCAGAGGTGTGTAAAGGTTTTGGGTCTAATTTTGGGTCTAAAACATAACTAACCCACTTTAGTAGAGAGGAATACACTTGGGAGAAATTTAAAACCCAGTTTAGGAGACTTAAACATGGAGATTAATGGAGTTGTAAGCAGATCTTGCACTTTCGGTTTCTGTAACCCTTGCCTCTGTATAAATGAAGAGCAAATCTCAATTGGTGGGACATGACGAACCACGTAGACAAAACAAAAGAACTATACAAAGAGAAAACTCCTCTCCAACTATAGAGGACCGCTAATGACACCCACTATGGTGTCGAGACTATAATGATAATGAAACGAAAAGTACCAAATGGTGGGACATGAGGATAACCCGGGAAGACGACATCTCGGGCCGCGCGGTATGGAATATTCGGGAGTTGGTATCTGCATCAGATCCTTCGCCCTTCTGTGTGAAGCACATCCCGGAGTCCAGAGGTGACTTCTGCTTCCTCGACCCTGGGTGTCGGGAATGGGGGAGTGACAAGTTGGTGAAGCACATCCCGGAGTCCAGAGGTGACTTCCGCTTCCTCGACCCTGGGTGTCGGGAATGGGGGAGTGACAAATTGGTGAAGCTTATCCTGGAGTCTAGAGGTGACTTCCGCTTCCTCGACCCTGGGTGTCGGGAATGGGGGACTTGCTATGGAGGAGACGTCCTCCAACGTGCGGTGATAAAAGAATTCACAAGTAACCCTTGAAGAGACAAGGAATGATTAGCACCTACACAATAAGTCTCAGGATCTAATCTCTGACTCGGTGCCAGAGAATAAAGGAAAACATGTGTAATGAGACCAAGCAAATAAGAAAAATTCACAAATGTGATCCTTTAAGAAACAAGGAATGAATAGCGCCTACATAACAAAGTCTCGGGATCTAACTTATATTCCCTGACTCGGTGCAAGAAAAGAAAGGAAAACATGTGTAATGAGAACAAGGTAACGGTACGTAACCTCTTGAATGATCCCATAGTGAGGATCGACGGTATAATATACCTACGCACACGTTGTATTATGTACTCGATTGTTGTTGCTACATTAGCAGCTTATTGTGCTGGTTTGCGTGTTGTTATTGCTATGCTACTCACAAGTTGTGCTTGGTTGCTTTTGATGTTGCTATGCTACCGATGAGTGTGTATGATATCATGATGTGCTGATGTGTGCTTTACTGCTTTATTACAGCATGTAAATTGACTTAATAATATTCGACCAAGTAGTAGTGTGGCCCGGTAACATGCGGGCTTCACACGTTCATACTCAGCATAGTTTTGCTGAGTCCTTTATTTTTACAGGTATGGGCCTGGACGATGCCGGAGAGTAGGCAAGTGACTACCATGGGGGTAGTCCTTCTGGGTAAGACGCTTGAGTAGCATGTTAACGAATGAGTTGTGTTGTTTAAGTTATCATCTATACTATCGACGCTTAGTACTTGGTTCGTAATTCCTGTTCGTACTTGGATTTGATTAAGGTTTAAATTCCAGTCATTCAGACCGTAACTTGGAGTTCGTATTGTGGTCTGTCAACCACGTGGGTGGTTGGCGTCTGTAGCACCCGAATAGAGTACGAAACCGCTGCGTAGACTCCTCCTGCTAACTTAGGCGCGTTGTTTAATTGTTGATCGTTATTCGGGGGTGTTACAAAATCGAATTTGATTTTCATTGCAAGCGCATTTCCGGTATGATTCCAACCAAATTCCACCATCTATGATGTTCGTTTTTGCATTTCCGTTCATTCCCCTCTATCAATTTAACCAATTACGCAATACATTAAGAGAATTCGTAGAAATTCAAATCAGAAACGACATGAAACCTAACTCGACGAACCCAGAATCGATTTCTCTGTATCGTGCACCATAGATCCTAAAAGTGGTACCATTAGAATCGTTGTTGAATTTCGAATCCAATGAAACAAAAATCATCGAATATGGTTCTGTAGATTGAGAGAAATCGAGGAATCTCTATCGCGGTGTATTGGGAATTCGCTGATGAACTCGAGTAACAGGGGCCGTCCGATCGTGGGTTATAGGAACAGACGGCCAAGATTAAAACGTGGAAGGTTTTAGTAATATTAATTCCAGAATAATACCCTAACTTTTTGAATTTATTTAACGGCCTTCCCGAATGTATTTTGACACAAAACTTTAACCATAGATTCCTTATAAAATTTAGTATATTTTGATGTAAATTAATATGAGTTTCGAGTTATTCAACGTAAGTTATAATTTTTGTAAGTTCTGAGTCTTTTGGATTTATTTAGATAATTAATCAAGATATTTTTATGAAATAAAAATTTTATAATATGTATAAAATGTCATAGTTACTATATATTAAATTTGGGAATTTTTAGACAAGATTAAATGGCTTTAAAAATTGTGTTTATGATTTTTTCATAAGTTATCTTATAATATATCATTTTTAATGTAACCAAAAATTAAGTATAGCTGATTAATAAAATTTATAGGTTGGGAAAAATATAATAAGACTAAACTAACATTTAATACAGAGTGCTAATGAATGTTTTGGGTGTAAACTTTTAAGTGAAATAAAAATTATATATATATATATACATATATATAAAAGAAATAAAATAGTAACTTAGGTTAAAACAATGAGTTAAATTAATTTACACTTATATTAATTAAATACTATAGAAGCTAATATATCGAAATGAAACAAAAGAAAATACTTTATAAACCATATATTGAATGTAGATATATGTAAAAGTTAATAGAAATAATAAAATACAATGAGCTACATAAAGAATGACTTAAATAAATACTAATACACGTACATACATAATATTAAAAATAAATAAAGGAAATACATACCTTATAGGAAATGTAATAAAAGGGAAAATATTCGAGTAAACCTAGTTCATACGCAACAATCAAAACGTTAAATGTTAATGTGACATAAAAGTGGACTATTAGGAGAAATATAGATCCTAAACCTTAATCATGTATTAAATTAAAATTAATCCACTATAACTTAAGAGCTTAATTAAGTTAACCCTATGACTGAGAGTAAGTGATTGAAATAAAATTTAATGTACCCTCAAGACATACAAATTCAATGGCGCAAATGGTCAAGTCAAACCTAGAATTAAATCGAGGTTGCATGTTCAAAACCTCACAAACTCTTTTTAGGAAGTTTAATCAACTAACAAAAAGGTAAACGTGGAATTGGGCCATCCTACTGGGCCCAAGTCCATGAACGCCAAAAACCCACTTAAACAAGTCAACGAGAGTCTGGGCCACTCTCGGGATAAACCCTAAATCATTCCAGATTAAATGAAATGGGCCTAACGAAAGACTTAATTAACAAAAACTAGCCCAAATCTTTGTGATAGAATAATTGTAAACTAGAAACTATAAACCAGTAAGAATAAAAAAATGTTTAGTGTTATAAGTTCCCTAACTAATCGATACTTGGAACACCTTAATTATAGGTTATTAGAGGAAGTTCACACTTTCAAGTTGGTTACTGCTTCTACGTATACCAGGTACTATTTCTCGTACTTAGATATTTTGCTAACGGACTTTATGGAATGTTTTGGAAAATGCCAACTGATCTGGAATGGATTTCAAAAGGAAACTGTTGTGTGACTAACTCGGCTTGATGTGACTAACTGAGCCTTGAATGAACAACTTACATGGTTATTGGTTCCTCCTATCTAGTTGTTTCATTAGATATTAACTGCCTAGGGTTTACGCTTCTGCACTCTGTAGGACTGAGTGTTTTGGTATTGCTCTGGTGCAGTTAATGATCTAGTGGGGTAACTGGGAATATAGGAAAATATCTGGTATTGGTAAATTCTTCATTTGGACTATAGGTATTGTTTCATCTATGAGTCAAGTTTGATCAGCCTTATTGGGAATGGATTCTTTCTATTAGATATTAATTGCTGACGGTTTACGCCTCTGCACTCTGTAGGACTGAGTGTTTTGGTATTGCACTTGTGCAGTTAATAATCTAGTGGGAATATGGGAAATTGTCAATCTTGGTATTGAGTATGGATTCTTTCTATTAAGTGGTGCAAACACTTTTCACCGATGACTGAGAACGGGCCGGTGGTAGTGGAGGTCTGCTATACCTCGTCCATGTGGACAACTGACAACGAAGGTCTGTTTACCTCGTCCTTGTGACAACTGACTGGCGGTGGGGGCCATCTCTCCCAATTGGTTTTATTCCACTCTTGAGTATATTTGTCTATGGGAATCAACCTTCTGAAATGGTGGAGACATAAACTATCTACCACGGGTTATGGATATTCATGTCATTCCTAGTCCTTTGTGACTACTTAAGTCTTTCTCTTCTTAACCAGAATTGGTTCTAACATCAACAATGGATGCTTACTAACTATATGGTGTGACTTCTTAAGTGGTTGACTTGGTTTAAAGTTATGTGTCTCTATCTTTGTCTTGTTCTCTTTTCTCTATAACTTGATTGTTTTGAAGTGCTTTTTCTCTGTTTTACTTTTAAGAGTTTGTTTTCATGTTACTGCTTTATTTGAAGAACTATATTTTAATTTATTGTTTTGGAGAATTGTACCAGTTCCATTCCAGGGAACTGACTCACCCCTCCCGGGGTGGGCTGCTTGGTTTCATCTTACAGGTACAAAAGTGTTCATACAGGTGGCCACGAAGAGTATGAGTGATTGGGATGGGATTTTGGAGTTATGGAGAGTTACCTTGTTTCTTTTGAGTTATGTTTACATTGTTTTCTCGAGTTTAGACTGTAACCTTTGTAAGTAGTAATTGGTGAGGTTTTTACCGGGTGTTTGGAACCCGATGATCTGTAATCGCCATTAGAGTTTTTATTCTGCTGTATTTATTTTAAATAGGGGCGTTACATGCAGACTGTTATATAAATTTCAACTTCTTCGTATACTGTCAAACGGTTTGAAGGTGGTACTGGGCTCCATGACAGGTTGTTGCATCACGTTTCCATTCATGGGAGGCCTCGTAGACAATCTGGTTATAATCAGTGCCTCTAGCAATTTAGGGTACTTCCTATTAAGTGGAAACCCTTCGGTGTTCTAACCGAGTGTTCGTTTTAGCTCCCGTGTTCTTATCACGACACTTTGTTCATCTATTGTTGACTCGGACACCCTTCAAGGATTGTTCATGGGTGTTGTTAGGTTACGCCATTACATCTGGCTAATGTTTATGATATGTTGTGTTAACTACACCACCTTGCGGTATCGTATTTTGAACTATCCTATTTAGGGTTATAGTGTCTCCCGTTCTTGAGTAGACCGTTGATACTTTCTCCGTGTGTTATTGACCGGGTTAAACATCCTCTTTGGTGAAGAATAACAATCTCGGTAGCCATGGTGATTGTTCTAGGAATTCTATCCCATTCTTTGAACATTAACATGTCCATATTAGGCCTCTGCCTTATTGTTTGGGGCTGGGTATTCACTCCAGCTGTCATGCATTTGCTTCGAAATATTTGAGACATATCCAATGTCTATACTTACTAATTTATGATCCTTTCACTTTCTAACTCTTAATCGTTTTCCTTAGATGATCTCTCTGATTCATTTAGACTCTTTAGCTCTATTGTGTTCTTCCTCTTCAATCGTCTAATGTGTCCAGCTGTTCTGGTTTGAACTTACATGCGGTCCGTAGTACAGAGTCAACTACTTCTCGTGTTCTGTATACCACTTGTATACATATATTGGGTACCTTACTGATACATTGCTACTTACCCGACTAACCTATAAGTAGGCATGTCAGGCCTGCAGGCTCCTATCGGAGTGCGGTCATCCCACATCTCTTTTTTTTTTTGTACCCTCGTTGTGTTCGTCACACGCCTAAGTGAAGTATTCTGTTGTCAACTCCTCTTATATCATCCTATGATGACTTATTGAGGTTCTTATGAGTTTGGTTTTTAGAAAACAAAATCTAAGGTTTAAAGAAATATTTGAGTTTTAAAAGAAAATTTTGGGTTTGAAAGAAAAATTCCCATGGCATTTCAATGCCGGTTGATTCTGATCAAGTCTAGCTTCCCACTGACTGGTATATCCTTTAATGCAATGGTCAGGCCGTTAGGCCCTTCCAAGGTTTCATTCTTCAAGTCCTTAGGATTTGTGATCCTGTATTTGATTCATTCGATGTAACACCCCAACTACAAACACAGTACTTAACAAATCATTGCAGCGGAACACAACTCAACTTTTTACTTAAACCGTTGGTGTTACACGTCGTAAACCACCCACGTGGCTAACAAGGCTAATACATTTACGTTGTATCGGTCTGATGGACCAGATTCCCGAGCAACTACACATTATAATCACTTTCCCATCTCAATAATCATTATACAATTACATACCAACTATACCGAGTATTTACAAACTAATGCCGACAACAACTTCGGTCTTACTACACCTACAATTCATAAGTGATTAAATGAACTCCCCATGTACAAACAACTACCCCGTCCTACTCTCAAACGGCTTCCAGCTCCTTGTACCTAAAATAGGAAAGAAAGAAAGGGTGGCCCCCAAGGGCCTCAGCACCTTTGCTGGTATGGTAATCGTGCAACCCGCATGCTACCGGGCCACGCACAACTAATTGTCGTCTAAGCATGCGGTTGATTATATTTAATCGTGCATGAAAAACTATAAACACAAACACATTACATACCCGCAACAATGGGGCTCAACAAATCAGTCAACACATCTATACTCGTTAGATCATTCCTTGTGTTCTTTAATCCTTGAGGGTTTCTCCTCTAATGGAGCTATTTCCTTAATAGACGACGCTTACCCACTAGTCGGGTTATACTTAAATTTCTCTCATTATAACATGGGATTAATACCCATGAACCACATACTCCACATAACAACTTATATCACATTTTCACGTCCAATTTACATAACATCGCAATAATAATTGCATCACAACATTAACACATAACATAACGGGAACGGTTCTCTGTAGGAACCGAACCAAACATAGTTAGTTCACTTGGAGAGCCTAGAGAATGCTGCCAAACTCATGCTAAGCTCGTTACATAATCGTTACCTTCCTGTTAAATGAACGAATAACTTAACCCCAATGTGTGTCAGATATAGTGATCCAAGCACACCAAACATAGTATGCCCCTGTGGCCCGACGTGAGTCAGTAAAATAGCCTTGGATAAGCTAAAGGGAGGTTGGAAACCAAAAAGGAAAACAACCATAACATACAGAGAGAATCGAACCTGATATGAACGACCCCCATACTCACACGTGTGGCCGGAACGACTGGACTCCTCACTTCCCCGGTTAGCACTTGTTAGAAGTTCCATTATTGAAACTTAGCACATTAATTCACAAGTAGGTATTTAGGTCCAGTTAGACACACACCAGGGTGGTAAACATACTTACACGCACAAACAACACACAACTAACTCACGCATAGCCGTGGTTCGAACGTTCCCATGGTTTGGGTCGTTAAATCCGAATACCGTTCTCTTATGTGATCCTAGAGTCGGTTAGTTAAGTTTAACACTTATTGAGGTTAAACGGTATCAGAACTAGAACACGCCACATGATTGAATTTCTGTAAACTCATTACATGTTTTTATCTTATAAGGTGGCAAACATTCAGAAAAAAGACATTGGCATACAAGCCGGTGTAATCCGGTAGGACACAGGTTGTAAGAAAACCATACCTGTCACCTTGAGGATGGCTAGCCTTACATGGCGACCCCTTAGTCCCGGCTGCCATCTCGACTAGTTTTCGTTCCTATAATTAATTCAGTCATAACGGTCAATTTTCGTATTAACTTCGACTACTTGTCTTAACGTATGATGTCCTCTTGTCGTTTCTTACATTCCATTAACCTCACACTCATTACTCACCTTATTTCAAGGTTCCCTATTAAGTAACACTTGTGATCTAAAGTTCACAACTCTCACATCGAACCTAACACTTGTTTACACTTTTTAAGGCCTTTACATGTTACCAAACAAGGCCTAAACATCATATAAACCATTACCATCCAATCCCCCACCATTAGAAGGCTTAAAACAATTTTTTCTTCTCTGGTCTGGACCGCCCCTCTGGGGAGGTCCCAGGGGCGGTCCACAACAGAAACCAAACTCGTACTGTAGAATTCGACTGGACCTCCCCACAGGGGCGGTCTGATAAGCGTGAAATATATATACTTTTATGGTTTATTTGACTTAATATTCGTACTGAATTGACATATATTTCACACTTATCTTATATTTTTTCTAATACTTATGTTTTGATGAGACCTAATATATTTTATGTGTCAACTGCAGAAAATTGTGACATATATACATATATATATATAATACATATATACATTCGTATATATACATATTATATATATAATATGTAACGATATATATAGTGCACGGAAGACAGTTGCAACCTTTTTGAATTGGACGTGGTGGGCTGATTCAATTTCCACAAAATCAGAGAGGAAATTACCATCATAAAGGAGAAACGATTGATATTTGGATCGGGAGAATAAAAATTCTGCAGCGCCACATTCTCTAGGCATCTTCTCCATCGTTCGCCGCGTTTTATCGAGATGTTTAAAGATAAAAATATTTCTTCAACAGATAAAACTTTGGTTGCTATATAATCAGACGGAAACACGGAAGATTTGGGGGGGGCTCACATCCATCGCCTTCTTCATCCATCCATACCCTATAACCCAGTTTCAATACTCCTCTGTTCGCTCCACATTCACCACCAGACGCCACCTTCGATCTCGCCCCAGCCATTAATATCCATACTGCTCCCATTCACCGTCATCCACGCATCCGCAATCCTCCGTTGCGCCACACCCCACCACATCCATCCAAATTATCATCATCCATCATCATATTCCACGTATCAACATTCACGAATTCACCTCCACCTTCGTACCACACTCTCCGGTGGTTGAAATCAAAGCAGAGGCATTTCGAACGCAAGTGAGGGGACAGAACCGACAAGTACCAGAGACAGAAGGCGTTAGAACATTCGGAGTGAAAATTTTGATGTATTCTTGTGTTTCTTGATTTTTGTTGCACTTTATTTGCTACATTATTATCCACGCTTATACTTTTTGTTTGTTACATGTTATTTTATGTTCGTGACAATGTTTGTTCTCGTTTCTAAAACCATGAGTGAGTAATTTTATTTAGCTTCCCGGGTTAGGGAAACGAGTCTTTTTCATAGAATTCTTGTTATATAAATTTGTCACTATAGTTATAATTTTGCAATAGTTTGATTCCTGTTATTAATGCGCTTGGATTTTCTGGCCAATTATCTAAGTGATTTTTGTAGAGCTTTATCAAAATGCGGTGCTGAGATTGAGTTCTAGACATAGGAAATCAAACCGGATTAACGACTAGAAGCATGGCTTGCCTATAGGTTAATCTGTCTCTAATAGGAATTGTGTTTATTGCAATTAACTTGAATTTAACTTGGGCATGGTTTGCGGCTTGTTATTTCAGTTAGTTAGGGTTCGTTGTACAAGGACCGGTCAACGAACTATTTATAATTCCTGAGTTTATTGCATAAAATAGTGAAAATTGTTATTAACTGAATTCGACGAAATAGACGAGTGGAATAACCCGGGGAGCGTTTTTAACTCATTAGATTTTTAAACCGACATTTGCTTTGTTTATTTTTTATCTTTGTTATTTTATTATTTTGTGTTCGTTATTTGTTTTGAATTAATTGAAAACCTGAAAAAGTGACAATTTCCTGTTTCTTAGTTTAATTTAGTTTCTCAGTTAGATTAATAATTTGTCAGTTAATTGAACGAGGTCCCTGAGTTCGACAACCCACTTAATCATCATACCCGCAAAACGATAGGTACACTGCCTAGGTAGAGATAGTAACATATTTCTGCTCAACAAGTTTTTGGCGCCGTTGCCGGGGACCTCTGGCACGGTTAATTGACATATTTATTTAATTTGATTGAGATTTTATTCTAGTTGTTCTTTCTTTTATTTTTTATTTCAGATTAGTTTTAATGCATTTTGATTGAATTTACGAATTGAATTTGCTGGTTTGTACGATTGTTTACACGAGATTTTCTTTTTCGTTTTTTTTTATTATTAGTTGTTTTCTTCTTTTCTTTCCTTACGTGAGTTAGTATAGGTTTAGGTTGCTTAAATTTCTTTAACGTGTTTGCTTTCTTAATAGAATTGATTTTCTTTTGAAATTGGTTTTGGTTTCCGTATGAATTCAATTCCGATATCAATTAGTTAGTTACTGCGAAACATTTGAATACACGTTTCTAGATTCCACTTGCTTTACTTTTTTATTCGATTGTTGATTAAATAATTTAGTGCTAATTATGTCCATACGTCGAACTCGATCTACAGGTGGTCCATTAGCTGATTTTGAACCAGAGATCGAGAGATATTTCCACAGCAGGCGACAGCTGCAATTCAACATGGCTGACTGCACATTGAATGAGCATCAACAACCGTCGGTCGAGGGGAGACCTTCTGCTATTGTTCTCCCCGAGATTACACCAGCAGAGATGGAGGCATGGCAATTCAAGACTAGTTACATTACCACGCTGTTTCATCAAGGCCAATTTAGTGGGGTCGATTCTGACGACGCACCACATCACATCTCAAGGTTCCTAGATTTTTGCAATGCTTTCAACAAGACCGGGAACCTGAACCAGAGGATTCGACTGCAGTTGTTCCCTACTCCCTGAAGGATGGAGCTTCCAGATGGCTGAGGAGTTTGCAACCACAAAGTATCACTACCTGGGCAGAACTAGCACGTAAGTTTCTGAACAAATACTACCCACCATCCAAGACCAGAGAAAAGATAGGTGAGATTAATAGTTTTTGTCAAGAACCAGGTGAGTCTCTATATGATTCATGGGATAGATTTAGAGAGCTTCAAATTTTATGCCCGCACCATGGTATGAGTGATAGAGATTTAGTGTTAGCATTCTTTGGTGGTTTAAATGATTCAAACAAGCTTTTACTGAATTCTGCTTCTGGAGGAAATTTCATGAATAAGACAGGTGGTGCAGCAGCAATTGAGCTTCTGGATTCGATGACCGCAAGCACCAGACAGTGGTGTAAGAATAAGGGGAGAGGAGAGTCCAAGAAAGAGGCCGGACTTTATCATTTGCCCCCGCAGGATCATCTATCTGCTCAGTTGACTGCCATAGCAAAAGCAGTGGAGAAGCTCACTCTTGGTCAGACGCAGCAACCGGTGAAGGCAGCAGCTACTTCTTCCCAATACCTGACACCTTGCTGTGATATTTGTGGAGGAGCCCACGAGACTTACAACTGTGAGGGACCTGGGTACGTCGGTAATCCAGAAGAGGTAAATTCTATAAACAACCGACCAGGTAACTCTTTTCCTAATTCTTATGGTCAAAATAGTTGGAGAAATAATCAGCAGTCTCAGTGGCGAGGGTAATGATCAGTTTATGGGCAATAATTCTTATAATCAGAATAATAGACAATCTCATTTTAATAGACAGCAGGATCAAGCTCAAAATTCACAGGAAAGTAACAGCAAGATCGAGAGCATGTTTGCAGAGTTGCTGAAACAGGGCCAAGCTACTAATTCTAGAATTGCAGACTTAGAGGCCAAATTTGCTGATCAAGCAACCATAAATCAGAATGTGGAAAGGCAGCTGAGTCAACTTCACAGCAGCTAGCACAGAGACCTGTAGGGACACTACCTGGTCAGACCGATCCTAACCCAAGAGAGCAGATGAAAGCAGTAGTAACATTAAGGAGTGGTAAGGAGTTGGTTTCTGATGTTCCTGCAGCAGAGGAAGAGTCTGACAAAGTAGAAGAATCTCCACCTGAAGTTGAGGAAGTGGTAGCTCCCAAGGAGAAGGAGTCTCCTGAATCTCTTGTTGTTAGACCTTCTCAGCTTTCTTATGTTCCTCCTATTCCATATCCTGATAGACTTAAGAAAAAGAATTTAGATGAACAATTTGGCAAGTTTCTTAATATTTTTAAGAAATTAACAATCAACATTCCTTTTTCTGATGCTCTTACTCAGATGCCTATTTATGCTAAATTTATGAAAGATATTTTATCTAATAGGCGATCTTTGCAGGAAACTGATACGGTGAGGCTTACAGAGAAGGTTTCTGCTGTGTTGTTGAAGAAGCTACCCCCAAAGCTAGGAGATCCTGGACTTCCGATCATTCCTTGTTCCATCGAAGAGGTAGATTGTGGTAATGGTTTGTGTGATTTAGGAGCTAGTGTGAACTTAATGCCATTATCTATTTTTAAGAAATTGGGTCTTGGTCAGTGTTCTCCTACTTCTGTGCAATTACAGTTAGCTGATCGATCTATAATTCATCCAACAGGGAAGATAGAGGATTTAGTGGTAAATGTTGGTAAATTTATTTTCCCTGCTGATTTTATTGTAATTGACATGGAAGAGGATAAGGATGTTCCATTGATTCTAGGGAGACCATTCATGCGCACAGCTCGTACTTTGATTGATGTAGAGGGGGGTAAAATTATCTTACGTTTCCATGATGAGCAGGTTGTTTTTGATATGACTAGGAATATGAAACGTCCTGCAGGTGCTCAGTCTTGTTTTTCTGTAGATGTTATTGACTCTCTAGTGCAGGAAACAACTCTTAGCAGAGAAGAAGAGGAGATTCTGGAGAGATGTTTAATGGCATCTTGTGAGGATGATGATGAGGATCCAGATATCGCTCTCATGGCAGAAGAGCTAAACAAGAGACGGCCGCACTTCCCCGCTTACAAGGAGAAATTTGAAAGAGTAGAAAGAAGTGCTGATAGGCCACGACCTTCCATTGAAAAACCTCCTGCAGTGGAGATGAAGCCTTACCTCCTCATCTTAAATATGTTTTTCTTAAGGAACCTTCTGACTTACCTGTGATTGTGTCTTCTGAATTGACAGGCGCTCAAGAGAAGCAACTACTGGAGGTGCTGCGCAAGCATACAGCAGCTATTGGTTGGTCGATTGCAGACATTCGTGGAATCAGCCCTCAGTTGTGTTCTCATCGAATTTACATGGAGGATGATTACAGACCATTGGCGCAGCCTCAGAGACGTCTCAACCCTGTTCTAAAAGAGGTAGTAAAGAAAGAGGTAATTAAATTGTTAGATGCTGGAATTATCTATCCTATTTCAGACAGTCAGTGGGTGAGTCCAGTCCAGGTAGTAGTACAAAGAAGGGGGGAATTACCGTGGTACCAAATGAGAAAGGTGAGCTGATCCCACAGCGCACCACTACAGGGTGGAGAGTTTGTATTGACTATCGTAAGTTAAATAATGCCACTCGCAAGGATCATTTTCCCCTTCCTTTTATTGATCAGATGCTTGAAAGATTAGCAGGACAGGATTATTATTGTTTTCTAGACGGTTATTCAGGTTATTTTCAAATTCCAATTGCTCCTGAGGATCAGGAAAAGACTACTTTTACTTGTCCATATGGTACTTTTGCTTATAGGAGAATGCCGTTTGGTTTATGTAATGCTCCTGCTACTTTTCAAAGATGCATGATGGCAATATTTTCTGATTATATTGAAAAGTGCATAGAGGTTTTTATGGATGATTTCTCTGTTTTTGGACTAACCTTTGAATCATGTTTGGAGAACCTTGATTGTATTCTAGCTAGGTGCGAGGAAGCAAATTTGGTACTGAACTGGGAGAAGTGCCACTTTATGGTCCGAGAAGGAATCGTGTTAGGACATAAAGTTTCATCTAAAGGTATTGAGGTGGATCGTGCTAAAATTGAGGTAATCGAGAAACTTCCACCTCCTTCTTCTGTCAAGGACGTTCGTAGTTTTCTTGGACATGCAGGTTTTTATAGGAGATTCATTAAGGATTTTTCCAAGATTACTAAGCCTCTCTGTGATTTACTTGCTAAGGATGTTAAATTTCATTTTTCTGAAGAATGTTTAGCAGCTTTTAATTTGTTAAAGAGAAGCTTATTTCTGCACCAGTTGTTGTGTCACCTGATTGGACTTTGCCATTTGAAATTATGTGTGATGCAAGTGATTATGCTGTGGGGGCTGCTTTATGCCAGAAATTTGATAAGATTTGAGAGTGATTTATTATGCTAGTCGTACATTAAATGATGCTCAGAGAAATTATGCTACCACAGAAAAAGAATTGCTTGCAGTTGTCTTTGCTTTAGATAAATTTCGTCAGTACTTGTTAGGTAGCAAAGTTATTGTGCATACTGATCATTCTGCTCTTAAGTACTTGTTTGCTAAGGCAGATGCAAAGCCTAGGTTAATCAGATGGATTCTTCTTCTTCAAGAATTCGATGTTGAAATCCGAGATAAGAAAGGGACACAAAAGCGAGTGGCAGATCATTTGTCCAGAATGGAGGTGCCTGATGATGGGGATATCATCAATGAGTCTTTCCCTGATGAGGCCATATACGCGGTTGAGACAGTCGGGGGTCCTTGGTTCGCTGACATTGCTAATTATTTAGCAAGGAAGATCATCCCCGCTGATATGACTTATCAGCAGAGGAAGCGTTTCTTTTCTGTAGTTAAGCACTACTTTTGGGATGATCCTTATCTTTTCAAAATTTGTGCAGATGGAATCATTCGTAGGTGCATCCCACAGACGGAAGTAAGAGACATTCTCCTTCATTGCCATTCCAGAGAAGCCGGTGGACATCATGGTGCTACTCGTACAGCTGCAAAGGTACTCGAATCAGGTTTCTACTGGAACACCCTTCATAAAGATTGTCATGCGTTTGTTGCTACATGTGATCGGTGTCAAAGGCAAGGTAACTTATCTCGTCGAAATGAATTTCCTTTGACAAACATGTTAGAAGTTGAGTTGTTCGACGTTTGGGGTATTGATTTCATGGGTCCTTTTCCCAATTCATTCGGTAATCTTTACATCTTAGTAGCTGTTGATTATGTTTCTAAGTGGGCAGAGGCCCTTGCTTGCTCTACTAATGATGCTAAAGTTGTTGTGAAGTTCCTTAAGAAGAATATCTTCACTAGATTCGGTGTCCCTCGAGCTATTATTAGTGATGGTGGCTCCCACTTCTGCAATCGTCAGTTCGATGCTCTTCTAAAGAAATATGGAGTCCGTCACAAGGTGGCTTTACCTTACCACCCTCAGACAAATGGACAGGCTGAGGTGACGAACCGAGAGCTCAAATGGATTTTACAGAAGACAGTGAATTCTTCTCAGAAAGGATTGGTCACTCAAGCTGGATGACGCGCTCTGGGCTTATCGTACCGCTTTCAAGACACCCATTGGCATGTCCCCATACAAGCTGATTTTGGGAAGGCATGCCACTTGCCCGTGGAGCTAGAGTACAAATCATATTGGGCATTGAAGGCGCTGAACTTTGATTTGCAGAAAGCCGGTGAGAAGCGTAAAGTTTCAGCTGACGGAGTTAGAGGAGCTTAGAGATGAATCATATGAGAATGCCGTCATCTATAAGGAGAGGACCAAGCGCTGGCATGACAAGATGATTGCCAAGCGGGACTTCAAGGCGGGAGATCAGGTACTTCTTTTCAATTCCAGACTTAAGCTCTTTCCAGGTAAGTTGAAATCTTTTTGGTCTGGACCTTTTCGAATTATAAGTGTCTCTCCGTTTGGAGCTGTGGAATTAGATAATGGAAAAGGCGGTTCATTCAAAGTTAATGGTTCTCGTATTAAGCCGTTTCTGGGAACTTCGTTAGACAGGGAGGATGTATCTGAGCTCACTCTTAAGGACCCGTTAAAGCGTAGTTACTTTATGTCTAGCCAAAGACAATAAAGAAGGGCGGCTGACTGGGAGGCAACCCAGTGGTATTTTTAGTTTAATTTTTGCTTTTCGTGTTATTTATTTCTAATAAATCCATGTTTCTGTTTCCTTTATTAGTACTTTTTAGATAGTTTCATCCAGTTTATTCACTCCGAGGTTCTAATGCCCATGCGTTTAATGAGATGCTTTTAGCGTCAATTCTTGTTGTTTTCTGAGATTGCTTGCAGGTGTGGTGATCATAGACACTCCATAGGCTGGACACTTGCTTCACAGCAAGTGTGAGGAAGATTCCTACCCCGGTGAAGGACCTAAGTGTGAGGAAGGTGCCCTTCCTCAATCTGAAGATATCAGGGGAGTTTTCGTGTCCTTTCACTCTTATTTTAAGTCCAGCTTACGCTTTGAATGCATCAAGTCCATGAGATCTTTAGTTAACTTTTGATGAATTTGCACTATTTAGAAAGTCCTCTTCTTGGTTTGATTATGTGAACAATGAGGACATTGCTCCTCTTAAGTGTGAGGAAGTAGGAGTACTTTCTAAATATTGACAATTGCACTTAATGCCACACTCGTTTTTGTTTGTCCTCTTATTTTGGAAGAATTGCTTCTTTTAAGCGCCAATAAATATTGAATCTTCAGGTGAAAATTTTTGTTGAGGTTTTGAAAACAAGCCTGATGGCCACCTCAAGAATCTTTCTGCTTTTGGCTGTTTGTATGTATAGTTTTATCCAAACTGAATCTATTTTCACTGAAATTTGGTGGATTAGCTGATTATTAAAACTGAATTAGTCTAGTTTGGGATTTTGGGAATGATGAGAAAGTTTGGTATGAAAAGGATAAGGCAAGGTACTCCGCTGATCTGAATTAAATTTTGAACCAAAACAGGCCTCTTCATTCGGTTATTAAGTCCTTGGGGTGCTTCATCACCCATCTACCTAAGGTCATCTGATCTGGGATAGAAGGCCCAAAGCCGCTACAAGGGTGAAGAGAAAAGTCTGAGGGGATGAATTGAATATGCAATATCAAAATAGAATGTTGAGAAAAATGAACTTTGAAAAGTTAAAAGTGTATTTCAATTTTGCTTATTCTGATCATGAGTACGTGGTGTTGAAAGGTATCGCGGAATAAGGCGTTACTTCACACCCCTTGTCATCCAAAGGTTAGAGGAAAGAAATGGTGGAAGATCCCAAACTATTCTGTTTCAGTTTCCATAATCTAACTTCTCCATGCTTTTAACTCCACTCTCTTTTTCACTGTTTGCGAAAACCTACAGCTAGTAGCAGAACTATTCTTTTGATTGTCATTTTGCTTGTTTTCCTTCGGCAGTTGTTTGATCCTGAGTTTCGATACTACGGCCCTTAAAAGTAGTCATATTCTATTTGCTTGAGGACAAGCAAAAGCTAAGTGTGAGGAAGTTTGATAAGTGTGAAATATATATATACTTTTATGGTTTATTTGACTTAATATTCGTACTGAATTGCATATATTTCACACTTATCTTATATTTTTTCTAATTATGTTTTGATGAGACTAATATATTTTATGTGTCAACTGCAGAAAAGGTGACATATATACATATATATTATATATAATACATATATATACTCGTATATATCATATTATATATAATAATATGTAACGATATATATTAGTGAGGAAGACAGTTGCAAACCTTTTTGAATTGGAACGTGGTGGGCTGATTCAATTTCCACAAATCAGAGAGGAAGGAAATTACCATCATAAAGGGAAACGATGATATTTGGATCGGGAGAATAAAAATTCTGCAGCGCCACATTCTCTAGGCATTTCTCATCGTTCGCCGCGTTTTATCGAGATTTTAAAGATAAAAATATTTTTCAACAGATAAATTGGTTGCTATATATCAGACGGAAACACGGAGATTTGGGGGGCTCACATCCATCGCCTTCATCATCCCATCCATACCCTATAACCCAGTTCCATACTCCCTCTGTTCGCTCCACATCACCACCAGACGCCACCTTCGATCTCGCCCAGCCATATATATCCATACTGCCCCATCACCGTCATCCACGCATCCGCAATCCTCGTTGCGCCACACCCACACAATCCATCAAATATCATCATCCATCATCATATCCACGTATCAACATTCACGAATTCACCTCCACCTTCGGTAACCACACTTCCGGTTGAAATCAAAGCAGAGGCATTTCGAACGCAAGTGAGGGACAGAACCGACAAGTACCAGAGACAGAAGGCGTTAGAACATTCGGAGTGAAATTCTTGACTGTATTCTTGTTTTTCTTGATTTTTGTTGCACTTTATTTTGCTACATTATTATCGCACGCTATACTTGTGTTACATGTTATTTATGTTCGTGACAATGTTTGTTTCGTTTCTAAAACCATGAGTGAGTAATTTATTTAGTTTCCCGGGTTAGGGAAACGAGTCTTTTTCATAGAATTCTTGTTATATAAATTTGTCACTATAGTTATAATTTTGCAATAGTTTGATTCCTGTTATTAATGCGCTTGGATTTTCTGGCCAATTATCTAAGTGATTTTTGTAGAACTTTATCAAAATGCGGTGCTGAGATTGAGTTCTAGACATAGGAAATCAAACCGGATTAACGACTAGAAGCATGGCTTGCCTATAGGTTAATCTGTCTCTAATAGGAATTGTGTTATTGCAATTAACTTGAATTTAACTTGGGCATGGTTTGCGGCTTGTTATTTCAGTTAGTTAGGGTTCGTTGTACAAGGACCGGTCAACGAACTATTTATAATTCCTGAGTTTATTGCATAAATATAGTGAAAATTGTTATTAATTGAATTCGACGAAATAGACGAGTGGAATAACCGGGGAGCGTTTTTAACTCATTAGATTTTTAAACCGACATTTGCTTTGTTTATTTTTTATCTTTTTGTTATTTATTATTTTGTGTTCGTTATTTGTTTTGAATTAATTGAAAACCTGAAAAAGTGACAATTTCCTGTTTTCTTAGTTTATTTAGTTTCTCAGTTAGATTAATAATTTGTCAGTTAATTGAACGAGGTCCCTGAGTTCGACAACCCACTTAATCATCATACCCGCAAAACGATAGGTACACTGCCTAGGTAGAGATAGTAGTATATTTCTGCTCAACACGGTCCAGAACAGACCCCATTTTTCAAAGTGCTTTTCTCCTCATTTTGAACTCCAAATTCACCCCAATCTTTTCCCACTTATTCCACAATCTTTCCACATGTTTCCTACATGTTTAACCACCTTAAAACATGCACTAAACCTTCTCAATCATCACCAAACTTGTCACTCAATTTCTTACCAAAATTCCTAGCACTTATAACATTTTTCCTTAGGAATTCTAAGTGGGGAATCATGCCTACAATATCACTAACCAAAGTGTTCTTCCACAACAAGGTAACCACTCCTAAAGCATCATTTTGCATCACCCTCATCCCCTTTACACTCACTCCTCAAGTCTTTCCCACAAGTCCATAATTAAACCTTCACAAGGCATTACATTTCCATTGTTCACCAAACTTTGCACAAGATCAAACCACATTTCCATCATGACCTTGGTGTATCTAGAAATCATCTATTAGTTCTCTAAACCTCCAAGACTATGCCCAAGGCATCTTAACACTTAAGAACACCTTAATTCACTTTCTTTCACCATCTTAACACTTAACAATTCCTAGTACCTTCTAGGTCATAAAATCTCATTACAAACATAAACTCCTTTGTTTATCAACTAAATTTTGCCATAGCTTCACCTCACCCCAAAACACATAGTTTTTCACTTTTACACAATCCAAGAACACTCAAACTCTTAATACACATCCTTACACACAAACATATGGTTTTTTTCATCCTTTAACCATCAACGACATTCATCTTCACAAGAAGTGTTCTTTACACACAACTAAACCTTTAAACTACACTACATCACAATATAGTGCATAAACTTAAATTGCTTGGCACTTAGGCCCTTAAATAACATGACTCTTAGGCCCTTAAATTTCATAGACCTTAAACACTGAATTTCCCACATAATATTTGCCTTTGACCTGCAAATACATACAACAACACATATGTCTTTAATAACCACCTTGTGGATATTTTACTAACTCATTTCCCATTGAATCGTTAGGTTATTTATTAAGCAATTAAAGCTCAATTTCCTAAGGAACTAAACTACATTAAGAGAGGTCATTTACCTCTTTGTTTTCAAAGCTTTCTCACTTGTTTTCTCTTGTTCTTTCTTGATTGAAAAGCGGCAAGGGGATTTTATCACTTGTCAATCTTCTAACCAATATACATATAAGGGTAATGAGATTTAAGATTCATACTTAAACTCATATGTAAACCCTAAATTCACATAAGTGTTTTAAAACATTAAAATAGAAGTTTACCTTGGAATTTGAAAGAGAGCTTGATTAAGAAGCAAGGTAGGACTCCTCCTAGTCCTTTGAAGATTGAATCAAGCTACTAAAATGTGTAAGGAAAGGCACCATTAAGAGGTGATTTTCGGCATGTACAAAAATGAAGGGGAACATGGATTTTCTTTGATTTTCCTTACCTTGAAGCAAAGGAGAATAACAAGGTGTGAGAGAAGAGAGGTTTTCCTCCATCAATGGAGATTATTCATGGCACTAAAATAGAGTTCTTGTAGATTTGAAAAGATAGAAATGAAGAGCTCACTCTAACTAAGACAAAGGTAGTCTTGAAAATGATTTTGGAGCATGGAGTCATGAGTTACAAGTAAAAGAAGATGGAGAATGGTGGGTGCTGTATCAAAAACGAAATGGAGAAGGGAGGAAGAAGAAGAATATGGTGGTGAGTGGAGGAAATGAAGAGAGGAGGTGAGAGGTAAGCCTTTTGTTAAGATATTTATGTTATAAAAGGTAAATAGTAACTTTTACTTTATTCATTCTTTCTTTCTTTAATTGCTGGCCAAGTGTGATGACTCGCACTCTAAAAACCGTCCCCCCTTCAATATATAGGATACTTATGGTCTCTGTTGACCATTTAATTGACTTATATTGACTTATAACTTAAACTAGTACTATTTGAGCAATATTCACAAATTAAGGCACATAATTGTGAAATTTTTGGTTTCCCGTTGATTTATACTTCCTAATGTGATACTAATTAGTACACATGTTGATTAAAGAGTAATGATGGACGTTTAGCCACTCAAAACTCATTTCTAAGACAATTTTTCAAAAATGTGCTTTAAGACTCCTTAAAGCACATTTTGTGTTTTAACTTGTTTTCAAGCTTGGTTTTCTTTAGTAATTGATCTAAAATGCTCATTAACATGTAAATAATGTATAGGAATGACCTTTAGGTCTTATACAAGGTTACACCAAGTCTAGAGCAAGTATTTGCCTAAATTGACTTTATGGTGTTTCTTGTGTTTTGTTTGGTTTAATTGTCTACCAATGTTTCATAAGGACTTAATTAGCCTTATCAAATCATAATTGAATAATATTAAGTCTTGGTAGGCTCTTTGGGTCCTAACCAAGTTCATTCCAAGCTTAGTGCATGTTTTTGCTCAAACTATCTTTATAGTACTTTATTGTTTTTACTATGGCTTAAATTGTTCACTAATGCTTCTAAGGCCCTTTTTAGCCATTAAATACCATAGTTTAATATTTAAAAAACATATAGAGGTTTGGGGTATTTCAATCTACCCCCCTTAAAAGAACTTCGTCCTCGAAGTTCACACCTCCCACGCATCATTGGATTAGAATACGGGAATTACTTGCAAAATAAAACTTCCATAACCAAACATACTTTACATCACAACCTCTGACTTAACGGTCCGGGTAACATATCCACATCCATACATAACATAACATACTTACATGATAACCTCGGACTCAACGGTCCGGGTATCCTAACAACATTGTACTTGCATAACAACCCTCAGACTCTTAGGTCTGGGTAACATAACAACATTTAGACTCAACCACATTAGGACTCAGAGTCAAAATAATATTATTAAACATACAACACAACATGACTTAACATGTATAGCAACCAAAAATACCTTTTATATATTCACAGTGATCCCGCATATTCCCTTGGGAGATCAAAACAGTCACTTGATTATTAACATATATACTTCTCATGTCACCGGTCCGAAGACAAAGGCTCTTATGTCCTCAGCTCACGAGCAAGTACTACAAAAATATTCTTTATCTAAAGTATCTATCGAAAGTTTTGAAAATACCAATTGAAAATCCTTTTTGAAAACGCAATTTAACTCCAAGTCCCATTTATACTCTTTGCATCTTTCCTTAGCGTGGTTATTTGTGACCACTTATACGGGGCTTCAAGAATCATCCAACCCTGATGTGATCAGCATCAGTGTTGAACTATCCTTCCACTCCAATTTGTGTTCGGCTTCCCTTGATCACATGCAGATCAAGTTCCACCTCCCACTTCATTTTCAAGCATCAAATAATACACTCATTTCCAATTTCCTATCTTTTTTGTCATTCTAGTTATAATCATTTCATCTCCAAGGGATAGAACTCCGTCTATCAGTTATCTCCATTCACTTTTAATCAAGTTACCTAGGGAATTTAATTCTCATTAGGTTCTATGTCGGTTTCATACCTCCTCATATATTACAATACTGTATATATATATATGATTTTATCAAAATACAATACACAATATTACATTTAGTATTGAATGAACACATACTATCAGGGTTTTAGTTCCCCGGGAGTTTCTATACTCCCTTAAACTTGTACTCTCATGCACAACAGTTAACAAAATGGATACACTTATCACAATGGTATTTCTCATCTTCTGTGCGAAGTTACCACAATTAAACCATCATCGAATGCGTATGTTTATGTAACACACGCATCAATCATCCAAACAAATTACTTTGTGCTATGCACAACATTCACAACATAGTTCTCGTACACTTGTACGTTAAAACACACTAAGCAGTTTTACGCTCTACCCCCTTAAAAGGGATTACGCCCACGTAATCAATTACTGAACATTGGTTTAAAATGTTCTGTCGTCGTGATGTGTTTAACTTCCACGCGGTCTGTTATACAATGTGTTTTGGCTAGAGGATCTTAACCATATTGGTGGTTTAGTCCCTATCCAAGAATTCTCATTGAAGTCTATTTAACTCTTAACCGGTTTTGGTTCTGGCCTGTCAGAAATTAGCCATTCCTCGTATTCACCATGCATATTTAACATCTGAACCATGGGTTCATTGGCCTCTGCTGCGCAACTCTGATAATTTAGAGCTTAGTTTGCCCCGTTCGTTATTTTACCGTATTGTACATCTTCGATTTATCACCTTTATCCTGTGAATAACGGTTTCACTTACCGTGCACGAATTCGGTGAGTTTCAAGCCCTCTATTCACTCCCATGATAATTTACTATGTATACTTGTATGTATTTCACAATGATTGACTTGATTTCTTCCAACTTACTATCGGTTGAAGTAAGCTACTACTTAATGTGTAGTGCTCTCTCGGTTATTTTCCACACTTAAGGTATATTCCATACCGATATTTGGCATTCCGTGTTACTACAGTCACTTATTGCTAATCATGCCTCCGCATTTGGCTGTGTACAAGTATCATTTCATTGGTGCGACCTTGCATTTCCTATGCCTCGGTCCTTATAGCATCATAAGCCTCTTTCTACTTTTACCACAATTAACATTTTCCCCAAATTCCTAACTATCTCACTCGATCATTACTGCGCAAGTGCAATACCAAAACACTCAGTCATACAGAGTGCAGAGGCGTAAACTCTTGGCAGTAAATCTCTTATGCGATTGAAAAAGGAATGAACATCACGTTGCAATGAGATCCTCATCTCATAATACTGGCCACTGGCTTACTGCCTAGTTTATTTGCTATCACTTACCGTTGTATCTCCACTGAGTTTAGCTCATGACTCTGCCCGTTCACCAAATTATTGCCTAACAATACTCATACAACGGTCGCTTATTGCACACTGTATTCTTACTTCTTGTACAACACTAACTTACATGGCATCCACTCTCATATTAGCTTCTGCCCATGTACTTCCATCATTCGTATTATGGTCCGTCATTCATTTGGATGACTACTGAATACACTATTTTTCGAGTCTTTATGCTCTTTGAGCGTTGTTCACTCTTCATTTAGCATCACACACCTCTGGTGGTTGCTAATAGACTTATTACTCTTCCGGTCTCCACAACTGGTACAAACATTTCTTTTCATGTTATTCTTATTCAAATCATTCTTGGGTAATAACAACATGGTCAATCCCTAACATATTTCTTGAACTTGGTTCACATAACTACCGCTCCCGCGGTCTCACAATATCGAGAGGTATCCCCACTCTTAAAGCAGTGGTTCATTCTCCGCTCGATTCACTTGTATAACATAAACTCCTGCAATTGATCAAATTTGCATAACACATTTTATTTGTGGCTTATAAGCCTTATTGACTCTGCTCTGCTCTTTAGATGTTGTTCACACAAAATTTACTTCTCCATACACCATCACATGGTTTGGAGGTAGTATTGAGCTCCTTGACAAGGTCGTTGCATCACGATTCCTTCCAAGTTGTCTCTTTGGTAACTTAGGGTCCTACTGTTAAGTGGGTTCCCTTCGGTGTTTAAACCGAGTAATTGTTTCAACTCTTGGGTTTCAATCTCTACATTTTATTCAACTTCAATTGACCCAAACACCCTTCAAGGACAGCTCCTGGGTGTTGCCAAGTTATGCCATCACATCTGGCTTGCACTTATTGGTATATTTAGTTAACTACACCGTTTTGCGTTCCTATCTGGGTTTACTATCCTCTTCTGTGAAGATCGATATTGCCTGGTAGCCTAGGTGATCATTCCGGGAGTTTCGTCCAGTTTGTTACACATTAATGTGTCCATATTAGGCATCTGCCTTGCCATGTATAGGCTGGGTCATCGTGCCAGCTATCATCATTTTATCCCTTGTGACACTTGAGACATATGCTATGTCTTTACTTACTAACCAGTGCACTTCGCACTTCCTGACTCTTAAACATTTCATTGAAATAAACTCACTAATTCCTTTAGTCCCTTTAACTTTACTGGGTTCCTTTACTCCAACCATTTGTGGTAATCGGTTACTCTTGTTTGACCTTTACTGTTGATCGTAGTATGGAGTCGACTACTTCCCGTGCTCCGGACCCTACTGATACATCACTACTTACCTGACTAACCTATAAGGAGGTCTGTCAGGCCCACAAGCTCCTATCGGAGTGCGGTCATCCCACATTTCATTTTCATACACTCGTAGTGTCCGTCACACGCCTATGTGAAGTATTCTGTTATTAACTCCTCTTATATCGTCCTAAGATAACATGCATTCAGTGCTTCCCAAACTTAATCAAGGGAAGGTTTATCCGTTGTTGTATTTAGCTTGAACTTAATCAATTCCCTCAGGTTGCTACCCTTGGGTTATCCGATTCCCGTTTGGTTATTCAAAATTGAACTGAGGCCGGTGTAGGTCCTCTGGTTTGGTTTAAAAGAAGGTTTGAAATAAACATGGGTTTGAAAAAAAATTTGGTTTTGAAAGAAGAGTTTAAAATAAATCTGGGTTTGTAAGAAAATTCTCATGGTATTACGATGTCTTTTTGCCATAACCGAGTCTAGCTTCTTGCTAACTGGTGTACGCCCAATTACAAAGGTCGGCTGTTAAGCCCTTCCACGGTTACGATTATCTCACTCAACTTCATGGTACTTTACTAAGTACTTCGTATTTGTTGAAAATTTTTCCCGAACAGCCTTATCATAGCAGCACTTGCCATGGCAAGTGCGCCATGTTAATTGGTTTATCGGTTGAACACTTACCGGTTGCGGTATTGTTTTTATCTGCACCATATTCAGTGGCCTTGTTGGCTCTTACTTTGATACTCTAATTGGTAATTAATCTTCCGCACAACTTCTCATTGGTCCTCACATGGTAATCATTAACTAGGGTGTTTCCCATTCTTGGAGTCCTCTTTACACTTAGTATTGTATCTTCTTCGTAGCCCGTCCCACGCATTTGTCGTGGTTACTGATACTTGTCTCTGTTTGGGTACTACGTTGTAGTCCTTTTGAGGTAGGTTCCATGTACACTCCTATAGTTGTCTGAACTATAACAATCGGGTATTACAGCCTCTTTGGCGTTGTGGGTCTATTGCTACCCACTCCTGACTAGTTCCTTAGTCCGTTGGTATACCGTTGGTGGTATTTTAAACATCTGTGGTCCCGTAGACACTCGTCTCGGGTTCACTACTTCACTTCTTGTCCGTTGCACGGTTGGTGGTTGTAAGCTGGTTGTTCTCGACTGCTCGGCATGTCGACCCAAGTTGCCGGAAATTCCATTCTCCTATGCATATGATCCTTCATTCTTCGCTATTAAATGCGGTTAACGTTGTTCACATGGAAACCGTCTCCGGGATTCCTAGTTTTGGAATCTACCATATGACAAGTTCTCCGTACTTACAGATATGCCTAACTACAGCCAGATCGGGTTTTCCCGAGTATGAGAGGACTTCCATCTCTCTAGCGTTCTTCCCAAGTTATAAAACATGGGTAGGGTAGTTCTCTTCATGCTCTTCAGCTCTCGGGAGGCGTATGCTATGACCTTCCATGTTGCATCAATACACAACCCATACCTCTTCTGGATTGTCGCAGTAGACCTCAAAACCATCTGTACCGTCTGGTATAGTCAGGACTGGTGCAGATGTTAGAGCATCCTTGAGACTTTGAAAAGAACTCTCACAGTCGACTGTCCACTCGAATGGTGCATCCTTCTTCATCAAGGAAGTCATCGGCTTCGAGACACTGGAGAAGTCCTTTACAAACCTCCTGTATTATCCTGCCAGACGAGGAAGCTCCGGATGTCGGTAACTGTCTTCGGCCTAGGCCAGGTGCGCTACTGCATCTATCTTGGCCAGATCAACAGCGATCCCAGCCTCGGAAATAACACGACCAAGGAATGAAACTTGGTTCTACCAAAATTCACACTTAGAGAATTTGGCATACAACTGATTCTGTCTCAATGTCTGCAACACACTTCTCAGGTGGCTTTCATGCTCACCTTTCGATTTCGAATACACTAGGATATCGTCGATGAAGACTACTACTGACTTGTCCAACTGATCTCGGAACAAGCGGTTCATTAAATCCATGAACTTGGCTGGTGCATTGGATAACCCAAACGGCATAACCGTAAACTCATAGTGACCGTATCTGGTTCTGAAAGCGGTCTTCTCAATGTCACCCTCTCCAATGGCTATCTAATGGTAATCGGATCGTAAGTCAATCTTGGAGAACACTGATGCTCCTTTCAACTGATCAAATAAATCGTCAATACGGGGTAAAGGATAACGGTTCTTCACCGTAACTGCATTCAGCTCTCTGTAGTCGATGCAGAGGCGGAGACTACCATCCTTCTTCTTCACGAAGAGGACCGGCGCTCCCCATGGTGAAACGCTCGGGCGAATAAATCCCTTGTCAAGTAGGTCTCTCAGCTGCTCCTTGAGCTCTCTCATTTCAGCTGGAGTCATACGGTAGGGCGCCTTCGCTATTGGTCCGGTTCCTGGCACCAATTCAATCTCAAACTCTACTTCCCGTGGTGGCGGCATGCCCGGCAGTTCCTTAGGAAATATATCAGGAAACTCCGACACTATCGGCACATCTGGGCTAAACTCTGGATCTCTCTCTATGTCCTGGACATAGCAGAGGTATACATCATTCCCCTTTCACAACTCCCGGTACATACCCATAGCGGAGATAAGCTGAGTCAAAGACTCCCTGGGCCTCTGGCGGTATGAGATAGTAACCCCAGTCGGACTCCGAAGAAGTAGTCGATGCTCGGCACATAGGATTCGACTCTTGTACCGCTCCAACCAGTTCATCCCCACAATAACATCAAACCCAAGTCCGTCGAACTCTATCATGTCGATCGGAAACTCTAGACCTCTGATTCGTACAATAGCACCTCGGTAATAGCGGGTACACTTGATCCGTTCTCTCGACGGGAGATTGACGAGAAAGTCAGGCATCTCTTCACCGTCTAACCCCAGCCTCTTCGCAAATGAAAGCGAAACAAATGTATGTGAGGCTCCAGAGTCGAACAAGATCGATGCGTCCACGCCATTGACTGGAAAGGTACCGGTGAGGATGGTGCCGCTTTTGCCAGCTTCAGCCTCATTACACACTCCCAGTATACCTCTCTTTCCGAGTGCACAGCCTAATACAGTTCAAAAACTCGTAAGTACACAATAACAACACGGTTCATATACTCCAAAACAACGTCTCTTTATTCATTAACACACTCTTTACACCTTATTCGGTTTACACTGTCAACGTAACTAACACATACATAACATCCTTAACATACAACTGGCTTCATCCATTACAAGGTTACACAAGGCTTAAAACTGTCGAAATGTCAAATTTAAACGTCCGGGTTTCATGTGTGTGGCATTGATTATTGTCGAAGGTGCGGTATTCAGCTTGATCTTCTTGATACCGTGATATATCATTCTTGACTGCCCACCCATGATTAACACATCGCCTAACTTCAACACCAACTTCTTCGCGAGATCAGCACGCTTATGCTCGCCATATACAAATACTGCAGCATCACCAATGGACCAAGACACCACGGGTACTCCCTTACTCAGAGACTCGGGTGTTTCGTCTTTATCTTGGTGTAGACCTAACCGTCCACCTTTATGGTAGAAGTTCACAATACATAAATCTGCTTTAACACTCGGAATTGGATCCGATTCAACTTGCTGAGCAATTCCCACGACGTGGTTAACGACCGCAAGGAACTCCTCAGGTATTTTTGGTACAGTTGCTCCGTCTTCAGCTCGCACATCCTGATATGTCTTGGTGTAAGGGTTCCAGTCCTTACCCATGCACATCATCTTCAACTTCATCTTTGATCCGCTCGGGTATTCAGGTGTGTAGAAACCTCCAGGGGCTGCTCCCAGCTCGTCGCATCGTCGGATGATGTGGATTTGTGCTTCCGGTGTTAGGTATCCATTTAACAATATCATACCTGGCTGAATAACCTAACATTGCTCCATTGGGAAATCGGTGATGCTGATGGTGGTTTCTTCAGGGTTTGGTGTGGGTGGGATTGGATAGCAAATATTGAAGGTTCCTAAAGTTTAGAATTATCTAACTTAGGTAAATTATACTTTATACTTTAACTTTTCATTCACATGGTTGTTCATTTAGACTTGCTAACACTCGTGCATGAAATACGGTAAGCAGTCAATTATTTCACTCATCAATTAAGGTAGTACCTGGTCTAGAAGAGGGTTCTGCAGCCTTAGACCGGTCCACCACATTCAGGGCAGCCTTGCCGGATCCCGAACCCTTCCCCTTCTGCGAGTTCATGTTCCCTTGTCAGAGGATTGCTGGTTAGTCGCTTTCGGGCCTTCGGTGATCGCGGCGGCCTTACCCTTCCATTGCCCCTTTGGCCTGTAGTTCCTGTCATTGGGGTTCTGCCAGCACTCGTAGTCGCGGTGCCCCATCTTCTGGCAGTAACGACACTGTACATCGTTTCCCTTGCAGTCCTTGTCGGGGTGGTCTCCGTTACACCACTTACAGTAGTAGTGGCGCTCCGGTCCAGAGCCCGTGCTGGCTGCTATAACATTACACTATCAGTACACACTTCACAACACATTAACACACATTTAAACTTGGTACACAGATTCGGTAGTTACCCTTGGGGGGTGAGAGCGTAGGGGCTTTGCCGCATAGGCATATGTGAGCTGCAGTGGCTCCTCAGCAGTGGTGGTCTGGGCTTAGCCTTTGCCACCCTATTGATGGCCCTTCTGGGACAGGGGATAAGGTTTCTTCTTCTTTCCTCCCCCGTACCCTTGGGTGACCTGACCCTCGCTCGAAGCCTTGCGCTTATGCGCATTCTCCTCGTCCCCCAGACGGACGGTGATCTCTACTATTGCAGCGGCATGATAGCACTCCTATATTTAGGGTGTTATTTATGCCCCGCCAATCAAACTCATAGTCACATTCACACATTACACATACTAATTCACATCACACTGTTGTTCCATTACCTGCAAGGTAGTATATCCGGTTGGCCCCATTCCGTAGCGTAGGCGGTAGCTGAGGCCGTTGTAAAAACGGTTTACCAGAATCCGGTCTGAGTAACCCAGATCTGGTAGCAGGTGGATAAGGCCGATGAAGGCGGTGTAGTACTCGTCTACTAACATCTTATCCCCCTGCTTCAAGCTGTCCAGCTCAAGGCGCTTTGCCTCTTGCACATGTATCGGGTAGTACTTGGCTCGCAGCAGAGCCGTGTACTCCCTTCACTAAAAGGTAGGGTCAGCAACTCTGCCCTCCCGTACCAGCTTCCACCAACTCTGAGCCGAACCCTTCAGGTAGTAAACGGCAAGACGGACCTTGACCTCCTCGGGCACATTCAAGGTCTTGTAGGCGGTCTCCATCTCGGAGATGTACGCCTCCAACTTACTAGGGTCGGTCTCCCCACTAAACGACGGTGGTCTCAAGTCTGCCAACGCCTTGACCCAGTTGGTCTCTCATGGCGGTGGTTGCGGTTGTGGCCCTTGTTGGTCCGCACCGCCTTGCTGCTGCTGCTGATGCATCACAGCGACTAACTAGGGAACCATCTGGGCTACGGAGGCTGCTACTGCCTCAGCCATAACATGCCTGTTCTCTCCTCGTACCGTTGTCTCGCTGGTCACCCCGCCCAACACCGCGCACACCGCCTCTACCTCTTGGTCGACCTGACATCTGTATTCTCATGGACATTCATTAGTATTATGCTTGCACACTTATCGGTTCCCACGGTTATAGCGTCTTCCCGACAATAAGGTATTTCCACACTTAGTTAGTGGTTAACCTTTCCATAACTGCTCACTTAGGTAACTATAGCTAGATTTCCTAACTCGGTATGTTCCTAAGCTCGGTATTCTAGTCATCAGAGCGATACTTTGCTCTGATACCATTTTTGTAACACCCCTACTACGCACATAGCAATTACAAAATCGCAGCGGAAATTAACAACTAAAACAATAACTAGACGGTTTGGTGTTACACGCCGTTAGTCACCCACGTGGCTAACAAGGCAGAATACATACAATTTGTACCGGTCTGATGATCAGACTCCCGAGCATAGAACTAAACCATAAATACATATCATACAATACCGAGTATTTAATTACAACCCATCACTGTAAACCGTCAGTATAACGCCACTGTAGCTATCACTGTAACACAATGGTATCCAAAATATGACGCCACGGGAGCACAGGCGCATCCCGGGCCCAACATCCAAAGTCATCAAAAGTATTTCATAAACCTAGAATCTAGAGCCACTCCGCCTCTTCGATCTTCATCCTGCAACATAGGAAAACAATATGGTGCCCCAAAGGGGCTCAGCAACTCATGGCTGGCATGGGTAACGTACAGCCCATCGACTACCGGGATACACGCAACCAATTGTCATGATAACATGGCATTGCTTTTAAACAAACAATTTACTTAACATAGCAATAAGAATTGCATCACAACATAACACATAACATAACAAGTACGGTTCTCTTTAGGAACCGAACCAAAACATAGTCAATTACCCGGTCAGCCTAGAGATTGCTGCCAAACTCATGCTAAGCTCGTTACATAACTCGTCACCGTCCGGTTAAATGAACGGTTAACTTAACCCATAGGTGTGTCGGATATAGTAATCCAAGCACATCGAACAAACATAGTATGCCCCTGAGCCTGACGTGAGTCAGTAAAATAGCCTTGGATAAGCTAAAGGGAAGGTTGGAACCAAAAGGGGAAACAACCATAACATACACAGAGAATCGAACCGGTTATGACATCGAATCCCATACTTACACGCGTGGCCGGAACAGACCGGACTCCTCACTTCCCCAGTTAGCACTTGTTAGAAAACCCATCATTGGAACTTAATAAGTCAATTCACAAACAAGTGTTTAGGTCTAGTTTGACACACACAAGGGTAATGAGACATAACTCACCATCACAATAATATGAACAACTGTAAACTCATTCATGACTTAAGTCTTACAAGGTCATAAACACACAGAAAACAAACAACACACAAGCCGGTGTAAACCGGTAGGCAACAGACTGCAAGAAAACCATACCTTGGTCCCTGCTTCGATTGGTTTCCACCGTAGGCAACTCCTATACATAATTAATAATGTCGGTTAATTAACTTACTCAACTTATAATTTACTAAGTGTTCACATGTTTTCATGACACGTTTTATCCTTAATCTTACACTTATTTATCTTTATATACATACTAGGGTCCACTACATAACCCTCATTCTCTTTCTTAAATTTAAAGAAATTTTTTTTTATGTTCTGGTCCGGACCGCCCCACTGGGGAAGTCCCAGGGGCGGTCCACAACAGAATCTCCCACGCCTGCAGCAAACAACCGGACCTCCCCACAGGGGCGGTCCCTAGGGGCGGTCCACTACAGAACCAATTTTCTAAAGTGTTTTTATCCTCTTTTTGGACTCCAAATTCATCCCAATTTTGTTCTATGCTTTACACATGTTTTCCCACATGTTTAACATCTTTGGGCACACTAAAACCCACTCTAACCATTCCAAAAACTCCTTAAACTTCTACTCAAATTTTACTAAGTCCTTAACACTTAGAACACATTTTTCTTACACTTGTAACTTGTATTCTTGCCTAAAACTTCACCTAACCAAAGTGTTCCCTCACTAACTTATAACCATCCTTTTAAACATCATTTGCACTACAACCATCCCCTTTACACAAACTTCCTAGGTCCTTCCCACCAGCTCTTGTTTTAAACCTTCACAAGGCATTACTCTTCCATTGCTCACCAAACTTTGCACAAGACTAGAACACACTCTTACCACTACTTTGGCATGCTTACAATCACCCATTTGATTCTCTACACTTCCATGAACAATGCCTAAGTCATTCTCATACTTATGAACACCTAAATTCCTTTTCTTTCACCAAATCAACCCTTAACAATTCCTAGTGAAACCTAGGTCACCAAACTTCATTAAAACACCTAAACTTCTTATTTTCTACTCAAATTTGACATAGCTCCCTTAGTATTTCCTTACACACCAAACACAAGGTTTCTCACCTTTGAACACTCAAGAACACTTATTCACACAAAAATGTTCTTTACATACAACTAAGCCTTAAACTACACTACATAACAATATAGTGCATAATTTAAATTGCTTGGCACTTAGGCCCTTAAATTGCATGGCTCTTAGGCCCTTAAATTGCATAAACCTTAAACACTGAATTTCCCACATAATATATGCCTTTGACCTGCGAATACATACAACAACACATATGCCTTTTAATAAACCCTTGAGAGTATTTTTCTAGCTCATTTACCATTGGCTCCTTAAGTAGTTTAGTAAGTATTTTAAAGCTCAATTTTCCTAAGGCACTTTAGGTTAGGTTATTTACCTCTTTTCCTTTCAAACTTCTTTCTTGTTTCCTTGAATAGGAAATGAGCAAGGAACTTGATCACTTGTCAATCTTCTATCCACACACAAGTAAAGATAATGAGCATTAAGCTTCATGCTTATACTCATTAATAAACCTTAGGTCATATAATGTCTTAAAACACATAAATAAATGTTTTACCTTAGAATTGAATAGGAATTGGATTAAGTAGCAAGAGAGGACTCCACCTAGTCCTTTGAAGATTGGAATGAGCTAAGAATGAGCAAAAGAAAACACCATGAAGAAGGTGATTTTGGTCACTTATGAAAACAAGAGGAAATGAAGTTTTTCTTTGAGTTTCCTTACCTTGAAGCAAAGGAGAACAACAAGGTGTGAAAAGATGAGCTCAAGCTCCTTCCATGGTGATTCCTCTTGGCACCGAAATGGAGGTTTTGAAGTTTTGAAAAGACAAGATTGTAGAGCTTGACTAAACTAAGAGAATGGTGGTCTTGGAATTATTTTTGGAGCATGGAGCTAGGAGATATGGACAATCAAAGATGGAGGTGGTATATGGGCTGTAGCGAAACCGTGAATGAAGAAGAGAGGAAGGATGAAGACGGTGGGAATACAAGAGGGAAATGAAAAGTGAGGTGAGAGGTTACTTTGTTAAGATATTATAAGTAAACGGTGAATAGTGAATTTACTTACTTTTTGCTTTCTTCCTTATTTGCCTAGCTAAGTGTGGTGAGTCACACATAAAAACCGGCCCCCTTGGTCAAATGAGGCACATTATGGTATTTGTTGACCATTTAGTTGACTTACATTGACTAATGTCTTAAACTAGCACTATTTGGTTACTATTCACTAAACAAGGCACATAATTGTGAAATTTTTGATTTCCCATTGATTTAGACTTCCTAATGTGATACTAAGTAGTACACATGTTAATTAAAGAGTAGTGATGGACATTTAGCCATTCAAAACCCATTTACAAGACAATTTTTCAAAAATGTGCTTTAAGACTCCTTAAAGCACATTTTGTGTTTTAACTTGTTTTCAAGCTTGGTTTTCTTTGGTAATTGATTTAATATGTTCATTAACATGTAAATAAGGTCTTGGTAGGCTCTTAGAGTCTAAACCAAGGTTATCCCAAGCTTAGAGCACATTTTTGCTCTAATTGCCTTTATGGTATTTTATAGTGTTTTCTATGGTTTAAATTGTTCACTAATGTTTCTAAGGTACTTTTTAGCATTATTATACCATATTTTAGTGTTTAAACAACATATAACGGTTTGGGGTATTTCATCCGAACACGTTTTAAAACTCAGAAAACAGAACGCAAATAGGGTCTGTCCGAACATCAACGTCCGGATAGACGTTCAGACATATCAAAAAGTGCAGTTTTCAGAAACGAATTACGCACAAACCAGAGGCTCAAACACACTCATATCAGAAGCAATTGTAGAAAACAATCTTGGGGGTTTGTACACATGTAAACAGCAGCTTAAACAGACAAATTCACAAACACAATGCAAAGGCAATTCGTAATCCAGAACCCAGAGTTTGAAACTCCCCAAGGCTGAACACACTAGCCGAATCTGAAAGCCACCTACCTCGATTAAATAGCAGACGATTCCCAAATCTGAAATAGCAGAGCCCAACCAAGAAGAATCCTGAAATGCAGACCGACAACACGATCCAAATCTCTAAACAAACGTAATTGTAGAACAGACCGAATCAGAACTTCGAACTCATAAATCAGAACTGTCATGACAACGTATTCCCAATCCTTATCTGAATTCGCCACCAAAACCATAGAGAACGCCAACAGCAGCAAAATCGACGAGGGAACGAGACACAATCTGATTCCTAATCGGATTACAGAGGACGAATCAGAAAAAGGAAGGTCTCGGAAACTGAAGAATTGGAGGGCGATAATCTGACATCTTACCTTAACCTGAACTGGAATTCACAATGGAGAAGGAATCTGCAGCAAAACCCGGATTGTAGAAATACTATTAGCAGACTTGAGCTCTTGGATGAACGCAACTTCTTTGAGAGAGAACAGAGAAAAGAAGAGAGGAGAGGAGGAGCGTCTTCAGTTTTCAAAACTGAACGGGAATAGATGCGTGGAAGAGAACGTGATTGGAGGGAGGGAGGAATTACTTATTAAGGGAGTTAGTAATTTAGGAAATTTTAATACTCACCAGGAAAATTGACGGAAGGGGAAAAAGACTTCTTCGCCCTTGTCTTTAATCAAAAGGACTCCCATGTCTTGAATCCAAAATACATTAGTATAACACCACTTGTGACGAAATAAAATGCAAAGAAAATTCTAACATCAAACTTGGGTCATAACAGGAGCCCTACTGGTTCATCGACAGTGGGTGCTCTAAGCATATGGCAGGAGACAAGTGGTAGTTCCTCTCACTCTCACCTTAGAGCACCCACTGTCGATAATAAGGAAGGTAACATAGTTGCAATAGGTAATTAGTGTTCTTATGAATGTGTTATCATAGTGTTCTTCTAGTTGAATGGTCTAGAGTTCAAATTACTGAGTGTCTCGCAAATGTGTGACAAGGGTAATTATGGACATTTTTATTCTATCCATTGTTGCATAGTAAGTTTAAGTAGTGGTAAATAGTTGTGCTAAGAGGTTTAACGTGAAAATATGTCTATATCATCTATCTTGAAGATTTGGAAAGTGTCAATTTACCTTACTTGTCTGTTTCCATTGATGATTCTATGTGTTAGCTCAAATGTCTAGGACATGTAAGCTTAACCCTGCTTAACAAGTTGTCTAAACGACAGTTAATCAGCGGTCTTCCAAGTCTAAAACCTTCGGGGACCGGTCTATGTGATGCTTGTGTTAAGGGGAAGCAAATTAAATCTAGTTTTTAAGTCTAGAAACATTGTCAGTACATTATCACCATTGGAGTTGCTCCATATGGATCTGTGATGGCTTATGCATATTAGAAGTTTTGGTGGGAATTGGTATGTCTTCATCATTGTTGACGATTACTCACGTTATGTTTGGACTATTTTCTTAGCCTTCAAAGATGAAGTCTTTGATAGATTTATAGTATTTGCAAGACAGATTCAAATAACATGCAATTGCAAGATCACGGCCTTGTGGTCTCATCATGGGTCAGAATTTGAGAACAACTCTTTCAAGGAGTTTTACGACAAACATAGGATCAATCACACCTACTCTGCACCAAGAACACCACAACAGAATGATGTAGTTGAAAGGTAGATAAAAACTCTTGAGGGATAGCCAGGACCACACTATCGTGAAGCGGTCTCCCGCAAGTATTTTAGGCAGAAACTATCGCCACAACCTGCTACATCACCAACAAAACATTTATTAGGTCAATTCTCAATAAGACCCGATATGAGCTCTTCAAAAGAAAGAAACCAAACATCAGCTACCTTAGGGTGTTTGAATGCAAGTGCTTCGCGTATAATAATGGAAAATATGCCTTAGGAATATTTGATGCTAGAAGCGACTATGTAGTCTTCTGCGGATACTCAGATCGGAGTAAAGCTTACACAGTGTTCAACAAGAGGACTTTAAAAGTTAAAGAGAGTGTCCATATACTGTTTAATGAGACTAAAGCTCATTATGATAGAGGCTAAAGTCAAGATGATACAAGGGGCTTTGACTTGACAACATAAAGGAGTAGTGTAGGTTTCCCTGACAAGTCACCGAATCCTGAGCAACAACTATACAAGACAAAGACTGATCCACGACCAGTCACAAACAATAATCCACAAATGCTACCTGCAGATCCTCTATAAACTGATGGTCTTCATCAACCTTGAGCCTTGTATCGAGATCATCCAATTGAGAATATCTTCTTCGATATCTCAAGGATGTTCAAACAAGGTCATAAATACAAGATTTGTTAGCCTTTACCACTAGTGTCTCCTCCATTGAGCCCAATAATATAAAAGAAGCTCTGAAGGATCCAGACGGGATTAAAGTCATTCAAGAAGAAGAACTTCATCAGTTCAAGCAATGTAGGGTTTGGCACCTTGTGCCAAGGGCTATTCATCAAGGAGTACTTGGCACAAAATGGGTTTTCAGAAATAAAGTAAATGAAATGGGTGAAATGGAATGGAAAAAAGCATTCTTGGTGGCTCACAGCTACAAGCAACAAGAGGGAATTAAAGTCCAACAAATCTTTGCTCCTGTGGCCAGAATGGAGTCACTTTGCCTCTTAGTCGCTTTTGCCACACATAAGGGAATCCGCCTCTTCCAAATGGACATAAAAAGTGCCTTTCTAAATGGATATGTCAAAAAGGAAGTATATGTGGAATAGGACCGAAGATTTGAGAACAAAGAATATAGCGACATTGTTTTGAAGCTTGATAAAGCTCTCTATGGGTGGAAGAAAGCACCACGATCATGGTATGAACGACTACTGACTTACCTAATAAGGAATAGTTTCATGAACGGTATTGTAACACCCCTACACTAAATTCCGGTTAAACTAGCGCGCCTAACATAAATATCAGTCGATTCGCAACGGTAATTAAAAGTGCCTACAAATAAACGGGTGTTACCCGCCGTTACCCGCCCATGCGAGTAACGAACCGTTTACCAACTATCCAATCTACACTACCGCTGTGATGACAGAGATTTAATACAACTAAAATTACAAACCGAATAAATTCCGAAAGAACAGTGAGCCATCTATCTATCCCATTACCACAATGTTCGTAAACCATAACGTAAACAACCGTGTCGTACGTAAGTAAACTGTTAGCTACCCCAAGAATCCCGCGCTCGCGTTCGGTCTTCATCCGCTTCAATCCTGAAAGTGGGGGCCGTATAGGCTCAGCCAACGCTGAGCACAAACTATATAACCTTCATGAACCCTAAGACTACTCAAGTTATTTAGCCCAATTGTTAACATGCTGTTCCAATTTCATGCTGTACCATTTTCATTCACAATAACAATATAACAACAATAATCATCACACATATAAGTTCATACAATAAATTCATGCAATCACCATAAAAATCCACAACAAGCAATAAGCAAGTATATAAACAACATCAATTAATGGTGCGAGAGTTACACTCTCTTAAACAATCCTGTTAAGCGGTCTTGAGGCATTCTTGTTTCGTTGTTCAGGGCTAAGAATGTTTCCTTAAATCGCTTCATAACTTTTACTTAATCTGTTCAATAAGGTGGGCGTCATGTTAGGACAACCCGTATAAGCTTCCTCTTCTGGAGCAGTCGCTCTGGTGCACTATAATATTTTTGTTAGGAGTCCGCAGAGGCCTGACGGTCGGAGCCATTGCACCAACAGCAGTGCCCTCTGACCAACGATCGTATCCGGCTCGTTGGAGTTTCCATGGCGAGAGAACCCTATCCGGTCGTTCCCTCTCTTTGGTGATCACCCATGCGCAACCATGTAGTCTGTGACTACCCTCGCTTTTTCCTTATCTGAATTGTTTACTTAATTCCACCATATAATTCGGTCTGTGACCTTTACCTAAGATCTATGCTTAGGTTATGTAGAGTGTATTCTCAATGTAAAGACCTTTAAGGTCGTTAGCCTTCGCCTAGACGTCGCCTAGGCTGCGTTCATCCTCAGATTTATATAATAAGATCACAACTATTTTCCTTTTACCATTCCCATATTACCATCCACAATCCGATCCGAGTTTTCGTATACAATTTTGAAATTGTAAACCGTCGCGCACAATAAAGATCGCGAAATAATAAACATTAAAATCCACAATCACAACATAGCAAGCATATCACTCTTGTCATGCAATCATACATACTAGAACCTGAGGAAGCCCTCAGGAACACTCGGACCATATAGAACGTACCGTACACCGATGTAATGCTAGCGTGCGGAACCACACTCACCCTCTAATCCTTTGTAACTCGACACTCGCAACCCGGTCTACTGGAAATTTAGTATCTCATTAGTATTTACATCCCGGACCTACCTCACCATATCAAGATAAGTTCTAACCTCTATCCCGTAATAAATTCTCAGTCGGTTATTCGTTCGACTTGATTTTCCGTTACTCTTGGGATTTAGATATTATTGTACGTTACAGTTTGCGAGTACGCATTATTCGGTAATTCGACAATATTTTTCCATTGAGAATTAAATCCTTTAATAACTTACATACTACCGGGTCGTTTACATGTATGTATACATTTTCGTATACGTGTTTGCATGGAGTTTAATTCTTTGATTACGTTTATCGTTTTCGCTCCCGTTCACACGTGAGTGCATAGTTGTTAATTACGAATGTATGCACTTATTATTAGTTGCTGCTATATATATTATTTTAATCGCGTTGCGTTTTTATTTCTAACCATAAAATCGTCCATGACAGACGATCATATTACATGTTCCCTTTTTTATAAAAGTCATGTATACGCAATTGTAACGCTTCTCGTAATGAATCTATTCATCATTTCATCGTAAACGTTTACGAGGTATGTTTATGCTATAATAATTTTCTTATGACATACCTCTTTATATAATGTTATTTATATCATTATAACTTTGTTTTACCTTTTCGTTTTTATTTTCGAACTCCACAACCAGCCCACATAAGTTTTCAGAATTTACATTCCTGTTCCCATTCCTTCTTAATTATTTGTAAAACCAACCCAATTATAATCCTTGTCACACCTCTCTTATTTAATTATAACCTTTGTTTTCAACCTTATAATATATATACAGTATATATATGTAACACACATTAAGTACCATACTTGTACATCTTTTGAAAATTACATTTCTTTCCATCTCTCTTTATTTTATAAACTTACAATTGTAACACTTAACTTTACCTTATCAATAATAATTATTTAAATCTCAATTCCTACCCATATTTTCTTCCAAATTCCATACAGCCCACTAATTTAATTTAATTCTTGTTTACACTCACCCTAACTTTTGGTAATTTACAACTTAACCCCACATGTTTTATAAATGTAACATGTTTCCATTTAAACTCTATGTTATATTCTTAATTCATTATATCACTAGGATCAACCCCAAATTTTCATCTAATTACAAATAAGCCCTACTATTCTTATTGGTTTCATTACAACCCTATATTATCCGAAAATTATACTAGCACCCTAATAGTTTTACAATTGTTATATTTTAACACTAAAATCATATGTTATACACTTAATTTATTATTTTACCGAAGGCACCTAGAATTTTTCCATTATTCTAACCAGGCCCCTAGGGACTTTAGAATCACATTTTTGTCCTTATATCCTCGGTAATTCCACCTAGCCCCATATAGTTTCAAAATTCCATTTTTCACTTAATGTTTATTAAACCACCAATTTAATGAATTTAAATTTCCTAAATTAGTCAAACCTCTCATATAGTCTAAGTTGACCATTAAATTCCTCTCTTTACCCATACTATCATTATTAACGAAGGGACCTATCCTATTTTTGTACTCAACCCCTTTAATTTTTTTTATTTTTATAACTTCATAAATTATGTTCTTAAAATTCCAACAAAACAAAACTCCCCACGGTTTTAAATTAAATCCGTAGCCCACATTTCCTCAAAATGCGGTTTTTACCCATTTATAAATTCCTTGTTCTTTTAAATGTTTTTAAGATTTATAACTTACTTAAATCATATTATGACATAATAATTGTCACTAATATTTTCCTAAGGTGTTCATGGGTGATTATGTTTATTGTAATTTCATTTAACACCAGAAATTTATATAACTCTTTTTCTCACCCCAAAAATTTAATAATTACAATTTAAAGCTCAAAATAAATATTATAACATTGTTTAAACATAAGGCCTTAAATATAACATAAACTTAGCCACAAATTGACATTAAAATGTTCCCAAATTTATTAGCACCCACGGTTTTGTTCCAGTTTTCCCTAGCTTCTTTTTAAATCATTTTTCAACCATTTTATATGACATAATTTTGACTTTGATGAGCTACAAATATCTAGTTTCACTAGTCTAATATCACACATCCATTTCTATACATGTTTACGGTTTAAATGATACCCATAATATACACATGTTCTCGGCAATCACTCCCCCACAATAGCATGGTTATTAACATATCAAGTTATAGTTTAAGCATTCTTTTATGTTGGTTTGGTCACCAAAAGTTTCTCTCCAACCCTTGTTCTTCCCGGTACTATATAGACATCTATTATAGGTTAGTTCGCATGGCAATTTTTTTGTTTAAATCACGCGTAACCCTTAGACATAGTTAAGTAATTACCTTGTCAACTTTGGTTTCCCCTCCTGTGACATGCCCCATGTTACCATTGCAGTTTAAGGTGAGAGCAATGTCAGTTGTTCACTGCGCATGCGTGAACACAACCCAGTTAATTCCTCTTCTTACAGTAGTTGTTCAAGGAAGTTCAACAAGGATTTTTTTTGCATCTTAAAATGGTGTTCTTACCTTGTGGAGTTGATGGAATCTCAGCCTATATTCCTGGTCATCTAGAGCACCAAGAGTTTGTTCAGGTTCATGGAGAAAAATCTGGAGGAAGGAGCTTAAAAACAGAATGTTATTCTCACCGGGTTTTTTTTTTGTAGAATTTGAGCTCAAAACCTGCATAAACCTTTAGAGATGGTGGAGAGTATTACCTCTTGTACCCGATGATTTCCTCCTTGGGATAGCTCTTACTGCCGTGGCGCATAAGGATGGAAGGAGCATGGTTTGGTCACCTAACAGAGGAGGAAGGTGGGTCTTAATTCCATGGATGACCAAAGAGAATGGTCTGAAAAAAAAAACTAAAACAGAGTGCTAGCATTTACCGGTTTCACTTTTGTTTTGGAGCTATTTTCTCACTGATTGTTGCAGGTGATAAGTGGCACTTTCTTCTGCCCATGGAAGGGGTTGGGAACTTCCATCACTGATGCAAAGAAGGAGGCTTAAAGGTGATGTTATGAGCAGTATCCTTTCTGGACAAACAGAAGAAAGAAACGTGGAGTTCATACCAGTTTTCACCAGTTTTCACCATGTTTTCGCTAGTTTTTTTTGGTCGTTTGCTTGTCATTGCAGGTTAACCAATGGAGGTTTTTGTTGCTCACGAGAGACTGGGACAGTCTTCTTCTACTGATGCAAGAGGAGGATTAAAAGATGTTGGAAGTGGTATATTCTCTCGGACAAAACAGAGAAAGGAGCAAGGAGTTCACGTCATCCTTCTTACCAGATTTCACCATGATGATGTTAGCTGATCGATAGCCTATGTCCTCTGGGTTTTTTTTCCGGTTAGCAGTAGGGGATATGGTAAAGTTTCTAGTGCAGTGGTGTAGGCTTTAGAGTTTGAAGAATCAGCTTAAGTCACCATGGAAGTTTAAGGCTCAAAGTGAAGCAGTACGGTGAGGGAAAGGGGCTGCCTTGTTGCTGGCGGTGGAAAGTGCTTGCTGTTGGCTGTTGTTCTGGCGGTGAAAGTGCTTGCTGTTGGCTGTAATGTTGTTGTTGTTACCGGTGGAAGAAAAGAAAAAAAAAAGCAGAAGATATGGTGCTGTTGTCAACCGAGAGAGAAATAGAGGAGAAGAGATGAGTGCCTCAGTAGGTGAGCATGGGCAGTTTCTTCAAAAGGAAGGAGTGGGTATTAGTAGGGAGTTTCGACTGTAATAGAGAAGGGAAGTAAAGGAAAGTGATAGCTGTCTAGATTAGATGTTATGAGTGAAGGAGAGTTCTGTTTGCTCTTGTCTACTTTTATTTCTTTTGTTCTCCTTTTCTTCTGTAGCTACCGAGAGTGATGGGAGGTGGGCTAGAGTCTTGCCAGCTGAGATGGAGAAATAAAGAAAGTGAAGTGATGGGTATTTTTCTCATGTCACAATATGTACTTGTAGCTAGCTAAGTCTTTGTTTTTCTTATTTTTCTTGTGACTGTAACCGAGGCAAGAGAGGAGGTGCTGGGAGCAGGTCAGCCGAGAGTCATCAAAGGATGGAGGAGAGGAGTAGGTAAAAGTAGCTCATTAGTCTATATCTTAGGTGGTACTTGTGTCATGCTTTACATGTCTAGCTTTTCTTCCTTTATTTTCCTTCTTTGTAGTCGGGTGAAATGGTGTGGGCTGGTGTATACTACAACCGAAAATGGAGGAAGGAAAGTGAGGTAATGATGTTTAAGTGCTAGTTTTCTTTCTCCTTTTGTGTTCTAGCTTGTACTTTTGACTAACTTTTCTTTTTTCTTTCTTTGGCTGTACCGAGAGTATGTTGTGGAGTTGGAAGTATAATCAGCCAAAAATTGATGGAAATGGGGAGAAAGTAAGATGAAGTACAACTAACCATTTCTTTAGTTAAATAGGTGTACTATTATTATTTTCGTACCACATTGTTTTAGCTTTCCTTTCCCTTCCTTTACAATATTAACCGCCTGCATCTAGGGAGAAAAAGAGTTTTGGCTTTAGTATATTAATGTCACACATTAGTGGTGGATAATGAGCTTATTAATGTGTTGGATGATAATGTGTAATATCCCTTGTCTTGGTGTATATAAATGGGTGGTTTTAGTCTTTGAAATCTTGGTTTGATTATGTAAATCATCCCATGTAATTTTATCACTTTATTTGTGACATTGATGTATGTATTGGAATATTACATATATATTAGTTTTAGGAGTTATTTTCTCCTTAATGTTGTTCCATCTTTGTTCAGAGGTTACGTGTATGCCTTGGTGTTCATTTTGAGCTATGTATTTATATACTTTTATTTATGATAATTGGTGATCATTAGTTGTGTAATTGTTGATCATCTAGTTTCATTTGATTTAATTCCTCACTAAGTAAGGTAATTAGTGTTCAGGGTATTTCAATCTACCCCCCTTAAAAAGACTTCGTCCCGAAGTCTCACCTCTGATCAATTGTTCCTAGGAGAATCTAGTTCCATGACTAACCTCAATCCAAGGGATCAAGTCCCGTACCTCCATGATTTAAAGTGCAACAAGTGCATAAACCAACTCATCCAAGTGAAATAATAATATGCATCTCATAACTTAGTGCAATGCAATTATACACATCCACACAAGGTGTACACAAGCGCACAATACCAATACATAAATTCCCACATAGACACTGATAACCATCCAAGTATCCCATCGGATACGTAAACATATCACCAAGTGCATACATGCACAAACAAAATGGATATACAACAGTATGCTTTGCATACGTTACAATCAAAACAAGACCACCAACATAAATTCATCCAAGTGCTTAAAGCATGCAAATTCCACAACACCTCAAATATGCCCCGCATACCATAACAAACAACACAAACAACATAGAATTTTGGTATACGCCAAGAGGCTCTACCCCCCTTAAAAGGGTTACGCCCCGTGACCCCCAAAGTATCAAATAGCTGCTATGTAAAGAGCGCTAGATACTTGGCCTCCCTTATTCTCGTATCGAGGATGAAGAGTGAAGTCCTCTCTTATTTGAGACGTGCGTCTAAGTTTAAAATATATGAATGGTGAGTCAAGTACTTCTTCAGCTAAAAGCATAGAGCACTTGTGCGCTCTCCCAAATGCGTTCTAATGGGCCCACTCGCTCCGTAGTGAGGTGCAGACCCATGAACATTGGGCTCGATTTGCCCTTTCGTTCTTATCAGTGTTTTATAGATTATTTATTAGTAGTAACTTATTGATTTTCCCATTTCAATGTGACTGTGTTATGCACGGTCTTTCATGCTTTAGGAAACAAGGTATCTTAATAGTTCGAACGCTTGATTAGATGTAGACCGCCTATCCTGATATCCTGCATTACTGGCACTCATGCGCGTACTATGTCGTCAAGTGTTCTTTGAATTTATTCACTGACTTTCAGTTGAGATGAAAAGTGGCATTGATTATCGTTGGTACTTAGTGCTCCTTGCACTTCTGTCTTGAGACATACTAGTCTATATATTCACGGAGATAATCCTTGTCATCCCGTGTCTTCAGGTTGTTTTGTTCCAGAGTAACATGTTAGTTGTAGTATTTGTTAAGAATTTCCCAAGGTTGTTTGTTGTATATATTTTGTACATCGGCCTAATAACGGTGCTTGTGTGGTTCGCCCTACTCTTTGCTAGGGAAATTTATTTGTTGTTCTACTTCTTTCCGCATCCCGTGTGGGTATGCTCCCTGGCAGTTGAGGCGTTTGCCTCCTAGTATGTTTTATATCCTTTATACTTTTCATGTAGTTACATATTTTGTGTTTTTCTTACCATTGAGTTCTAAGTGAGTCTCACTCATCTGGTATTTGCCAACTTACGTATTTCTGATGACTATTTATAATGGCCGCTTCTGTGTGCACCATATTTTGACCGATTTGATAGTTATTGGTGATTATTACACTTGCCTTAAGGCTTAGGGCATCCGCTAGTATACTAGCTCCACCTTTCTTTTATTTCATAGTAATGTGTTTGTGTTTAACCCGTTTTGAGTGGAAACATATCATTGTTCTAAATCTGGGCATACAGTGATTACTATATCGTATCGAATTGTTTTATGCCTTTAGTCTGAGAATATTTTCCTAATGCCCCTCTATCGGGTGGCAGTTATCATCCTTCATCGGTATCCTCTGGGTGGCCTAATTTGCCAGTGTTGGTAGATCCTTTATCTTTATAAGTGTTCACATATTTGCTTGCTCGTTCAATAAGTTTTCATGTCTAGTTACTTAGCTGACTATCAGCTCTCTTGTCTTTCGGGAGATTTCCCTTCATATTATTGTGTGTTAATCACTCCCTTGTGGAGTTACGACCCTGGTCGTATTATACTTAAGGTTTTTGGTTTCTTTAGTCTCATTGCTTTAACTAAGACTCATCTTGTTAATTTATTTGAGCTAGTTATTTGTAATGGTTTGGGTTTGTGTCACTGTCTGTCACACGTTTATAATTTGTGAAGTATTCTTTGTCAATCTCCTTCTCAAACGATATTAGGGTGTGTCCCGAGGAAATTTTTTGTTCTTCGGGTCCCTCGCTCCATGGGCATGATTACGTATTCTATGTTTAGTGAGTGTTTGGGATATTGTGCCCTAGTGGAGAGGTTTATATTGTAATACTACGAGGTAGTTTTCTCTTCTGTCATTGATTTCGTTATCGACATAATTCACTGAGGTTTTAAAGGGTTTTACGGTCATTTGTATAGACAAGTATTTGTTGGCCTATTGTTTAATGAGTTATTTATCGAGGTGATTGTGTTGTTGACTCCCCAGTCATCGTTATTTTGTTCTCATGTGCGCGGTTTAGTGCTTGTTCGTTGTTCACGCTCTTGTATTTGTAGGTTATTTATGTTATTTATTGTACATATTATGGTTCTCACTCCCCATTATTTTCTGGGTTACATCATTTGTTGTGTTTCCGGATCCCGTGGCGAAGGTTCATGTACCCTCCTTTTAAGGAAGTCCTTACTGTAGTTAACTTAGAATAGTTTTTGTTATTATTCATTTTGTTTCGGGTGTTGCTTCCCATTTTGTTCTTGTTTCTTTCTATTTTTATTTATCTTCTTCTCTTCTTTCTCTGTCTTTTTATTTCTATTTAGTGTCTTAATTTACTTGTCTGTTGTATTCATTTAGATGAATTATTGTATTATGAATTAATTTACTACTTATTATTCCTTACAGTCGTCGCGTTAGCAGGCGACATATTTTGATCACGTACTCCTTTCTTGTCCCCTATTGTATGGTGTAATACCAGCAGTAGTAGCCGCTCTCTTTATATGGGGATTCCGTTCAAATGATCATTGTGATCAAATAGATTGACAATGTTACCATCGTAAGGGTATAAATTTAATGAAGTGCAGTGAAATTCCTTGTATAACCACTCTATTTAATCCTACCTGTTGTATAGAATTCTATGATGGGAGTTTTATGTTATATACATAGGTACCGTCATGTGTATATTGAGTACAAAATCTCTAATGCCCTTACATTAGTTATGGGGATGTTTATGGATGGAGGAAGTTAACGTTCCATGTTCACTTTGTGTAGGAAGTTTGAATTCAAAGTATGGTATAATAACTCCTATCTCGACATTTGTTCGTTCACATTGATTATGGCACTCTTTGTAATTGTGGTACCTTGGGTGTTAATTGTTGAAGTATTCGACACTGGTTCGCATCTACGGTGTGATCAGTTTATGTAATGACTGTGTTGCGCTACAATATGTTTGATCTTGATCCTATTGAGGGTTAACATATTTTTCCTTTTCCGATATTCATTATATGTTTACGTGTGCCGTTGTGGGCATAATACCAACCCTCATTACTACGTGATCGTACTTCATATTACGACTCCTACATATTTGGGAATGAGTTGTTATTTTCTTTTGTATTCACATTTGTTGATTTGAATGTGTCCTTACTGTAAACAGTTGGTCCACATTGATTCTTTGGTTTCCTGCCATCGTTAAGGATAGTGATGCATTTAGGAAGTGTTATAACATTTGTATGGGGTCATGGTCATCTTAAGGACTCGACATTGTCATTGATAGCGGTTAGCATTTGATGCCGGTACGCGTCTATGGCGTTTGGCTCTTAAGCCGATATTAATTGTTCGTTAATGTCTAACTGGTGTAATTGTTACGAGTTGTTGTATGCCCATTTTGTTATGATGGTCGGACTCATTGGGTCCTTTCGAGGTTATAGGCCTCTTGTTTTAAGGGTTTTGTATTCTTACTTATGGCAGGTTGTACTTAGAGGATTTGTACTAAAGTTGTACGGATGTTCGGTGATCTTGGTAGTCATGGCATCGTTCACTGTGGTCTTTACGACCTTGTAAGGTTTAATTGTAGGTGCAGCACTTGCGGTGGCAAGTGCGTGAGGTAGGAAGAATTATTGGTATATTGGTTTTCATGGCGCTTGCTGTAGCAAGCGCGCCATGCAGGTTGAGTTATTGGTTTGGTAGTGGTTGGTCTCGTGGACCCTTCGGTCTTGAGTACGGTTTAGATAATTTATCTTGAAGAGGGTAGTATTGTGGTTACTACAGTTCGTTAAGGTATGACTAGTTCTCTAGGGTAGTCCCCTTCCTGGGTACTCTAAGTTAAACTTTTCTCTGCGTTCGTCTTAAGCTTCATTGTGATGGAAAGAGGGCGTTTTGACGTATGCGATTATGTATTTAATTTATCAGGTTAAGGACTTGCGGCTTCCTAGAACGCGCTGAGTACTAGTAACAGCGCCTAAGGTTCCCGCAAAGTTTAGGGTATTTTACCCCTGGGTGACTCCTTTCCCTTTTAATTGCTCGTATCAGCTGGGGTCTACCCCACGTAGCTACCATGTGGTGCTTCGGGTCCGGCAGATGAAGTACTCCAGTCATTTACGGTATGACATTCCTTTCTTGGGGGTTGCATTGTAGCAATCTTGGTTATCTAAAAAGGGTTTTGTGTTTAATTGTGAGCCGACTCGATAGTCTTTATGGATTTATTGTATTGTAAACTCTCTTCTCTATTTTGGTATCGTAACATTTATGGCAACCATGTCGGTTTTCCCAATCAAGAGGAATTTTCCATCTCCTTGGCGCCCTCCATTGCTTTGCCTCTATGTCGACATTCGAAGAGTGGGCTTCTCCCATCGAGCTAGTATGGCTCTATATTATTCGGAATCCCAGGACCTCCAATACCCCCCGACATGCCTCGCTCTAAGTGATTTATACTTCTTCTCGACGTTTGTAACATGACACGTTGTGTCTTTACTCGTTAGTTCGTTATATAACAATCTATGATATTATAATGCCATCAAGGCTGATGTTGTTACGCATTCGCGTTACTAAGACGCTGGTTCGTTTAAGACCAGTTGTCTCGTACCTCACAAGCGTTCCACCGTATTCCCATAATCATATGCTCACTGTCTTAACCCTAATTATCTCGTCATTAGAGCGGTACTCCGCTCTGATACCACTTTTTTAACACCCCTACACTAAATTCCGGTTAAACTAGCGCGCCTAACATAAATATCAGTCGATTTGCAACGGTAATTAAAAGTCGCCTACAAATAAACCGGGTGTTACCTGCCATTACCCCGCCCATGCGAGTAACGAAGCGTTTACCAACTATCCAATCTACACTACCGTTGTGATGACAGAGATTTATACAACTAAAATTAAAAACCGAATAAATTCTGAAAGAACAGTGAGCCATCTATCTATCCCAATACCACAATGTTCGTAAACCTAACGTAAACAACCGTGTCGTACGTAAGTAAACTGTTAGCTACCCCAAGAATCCCGCGCTCGTGTTCGGTCTTCGTCCGCTTCAATCCTGAAAGTGGGGGCCGTATAGGCTCAGCCAACGCTGAGCACAAACTATATAACCTTCATGAACCCTAAGACTACTCAAGTTATTTAGCCCAATTGTTAACATGTTGTTCCAATTTCATGTTGTACCATTTTCATTCACAATAACAATATAACAACAATAATCATCACACATATAAGTTCATACAATAAATTCATGCAATCACCAAAAATCCACAACAAGCAATAAGCAAGTATATAAACAACATCAATTAATGGTGCGAGAGTTACACTCTCTTAAACAATCCTGTTAAGCGGCCTTGAGGCATTCTTGTTTCGTTGTTCAGGGCTAAGAATGTTTCCTTAAATCGCTTCATAACTTTTACTTAATCTGTTCAATTAAGGTGGGCGTCATGTTAGGACAACCCGTATAAGCTTCCTCTTCTGGAGCAGTCGCTCTGGTGCACTATAATAGTGCGGTTTGTCAGGAGTCCGCAGAGGCCTGACGGCCGGAGTCATTGCACCAACAGCAGTGCCCTCTGACCAACGATCGTATCCGGCTCGTTGGAGTTTCCATGGCGAGAGAACCCTATCCGGTCGTTCCCTCTCTTTGGTGATCACCTATGCGCAACCATGTAGTCCGTGACTACCCTGGATTTTTCCTTATCTGAATTGTTTACTTAATTCCACCATATAATTCGGTCTGTGACCTTTACCTAAGATCTATGCTTAGGTTAAGTAGAGTGTATTCTCAATGTAAAGACCTTTAAGGTCGTTAACCTTCGCCTAGACATCGCCTAGGCTGCGTTCATCCTCAGATTTATATAATAAGATCACAACTATTTTCCTTTTACCATTCCCATATTATCATCCACAATCCGATCCGAGTTTTCGTATACAATTTTGAAATTGTAAACCGTCGCGCACAATAAAGATCGCAAAATAATTAACATTAATATCCACAATCACAACATATAGCAAGCATATCACTCTTGTCATGCAATCATACATACCAGAACCCGAGGAAGCCCTCATGAACACTCGGACCATATAGAACGTACCGTACACCGATGTAATGCTAGCGTGCGGAACCACGCTCACCCTCTAATCCTTTGTAACTCGACACTCGCAACCCGGTCTACTGGAAATTTAGTATCTCATTAGTATTTACATCCTGGACCTACCTCACCATATCAAGATAAGTTCTAACCTCTATCCCGTAATAAATTCTCAGTCGGTTATTCGTTCGACTTGATTTTTCGTTACTCTTGGGATTTAGATATTATTGTACATTACAGTTTGCGAGTACGCATTATTCGGTAATTCGACAATATTTTTCCATTGAGAATTAAATCCTTTAATAACTTACATACTACCGGGTCGTTTACATGTATGTATACATTTTTCGTATATGTGTTTGCATGGAGTTTAATTCTTTGATTACGTTTATCGTTTTCGCTCCCGTTCACACGTGAGTGCATAGTTGTTAATTACGAATGTATGCACTTATTATTTAGTTGCTGCTATATATATTTATTTTAATCGCGTTGCGTTTTTATTTCTAACCATATAACATCGTACATGACGTGCCGATCATATTACATGTTCCCTTTTTCTTAAAAGTCATTTATACGAATTGTAATGCTTCTCGTAATGAATCTATTCGTCATTTCACGTAAACGTTTACGAGGTATGTTTATGCTATAATAATTTTCTTATGACATACCTCTTTATATAATGTTATTTATATCATTATAACTTTGTTTTACCTTTTCGTTTTTATTTTCGAACTCCACAACCAGCCCACATAAGTTTTCAGAATTTACATTCATGTTCCCATTCCTTCTTAATTATTTGTAAAACCAGCCCAATTATAATCTTTGTCACACCTCTCTTATTTAATTATAACCTTTGTTTTCAACCTTATAATATATATACAGTATATATATGTAACACACATTAAGTACCATACTTGTACATCTTTCGAAAATTACATTTCTTTCCATCTCTCTTTATTTTATGAACTTACAATTGTAACACTTAACTTTACCTTATCAATAATAATTATTTAAATCTCAATTCCTACCCATATTTTCTTCCAAATTTCATACAGCCCACTAATTTAATTTAATTCTGGTTTACACCCTAAATTTTGGTAATTTACGACATAACCCCACAAGTTTTATAAATGTAACATGTTTCCATTTGAACTCTATGTTATATTCTTAATTCATTATATCACTAGGATCAACCCCAAATTTTCATCTAATTACAAATAAGCCCTACTATTCTTATTGGTTTCATTACAACCCTATATTATCCGAAAATTATACTAGCACCCTAATAGTTTTACAATTGTTATATTTTAACACTAAAATCATATGTTATACACTTAATTTATTATTTTACCGAAGGCACCCAGAATTTTTCCATTATTCTAACCAGGCCCCTAGGGACTTTAGAATCACATTTTTTTCCTTATATCCTCGGTAATTCCGCCTAGCCCCATATAGTTTCAAAAATTCCATCTTTCACTTAATGTTTATTAAACCACCAATTTAATGAATTTAAATTTCCTAAATTAGTCAAACCTCTCATATAGTACTAAGTTGACCATTAAATTCCTCTCTTTACCCATACTATCATTATTTACGAAGGGACCTATCCTATTTTTGTACTCAACCCCTTTAATTTTTTTTTTATTTTATATAACTTCATAAATTATGTTCTTAAAATTTCCAACAAAACTCCCCACGGTTTTAAATTAAATCCGTAGCCCACATTTCCTCAAAATGCGGTTTTTACCCATTTATAAATTCCTTGTTCTTTTAAATGTTTTTAAGATTTATAACTTACTTAAATCATATTATGACTTAATAATTGTCACTAATATTTTCCTAAGGTGTTCATGGGTGATTATGTTTATTGTAATTTCATTTAACACCAGAAATTTATATAACTCCTTTTCTCACCCCAAAAATTTAATAATTACAATTTAAAGCTCAAAATAAATATTATAACATTGTTTAAACATAAGGCCTTAAATATAACATAAACTTAGCCACAAATTGACATTAAAATGTTCCCAAATTTATTAGCACCCACGGTTTTGTTCCAGTTTTCCCTAACTTCTTTTTAAATCATTTTTCAACCATTTTATATGACATAATTTTGACTTTAATGAGCTACAAATATCTCGTTTCACTAGTCTAATATCACACATCCATTTCTATACATGTTTACGGTTTAAAGGATACCCATAATATACATGTTCTCGGCAATCACTCCCCCACAACAGCATGGTTATTAACATATCAAGTTATAGTTTAAGCATTCTTTTACGTTGGTTTGGTCACCAAAATTTTCTCTCCAACCCTTGTTCTTCCCGGTACTATATAGACATCTATTATAGGTTAGTTCGCATGGCAATTTTTTTGTTTAAATCACGCGTAACCCTTAGACATAGTTAAGTAATTACCTTGTCAACTTTGGTTTCCCCTCCTGTGACATGCCCCATGTTACCATTGCAGTTTAAGGTGAGAGCAATGTCAGTTGTTCACTGCGCATACGTGAACACAACCCAGTTAATTCCTCTCCTTACAGCAGTTGTTCAAGGAAGTTCAACAAGGATTTTTTTTGCATCTTAAAATGGTGTTCTTACCTTGTGGAGTTGATGGAATCTCAACCTATATTCCTGGTAATCTAGAGCACCAAGAGTTTGTTCAGGTTCATGGAGAAAAATCTGGAGGAAGGAGCTTAAAAACAGAATGTTATTCTCACCGGGTTTTTTTTTTTTTGTAGAATTTGAGCTCAAAACCTGCGTAAACCTTTAGAGATGGTGGAAATGGGGAGAAAGTAAGATGAAGTACAACTAACCATTTCTTTAGTTAAATAGGTGTACTATTATTATTTTTGTACCACATTGTTTTAGCTTTCCTTTCCCTTCCTTTACAATATTAACCGCCTGCATCTAGGGAGGAAAAAGAGTTTTGGCTTTAGTATATTAATGTCACACATTAGTGGTGGATAATGAGCTTATTAATGTGTTGGATGATAATGTGTAATATCCCTTGTCTTGGTGTATATAAATGGGTGGTTTTAGTCTTTGAAATCTTGGTTTGATTATGTAAATCATCCCATGTAATTTTATCACTTTATTTGTGACATTGATGTATGTATTGGAATATTACATGTAGTATTAGTTTTAGGAGTTATTTTCTCCTTAATGTTGTTCCATCTTTGTTCAGAGGTTACGTGTATGACTTGGTGTTCATTTTGAGCTATGTATTTATATACTTTTATTTATGATAATTGGTGATCATTAGATGTTTAATTGTTGATCATCTAGTTTCATTTGATTTAATTCCTCACTAAGTAAGGTAATTAGTGTTCAGGGTATTTCAGGTATGGTGGACAAGACCCTTTTTGTGCAAGTATATGCAATGACATCATCTTTGGAGCATCAGATGTGAATTATTGCAAACGGTTTGAGAACTTAAAGAGCATGGAGTTTGAGATGAGTGACCTATGGCGGTTGACACAAACATTGGCATTGAGACTGGTGACCTACAAGTCAACCAATGATCATATAGAGAGATGATTGGATCATTGTTGTATCTGACCACAAGTAGATTTGACATCATGTAAAGTGTATGTTTGTGTGCTTAAATTCAAGCTGATTCTAGAGAAAGCCATCTTACAGCAGTGAAAAGAATTGTAAGATATCTTAAAGGATCCTGTGACATTGGACTATTCTATCCATGCTATACTAGCTGCGACATCATTGCTTATTCTAATGTAGACTGTGGCAGGTCAATCTCTGATAGAAAGAGCACCTCTGGATAAGCTTTCTTCATGGGTTATTGCTTATTGATTGCATGGGGATCAAAGAAACAATAGATTGTGACCATTTTGACTCTTGAATAAGAATACATAGCCACGACAAGCTGTTGTGTACAACTCCATGGATAATACAAAATATTGGTGACTATCGTGTCACAACAGTAGTGCTTCCAATGAAGTGTGATAATACTAGTGCTATTTCCATTTCTAAAAATCCAGTTCATCATTCACGTACTAATCACACAGATACTAGGCATCATTTCTGAAGAGATTGTTGTGAAAAAGATTTGGTTGTTTTTGAATATATTTCAACTAACAAGCAACTCGCAGGCATTTTCACTAAGCCACTTAGTAGGGAGAAATTCACCAAGATCATCCATGATCTTGGCATGATATTCATCAATTAAGTTCATGATTATTTATCTCAATCTTGTTCAAAGACAAGTATTTGCTTATTTTGTCATCAATCTTTTAATGGTATTTGATTGTTTTATGATTGACATATGTTTGACAAACTATCGAAGAGAGAGAAAGCATGCTTTAGTTAAGAGTGAGAGCAAATTAGGATTTTCTGTCTTAAGTAATGAAATTCCCATTCGTCCGCTAGTTATTGGTTTTGACCGTTAGGGGCGAAAACTGTTCCTCGACTAGCCGTTGAACTAGCGGTTGAACTTGCCATTATTGCTTTGTCAGTGATCACACAGTGGTCTGTGACCGCTACATGACTCACTCTAAATAGAGCAAAGGTGTTTGACACAACCTCACCTTACTCTCTAGCTCTTGACTTCTCTTGTGTAGTTGCATACCGTGCAATCTCTCCTCTCTCTCTCTCTCTCCTTCTCTTTCTCACTCTCTCACCCTCTCTCTCTAAAATCTCTGTAAGGAAGCGTTAAGAGCCATAAAAACGTCTTAGCCCTATTGTGGCCCTCTTTATGCCTAATTCCATAACTTTTGCATCCTCAAAGATCGATATGGCACCCAAGCAATCAAAGTCTTCCCAGAGCTCTAGGAAATCAATTAGTGTAACACCCCTCTCGTAATAATCTCCCTCGTAGCATAATTAAAAATGTCTCACAGCGGAAGTTAAACAATAATAATCCTCACTTGGATGTCACATGTGAAATTGGCTAACACTCCTGATGTGTCCCCGATCGATCGTGGGCGTATCGTTGTCTTAAGAAAGCTACTTGATAGTCAAGAAAAGACACGAGATAAACTTAAACTAGAAACTACATTTCGATAGAGAATTTACACACTCAAACTCCCTCGCACACACACGGACTACGGGGCAGTTTAGAACTCTATCCCAAAGTCCTCTACCCTCTCCTGACAGCCGGCCTACGGTTCACCAACCGCTCCCCAACTGTTCAATCTATCTAATACAATGTATTGTCACTAGGCTCCAGTCCTAACCAGCTCACCAACTCTCTAGCTCTCACACACACTTAAGTCTGATTCACACTTGCTCTGATTTTCTCTATATTTTTCTCTCTTTTTCAAGCTTGCTTACATACGAAAATAAATGCAAGTATATATACGGTTGGTTAAGATATAACTAACATCCTATAACCCGCTAGACTCTAGGAGTCGACTACAACTCCCACCTTTCACATAACAACCACACTAGATTTGTAGAGAGTCCTCAACTTGATCTGGAGTCATCAGAACATGTGTCACCTTGAAATTGAACACGTCGGCGGTAGCTCTCTCGATTGGTGGAGCACCACTTGTGTACTCAACTTCTCTGATCTTGTCAGGCTCACTAATTCTCATAAATTCTTGCTCTATACTTCATTATGGCTATGTAATCATGCTGATTAATAGCCCTTGACTTATCTTGTTATTTTGCTCATTAATGTGTTATGCTCTTGTCGTGTGCTAGTTGATTACGTGGATATGTGAGCCTGCATAAATATGTCGATCTTCTTGTAGTGTTTTTGTCTTTGTTTTACTTTTGAAGCATAAGAGATATGGTCGTGTGATGCTTGAGTTCTAGCGTGAGCTCTTCTGAACTGGTGCCCGACTGGTTGGGCACATGTCATGAATTGAGTGTGCTTGCAACCTTGCGTGCTAAGCCACTCCTTTGCCTGTCTATCTGAATCTCAAAACTTAACAAACATATTAAACATACAATACAAGGTTTGCTATCATCCAAACTAAATTGACTAAACAGTTTCCCCCTTTTTGATGATGGAAACCAATACAAAATCATATGTACTTGGCATTTAGAAAATTTGAGAGATTCCCCCTAAGAAGGATTCCCCCTAAGTTTGTTAAAGGTTGAGAGATTATTTTGAACAAAAAAATATGACAGTTTTTATACTATAACCATTGTAGAGAGTTCACCGCTAAGATAGTTACATAACACAGGAAAATAGTCATAAGTTCACAAATACATATCTTTCTTCCCCCTTTTCCATACAGCAAAAATAGGGAGCAACTAGATGACATAACTTTTTGAAAAGGCCATGACATTCCATAGTGAAATACCCCTAAATTAATTTAAATTAATTTAGGGGATTTCTTTTATTAAACCTTTAATAATACTATTAAGTATTAAATTATTATATGGAATTATGAATATTAAATTATTATATGGAATTATGAATATTAAATTTTATATGGAATTATGAATTTAAATTAATATAAGGGGTTGTGAAATTTATTTAGGGGTTTTCTCCTAATTATTATATATTATTGTATAGTATTATGAATTTAATAATAAGATTTATAAGTCAATAAATCTTGGGAAAATTATTAAACACTCCAAATATATTATAAAGATTTTAGGAAGTGTTTGGAACATTGTTTTGAAACATAAAAGTCAATATAAAACTCTAGAAACCTTAAAGCTTATTAAGCCTTGCTAGAGTTGACTTTTTGAGAATGGTCAAACCAGGCCATGAAACCTATACCAAAAAATAGGTTATGAAAAACCATGAAGATCGATAAAAAGAACGTCTAAAACGGATCATCCTAGCCAAAGTTATGCTAGTTTGAAGTTTAGAGCCAAAATTTCATAAAGTGCCACGTGTCAGCCCTCGAGCGTCCCAACACTTAGCAGATTTTTACCTCCTTGTTTTTCTCCAGCAACAACCGATTTGACCTAACTTGTGACGGCTATATCTTCTTCATCTTTCAATATTTTTCGAAGCCGTCTTCTTTATTCTCTTCTCCTTTGAATCATCTTTACAACCGTAACTCATACAAACCCTAAGTCCTTCTACATCAATGGGAAAATCGTTCTCAAGTTGGCACCTTTCACAGTCGTAACTCAGATTTACAATTTCCTTCGAATTCAGGTAAATTCGTCTAGCCATAAATCCTTCGTTTCTCAACCAAATTTTGATTTCTTTAGCTCGTTGTGTAGATCTCTAATCCGTCTACAATTTTTATGTTTGTGCCCAAGCCTGAATCATAACCGTTTGGAAGTTATAGTCGCTCAAAGTTCCGGATTTTTCAGCACATAAAATCATACCGGAAACAGAGAGGTAAACTCGTAACTTTCGGGTCGATCTTCTTTCTGTATAATGCGAGTTAGGATTATTTCTAGTTATCCATGTGTAGATCTGAGTTTCATCTTTCTAATGAGCCCAAAAACAAAACCTAACTCGATCTGTGCAATAACTTATAGATCCTCGAAGTGTGCTTCCCGAACTGGTCGGAAGTTCGAGTTTTTCCAGAAAAACGTTTTCGAATCGCTTCGATTCGGGCAATTCCGGTGAGTTTCCGATCAATTGCTCCGATAATGTTGTTGGTAGTGTTGTTTTCGACCTAACCCGTGTTTTAATTGAATCAATTACGTACTATATTAAGGGTATTGGTCGGATTTGTGTTCGAATCGAACTCAGAACTAGTAAGAACCCTAACTCTCGAATCAAACTCGAATCTTGATGAATACTGTATTAAAATTGGGGAAATCGGTACCATTAGAACCGGAATTCGATTTCGAATCCATAGAAACAAGAATCGTTGAATTTCGTTCTGTAGATCGAGAGATATAGGTGAATTAGTACTCGGATTCGATTTGTGTTCTCTGAAGAACTCGCGCAACACGGGCCGTCCGATCTCAGTTAATAAAGATGGACGGCCACGATTAAAACATACGATTTTAGAGTATAAGTTTTTATATTGTTTCCAGGAATAAGCCCTAACTTGTTTAATTAATTTAAGTGCCTTCCCGAATGTATTTTGACTTGAAATTTTAACCATAGATTCCTTATTTTATGTAGTTTATTTTGATGTAAATTATTATGGATTTGGAGTTTTTAAACATAAGTTATGATTTCTACAAGTTACGGCGTTTCTGGAATTATTTGGCTAAATTAAAAAGATATTTTTATGAAATAAAAATTTTATAATATGTCTAAAATGTTATAGTTACTGCATATTAAGTTTGGGAATTTTTGGGCAACGGGAAAAGGTTTTAAAAATTGGTTTTGTGAGTTTTTCATAAGAATAATTATAATATATAGTTTTTAATGTAATCAAAAATTAAAGTATAGTTGATTAATGAACTTTATAGGTTGGGGAAAATATAATAAGACTAATTAACATTTGATACAGTATGTTTATAAATATTTTGGGTATTAACTTTAAGTGAAGTAAAAATTGTTACATTATTTATATATATTTATAGAGAGAAATAAATAGAAACTTATATTAAATCAAGGAATTTAACTAAACTACATTTTATGTATTATATATAATATGGAAGCTAATATGTTTAACTAAAACTAAGGGAAATACTCTATTTATAAACCATAAATCAGTTGTAGATATGTCTAAAAGATATTAAATATAATTAAATACAATAGAATTCTTAAAGAATGTTCTGGTTAAATCTTAGTATATGTAGGTATATGTATGTATATATATATATATATATATATAAATACATAAAAGTAGATAAAGGAAATAACATTCCTTGTGAGAAATATAATAGGAAGGATATATATATATATACGATAAATAAATAAATAAAAGAAATAAAATACCTTATAGAAAATGGGATATGAAGGAATTAATGAGTTAAACTAAACCTCTACATGATACTAAAAAACAATAGTATATGAGGGTGGTACTAATTTATGGTCATAGGTGGAGTTTTAGTTATCTTTGAATCTCTAAGATTTATATAAACAGTATTTAAATATGCGTATATATTTAGTCAATGACCACAATGTAAATCAATAATTTGGTTAAGAAATTAATAAGTTGAAATTTAGGAATATTTGGAATTAGTTTACATAAAGTGTTACACAATAGATCTTATTATATAATTAATAATAAAATGAATGAAATACTTTTACATTTAAATGTTCTTATTATGTAAACAATAATAAAATAAATGAGTTACTTTTACATCTAAAGGTGAGGAGGATAAATAAGTCTAGATTTAATTATTTTAATATTTATAGTATTGAGTAATAACTTAATATTTTAGATAAAATCATTAAAAGGGATTATGATATAAAACTACATTAAACTGTGATTAGGAATTTAATCTAAATAATAATCCTTAAGTTTCTTACGACTAGTAAGCCATATAAATACATTTAACACCAATATTCAGGATGTGAGTTTATAGTTAAGAATGTTTTAGTAGTTAGAATTTATAAGGAGGTTTGTAAATAGAAATTAGATACTTAAAATCTTTTAAACCTTTAATTAGATGAAATTAGGTTACATAAGAGATTATATTGATTTACCTTTTGACACTGGAAAATATGATGTGTCATTTGAATATAAGGTATGGAGATTTTCAGAATATTATCTTATTAAGTAATTGACAATTTCACTTACGAACCAGAATTTAATTCTTTGATAATTCTACCTCATGCTAAGATATAATATCCGTCCTAATACAATAAAGGGAATTGATTTATTATGTTATTCTTTTGAAACTTTAGGTTTTGTAAACAATATAAATTTAAGACTTGAGTTTAACGAAGTTTAATACAAAAGGATTATACATACTCTATGGAGAGAATGTGTGTAAAAATTAAATACTTGGGAAATTAAAATGTAAGTAAGGATACATAAAAAGGGTTATCTTAAAACACCTTATTATATAGGTAATAATTAAGCGAATAATAAACCTTGTGGGTACTAAATGTGAGAGTTCGATAAGTTTGAGTTATCTATAATATGGTTATTTCAAGATGAAAAGTAATTTAACGACTCATGACAAGATTAATAGATGGTTGTAATTAAAGGCCATTCTGAACTAAAGATAAGATAATTGAGTTAGTAGCTCAAATAAGTTATACTAAAATGCGTCTACAACACTACGATTTCAATATACAGATGTAGGTCTTAATTAAGTTAAGGGAAAGACTTAATCATAATGGGTTGTCTAGTAGAAATTGTTTAATTATATAATTTTATATTGTGAGATAATAGTATAGTATTCTAAGATAACCCATCATTGGTCATAACACGATGTATCCTAAAGTAAGAGTAAAAGTATTGTGCTTAAGAATTGTTTATTGAGATTCTAGGACTTGATTGAATAACGTAAATGCCCTTATGTTATTAGGGTCTTTAATGTGGGAATTAATGTTAAGTATGGGAAAGTGGGTAAAGGTGGAACAATTAACTAGTGTTGATAAAATACATTCCTTGGTCTTACAACCTTGAGTAATACATCGTTCTCAGACAAGTCAAAGATTATACATAACATTTAAGTGAGGGCTTAAAAGATAATTGAGACTTTGAAATAAGAGTAAGGAGTTTATTTAAGCGTAACATAGGCTACAAGTGATTGATGGTAGATTATCTTTAATATTCTTCAGAGTACGTTGATTGTTTGCGCAAGTTGATTAGAACTGCTACAGCGTTACCCAGGTACGATTTCTCGTCCTCAGCTTGCTATGTGTTGGACTTTCTGAAATGTTTTGTACGATTCCTCGTACTCCGATATTTTTAATGGTTGACTTGTGGAATGTTTTGGAAAACGCTAACTGACTTTAAGAGGATTTCTAAGAAAAAATGGTTGTGTGACTAACTCAGCTTGTGACTAACTGAGCCTTGGATGTGGAACTCACTTGGGTATTGGTTTCTTCTACTTGGTTGCCCGTTAGGCATTGGCTGCTTAGGGTTTACGCTTCTGCACTCTGTAGGACTGAGTGTTTTGGTATTGCTCTGGGTAGTTGGTGATCTAGCGGGATTATTGGAAAAAGGTCAATCTTGGAAATCTTTCTTTCGACGTGCGCGCGTCTTTAATGTGAACAGTAGGGGGCTGTATATCCCTCGCCCATAGGGCATTGATATTTAACAGTAAAGGGCTGTATATCCCTTGTCCTGAGAGGACGTAGTTAACAGTAAGGGGGTATATCCCCTGTCCTTAATGGACGTCTTGGCGGTGGGGGCCATCTCTCCCAGTTGGTTTCATTCCATTCTTGAGTTGCTGGTTTTGGTTTCCTCTCATTCATTCCTAGTCCTTTGTGGCTATCTGGGTTTTTCTACTCCTATTGGGAATTGGTTCTAACATCAACAATGGATGCTTACTAACTATGTGGCGTGACTACTTAAGTGGATGACTTGTTTTTGGAAGTTCTCTATCTCTATCTTTGTCTTGTTTTCTTTTCTCTTTAACTTGATTGTTTTGAAGTGCTTTATCTCTGTTTTACTTTAAGAGTTTGTTTTCATGTTACTATTTATTTTGAAGAGTTATGTTTTATAAGTTGCTTTGGAGAATTGTACCAGTTCCATTCCAGGGAACTGACCCGCCCCTTTCGGGGTGGGCTGCTTGGTTTCATCTTGCAGGTACGAATTGATTTACAGGTGGCCACGAAGAGGATGAGCGTTTGGGATGGGACTAGGTTTTGTGGAGAGAGAATATGTTTAATTTCTTTTATGTTTGTGTTAAGTTTTCTCGAGTTCAGACCGTAGCTTTTGTAAGTTATAAGTTGTAATTGGTGAGGGTTGGTGCCGGGTGTTTGGAACCCGATGGTCTGTACGCCCTTCGTATTTTTATTTCCGCTTTAAATACGCTAAATAGGGGTGTTACACATAGATTACAAAATACAACTATGATCGAGATATGCTAGATAGATTGGCGTATTTGGGTTTCCCATTGGGTGACATCTAGGCCATAAGGTTCATCCTCTGAAAAGGCTTTGAACAACTGTGATTCAGTTGTGGTGAAGAGGTTTAACTCTTCACAATCTACTGTGAACTCTATTGATAAGCCTCATACTTATCATATTTTAGTAGTTAAATTATAAGATTATTTATTAAAATAAGGCTAAAATAGCTAGTTTTTATATTATCTTATACATAAAGTCTAATATATAAGTTCAGACTTATGTTTGGTGTGTTTTTCATGTAAAGAATGAATTTATGATCAAAAGACCAAGTGATGTAGGATACAGTGCCGAATGTCCAATTCACGGCATGAGTATGGAGCAAAACAGGGGTACTATCGGATGTGTTGTCGGGTGTCTGGTACCCGGCACATACTGAAAAGTCACCCTGGTCACACGGATTTAGCGGTTTAATTAACAGTTCAACTACTCATTTTTCATGTTGTGCCAGATACTACTGAGCCGGCATGACTCCCGGTACACATAAGAAATTGAAGTCTATAAATAGGCCAAAGGTCTAAGGCTTCAAACACACTTCAACACATACATACACTCCACTCATACTTTGTAAACCGCATCCATCCCAAGTGTTGGTGTCAATTCTACCAAGGAAGTTCTGCGCATCCATCCTCGAAGAAGAAGAATAGATTTCTATCGGGTTAAGGCTATGACAAATTTCCTTCTCCTTTTTGTAATTCTACTTGTATTTGTGTAGATGGTGTAGTAGAATTCCTTGTTATCCTTGGTTAGGGATGATCTTCTTTGTAAAACAATTATGATCATTTAATAAAGTTACAAGTTTCAAACTTAGCTTTTAGGTCTATGTGCAAAGCGGAATAAGTTCGCTACTTGTTCTTCTTATTTCAAATATCTATTCAAGTTCACAAAACAAAAATAGAATTGGTTGAGGAATCTTAGTGGTTTTTAACTTTGTTGTTCTATGTATTAGACAACAAGACTTATGATTTGGAATTAATTTATTTATTCTCCACTTTCTTGTTCATTTACTGGCACAGATTTGCTGGATTCGATAAAGGATTGTTAGTATTTTGTTTCAAACCGAAACTCAAAAACAATATTGACATTTTGACATTGTCGGATGTAATGTCAGGTGTCTAGTGTCCGGGACATTCAAAGTTCTTGAATGTGTCATGCATCTTATGTCCGGCGTGACATCCGGCGCATTCAAAAGTTGGTAATTCGAGACTTGCTATTTTTCTTTGTGATCATACTGGTTCTTATGTTGATTATTATCCCGAATCAAGGATAATTCGTTGTAAATACTCCATTTAGTTAGATTATTAGATAGTTGTTTTAATTTGAAATTAATGTTCATTTCCCCCCCCTTTTAGAATAGGCAATTACTAGGATTAGGACTAATTTTCTACTAAATCCCTTGGGTTCGATACTCTTGGTCATAATTTACTTACACTTTATTTTGACTGGGATTTTTGCTACCCGTAGTAAAGTTGTAGGATTCTTTTATTCTTTTATTCATTTTGTACATTCTTCCCCCTACAAATTTCTTGTAAGCAAAATAGCGCGTTGTCGGGGACTTGGAATTAGTCCAAGTCCTAAAATTGATGATTGCCCTATTCTATATTTTTTTTATTATTTGTTTTCATTGATTCATTCATTTTTTTTATTTATTAGTTGAACATGCCGTGCGTGGTGCCGGGAGTTGTAGTCCGGCACATTCAGAGGAAGTCTAACGCCGAAAACGCTACTTCCAGTATTCTACCTGGCATGCTTCAATTCTATTTTTCTTTTTGTTGTTATTTCTGTAAAGTGTTAAATTTATATATATATATTTATATATTGTTTTATTTTTATAATTCCTCCTTTATTCATTGGTTTTTTTCATTCTTTTTTTAGTTCATTTATATATGCCGTGTGTGACGCCGGATATGGCTATCCGGCACATTCGAAGGAAGTCCGATGCCGGGATTCGTACATCCGGCACGTCATCCGGCACTGTCATAAACTTTACGATGCTTTTATATATGTCTTTATTCTTTGTAAAAATATTATAATGTCTTGTTATGCTTCTCCTGAAGATATATATGCATTTCTAAGGAGAATGCTTCTCCGATCGTGTAGTGTTCCCGAAGATTTAGCCAATCACGGTCCTGAGATCGAGAGAACCTTTATTCATTCTCTAAGGCAACGAAGAAACCAACAAAATGCACCCCCTACACAAATAAAATCAACTACCGAAGGCGAAATGGCAACTCCCACCATCCGCAATATCAATCGACCTTCCAGTTATGGCCAGAACTATCAACCTCCCTCACCTTTCACAACCCGGGTACGATGAGTGGCAAAAACTTAAGCCATATCATCAAATTCGCCGTGTAAAGGAATTGGGCATGTTCGATGGTTCAAGCCCGGACGAGGCCTTGCTGCACGTGACTAAATTTCTATAACAAATCAATAGCCTCACCGCCACAAATGCTGTCCTACGATATCCATGACTCTCCATATTTCCTCATAGCCTCACAGAGGCTGCCAGCAAATGGTACCACAGTCTAACCCCTATCACCATTTCCACATGGAATGACATGACAACCAAATTCTACGATAAATTTCTACCACCAAGTCACACCATCGAGATGATCGTCGAGATTTACAATTTCAAACAACTAGGATCAGAGAACATCTGTGAGACTTGGGAAAGATTCAAAGGGTTGCTCTGGACATGTCCTCACCACTGCCTCACCAAGGAGCAACATTCCCAGTTGTTTTACAAAAGATTGGTAAACCAATGCAAAACCATGATAATGTCCTCCCTTAGTGCAGATGTCCCAAAAAATCCAGGAGAGCAACTTTTGAGTGGGATTAAATCCCTATGTGAAGAGATCAGGGATTGGGTCACAGGTAGATCAAGGGGCAGTACCCCAGGTTTATACCATGTAGGTGACAGTGACAATAAATTTGATAAATTAATGAAAAGTCATGAGGATTTAATGGAGAGCAACGCCCAGCAATCAACGAACGTGAGTGCCCTGCAGAAAGTTGTGGAGCACTTGGCAATGAATTCCCTCCCTCGGCAAGAAAATGTGGTATATACAAGACCACAAGCTCAGCCATGCCATGAATTCCAAGATTTTAAGGCATCTGAGGAAGTGAAGTATGCGGGAAACAATCAAGGGTTTAGGCAACCCTGGCAGCATGGTACCCAACTCTCTTAGAGTTTCCAGAACCATACTGGTTTTCAACAAGGTCAAAGGCAATTCTTGCAGACTCCTTACAGCGGAGTCCCTTCAAACCGACCATCCCAACCCGCATCGAATTCAGAAACCCAAATGGTAGAGTTGCGCGACATGATGACAGCGCTGATGAACAAATCTCGAGATGCTCAAGAAGAGATCTCAGTCCTTCGCAAGGACCACAAGTCGTTGCAGTCGCAAATGCAGCAACTTATTGCTCAATCAAGACCACCCGGTCTACTGCCGTCCCAAACCCAACTTAATCCAAGGGAGCATGCGATGTCCAGTAGTCAAAGGCCAAGTGTAGGGCCTCCTTCATTCAGTACTTCTATCTCAGGGGAGTATTATCTTTCATACTACTTTCATTTTTATATTCTTTATTCAATTAATCATTTTTTAACACTGGGGACAATGTTCTTGTCAAGTGTAGGGCAGGGGTCCCCCATTAAAATTATTTATTAACTAAAAAAATAAAACGAGTTAGTATATATTTAATATAATAAGTTGGAATCTTATCAATGTTTTATTAAACTTTTTGCAAGTTACTCGATAAATTGAGATTAGGGAAAGATAAGTGATTGTTCTCTAAAGAGGTAAGCTTTCTAATGACTTTTAGATTTCTATTTTAACTTCATGACTTTCTTTATTAACATGAGTATATGACCTTTGAAATACCCCAAACCTAGTTATGTTGTTTAAACACTAAAATAAGGTGTGGTAAGACTAAAAAGAGTCTTAGAAACATTAGTAAACAATTTAAACCATAAAAAACACAAATAATGCTTTAAGGTCAATAAAGGCCAAAATGTGCTCTAAGCTTGGGATAAGCTGGGTTAAGACCTAATGAACTTACCAAGGCCTCATTTGTATACTAATGAACATATTAAACCAATTACCAAAGAAAACCAAGCTTGAAAACAAGTTAAAACACAAAATGTGCTTTAAGGAGTCTTAAAGCACATTTTTGAAAAATTGTCTTGTAAATGAGTTTTGAATGGCTAAATGTCCATCATTACTCTTTAATTAACATGTGTACTATATAGTATCACATTTGGAAGTCTATATCAATGGGAAATCAAAAATTTCACATCTATGTGCCTTGTTTTAGTGAATAGTAACTAAAATAAGCAAGTTTATAACATATGTCAATGTAAGTAATTTAATTAGTCAACAAAGACTAAAATACCCCTAAGAATATTAAGGGGGCCGGTTTTCTTAGTGGTGAGTCACCACTCTTGTTAGTTTGTTAAGTAATTAAAAGATGACTCTTAGGTTACTATTTACTTTACATATAAATATCTTCCAAAAAGTAGAACTTATCTTCATTCTCTTCATTTCCTCATGCTCCCACCGTCTCCAACACTTCACCTTCTCCTTCTTGCTCTCTTTCATGTAATGCTACAACACCACCACCATCAACTCCATCTTTGACCATCTATAATTCATAGCTCACTTGCCAAATCAAAAACAAAGGACCACCATTCTCTTAGTCTATCAAGCTCTTCATTCCTATCTTCTCAAAATCCCTAGAGCTCATTTCGGTGCCAAGAGGATCTCCATGAGGAGCTGAGCTCATCTTTTCACATATTGTTTTGTTCTCCTTTGCTTCTAGTAAGGAAACTCAAAGAAAAATAACATTTCCTTCATGTTTGTGTGGTTGTCCAAAAATCACCATTGATGGTGTCCTTACCTTGCTTGTTTAGCTTCATTTGAATCTTCCAAGGGCTTGGTGGAGTCCTCTCTTGCTACATATCCAAACTCCTCTCTTTCCATTCCAAGGTAAAACAATCATCTTAATGCTTTAAGATAATATATGTAACTAGGGTTTACAATGAGATGAAGCATAAAGCTTGTATACTCATATTATCATTTTGTATAATGTTTAGAGTTGACAAGCAACTAAAAGCCTTGCCAATTTAGTCAAGGAAACAAGAAAGAAGTTTGTGAGGAAAAGAGGTAAATATGCTAACTAATGTGGTTTAAAGTCTTAGGAGAAATGAGCTTATAATGCTTATAAAAATGATCTAAGGTGCCAATGGTGAATGACTTAGAAAAAAATGCTCTCAATGACTTAGTAAAGGGCATATGTATTGTTGAGTGTATTTGCAGGTCAAAGGCATATATTATATTATATATATATATATATATATTATATATATATATATATATATATATATATTGTGAAAATTCAGTGTTTAAGGTTTAAGCATTTTAAGGGCCTAAGAGCCATGCATTTAAGGGCCTAAGTGCCATGCAATTTAAATTATGCACTATATTGTGATGTAGTGTAAATTTGGTGAAGTTTGTGTATAAGAACATTCTTGATGGATTTTAGTGTTCATGGATGTTAATGGTGAAAACAATGTGTTTTTGGTGTAACAAGATGTTAGTAGAACCCATGTCAAAAATTAGGTAATGTTTAGGAAGTTATAAGTGTTTAAAGGAGTTTTAGTGAACTAGGAAGTCTTAGAATGGCTAGGTATCTTATTAGGGAAGAAGATATATGTTAAGGTGTTTTTAGAATGCAAATGAGTGTTTTGGGACACACCAAAGTCATTTCGGAGTTGTTCTAGGACTTAGGCAAACTTTGGTAAACAAGGAGAAGGAATAAACTTGTAAAAGGACTACAAGGATGACATAAGGAATTTAGTTGTAAGAAAAGATGCTTAAGAGTGGATGTTTAAATGGAGAAGAAATATTATGGTATAATGGTTACAATAGGCATAAAACACCACTTAGAAACCTAAGGAGAAAATACTATAAGTGTTAGAGGTTTTGGTGAAAATTGGTTAAGTGTTTAAAGGCTTAGAAAATGAGTGTTTTGGCTTGTCCGAACATCCATCCAGACATGGACGTTCGGACAGGCCCTGTTGCGTAAAAATTCTCAGAGTCTCGAACTGTGTCCGAACTTCGGAAGTCCGGACACAGGTTCGGACACATGAGATTTTACTTTGAATTTTCCTCGACCTATGTCCGAACTTCCGAAGTCCGGACACATGTTCGGACATGCGTCTGTTTTCAGTTTTAAGTCACGACTTGCGTCCGAACTTGGGAAGTCCGGACACAAGTTCGGACATGCCACTGTTTTGGCCAAAAATGTTGTTTAAGGTTAGGAAAAGTTGTCTAAAAATGGTGATTAGTTAGTAATGATGATATGAGGTTATTTAAGGCATGTTAGGAGTGTTATAATGGCAATTAAAATGGTGAAAAGTAATAACAAGTGTGAAAGTAAAATAACTAGAAATGTAAAGTAATAAGCTACTGACGAACTAGTACGTTAAATTAACCGACGTTACTAAATGTGTATAGGATTCTTATAAGGTGGAAACTAGTCGACGCAAGGACCAAGGTATGGTTTTCTTGCAGTCTGTTGCCTACCGGTTTACACCGGCTTGTGTGTTGTTTGTTTTTCTGTGTGTTTATGACCTTGTAAGACTTAAGTCATGTAATGAGTTTACAGTTGTTAAATATTATTGTATTGTTAAGTATGACTCTCTCTTCCCTTGTGTGTGTGTCTATCAAGACTTGACCAACTATTGTGAATTGTTTATTGAGTTCAATGTTGAACTACTAACAAGTGCTAACGGGGGAAGTGAGGAGTCCGGTCTGTTCCGGCCACGCGTGTGAGTATGGGAGTCGATGTCATAACCGGTTCGATTCTCTTTGTATGTTATGGTTGTTTCCCAATTTGGTTTCCAACCTTCCCTTTAGCTTAACCAAGGCTATTTTACTGACTCAGGTCGGGCCACAGGGGCATACTATGTGTTGTTTCGGTGTGCTTGGGTGACTATATCCGAGGCACCTTGTGTTAAGTTATCCGTTCAATCTAACAGGACGGTAACGAGTTATGTAACGAGCTTAGCATGAGTATGGCAACATTCTCCAGGCTCTCCATGGGAACTAATTGTATTGGTTCACTTCCTAAAAGGAATTGTTCTTGTATGTTATGTGTGATGTTGTGTACAATACTCATGTTGTGATATATGTATATGTTGTGTGTTTTAAAAAGAATGACATGTCATCATGAAAATTAGTTGCGCGTATCCCGGTAGCCGATGGGCTGCGCGTTAACCATACCAGCCAAGGGTTGCTGACCCCCTCGGGGGCTCCATATTTCTTTTACTGCAGGATGAGGATCGAAGAAGCAGAATGGCTTTAGATTCTAGGATGCAGGATTACTTTTGATTATTTTTGGATGTTAAGCCCGGGATGCGCCTGTGCTCCCGTGGCCATATATTTTGGTACCGTTGTAGTACAATGACGGCCGTTGTCAGTTTGTGATGTACAGATATGTTTATGGATGTAGTAACAAACTCGGTATTTTTGTTAATGCATTAAAGGTTATTAGTTCTATGCTCAGGAGTCTGATCATCAGACCGGTACACTCGTATTTATTCTGCCTTGTTGACCACGTGGGTGGTTAACGGCGTTGTAGCACCAAATCGTTTAGTTATTATTTAGTTGTTTAATTCCGTTGCGATTACTAGTATTGTTAAGTGCGTAGTAGGGGTGTTACAAAAAGTGGTATCAGAGTGAAGTATCGCTCTGATGGCTAGAATACCGAGCCTAGGGATATACCGAGTTAGGAAACCTAACCATAGTTACCTAAGAAAGCAGTTATGAGAAGGTTAACCACTAACTAAGTGTGGAGATACCTATTTGTCGGGAAGATGTTACAACCGTTAGACCGATAAGTGTGCAAGCACAGTGCTAATAAATATTCATGTGAATTCAGATGTCAGGTAGACCACGAGGTCGAGGCCGTGGGTGCGGCATTGGTGATACTGGGAACCAGGGGGAGAACCCTACGGCACAGGTCATGGCCGACGCTGTTGCGGCCGCCGTAGCCCAGATGGTCCCACAGTTATTGGCTGCGATGCAGCAGCACCAGCAGCAAGGCGGTGAGGGTCAACAAGGGCCACAACCGCAACCACAGCCGCGCGAGACCAACTGGGTCGAGGCGTTGGCGGATTTGAGACCACCGTCATTCAGTGGGGAGACCGACCCTAGTAAGCTGGAGGCGTACATCTCCGAGATGGAGACCGCTTTCGAGACCTTGGACGTTCCTGCTGGTGCCAAGGTTCGACTAGCCGCTTACTATCTGAAGGGATCGGCTCAGACTTGGTGGAAGCTGGTAAGGGAGGGAAGAGTCGGTGATCCTACCTTCCAGTGGAGGGAGTACACGGCCCTGCTGCGAGCCAAGTACTACCCGATTCACGTTCAGGAGGCCAAGCGCCTAGAGCTTGACAGTTTGAGACAGGGAGACAAGATGACAGTTGATGAGTACTACACCGCTTTTATCGGACTCATCCATCTGCTACCGGATCTGGGTTACTCGGACCGGATTTTAGTGAACTGTTTTTACAACGGGTTGAGTTACTGCCTACGCTACGGTATGGGGCCGAGCGGGTATACCACCTTGCAGGTAACGAACTACAGTATGAAGTGAATGAGTATGTATAGTATGTTAATGTGATGTAAGTTTGTTTAGCGGGGCATAACTAACACCCTAAATATAGGAGTGCTACCATGTCGCTGCAATTGTGGAGATCACCGTCCGTCTGAGGGACGAGGAGAGTGCGCTCAAGCGCAAGGCCATGAGCGAGGGCCAAGGCACGCAAGGGCAAGGGGGAGGAAAGAAGAAGAAGCCATACCCCCAGTCCCAGAAAGGACAGCAACAGGGTGGCAAGGGCCAGACCCAGACCACCACTGCTGAGGAGCCTCTGCAGCTCACCTACGCGTATGCGGCCAAGCCCTTACGCTCTTACCCACCCAAGGGTAATTAGTAAATTTCAATACCAAAATCTAGTGTGTGTTATTAACTTGTGAAGTATGTACTGAGTGTGTGATGTGTTAGCAGCTAGCACAGGCTCTGGACCGGAGCGCCACTACTACTGTAAGTGGTGTAACGGAGACCACCCCGGCAAGGACTGCAAGGGTAATGATGTGCAGTGCCGATACTGCAAAAAGATGGGGCACCGCGACTATGTGCTGGCAGAACCCGAACAGTAGAAACTACAGGTCTAAGGGGCAATGGAAGGGTAAGGCCACCGCGACCATCGATGGCCCGAAGACGGCGAATCAGCCACCCCCGGATCAGAGGTACACAGATTCCCAGAAGGGGAAGGGGTCGGGACCTAGCAAGGCCACCCTGCATGTGGTGGACTGGTCTGAGGCGCCAGGGCCCTCTTCTAGACCAGGTACCGCCTAAACTGTTGAATGAAATAAGTGATTGCATACCGCATTTCATGCATGTGTGTTAGCGAGTTTAAGTAAACAACCATGGAAGTAAACAGTTAAAGTATAATGTGAGAACACCTAATTAGGTAATTTGAAAACTTAGGAACCTTCAATATATGTTATCCAATCCCACCCACACCAAACCCTGAAGAAACCACCATCAGCATCACCGACTTTCCAATGGAGCAATGTCAGGTTATCCAGCCAGGTATGATGCTCTTAAATGGATACCTGACACCGGAAGCACAAATCCATATCATCAGACGATGCAGTGAACTTGGAGCGAAACCTGGAGGTTTCTACACACCCGAATACCCGAGCGGATCAAGAATGAAATTGAAGATGATGTGCATGGGTAAGGATTGGAATCCTTACACCAAGACATATCAGGAAGTGCGAGCTGAAGATGGAGCAACTGTACCAAGTATACCTGAGGAGTTCCTTACGGTCGTCAACCACGCCGTGGGAATTGCTCAGCAAGTTGAAGCGGATTCAATTCCAAGTGTTAAAGCAGATTTATGCATTGTGAACTTCTACCAGAAAGGTGGACGATTGGGTTTACACCAAGATAAGGACGAGTCACCCGAGTCTCTAAGTAAGGGAGTACCCGTGGTGTCTTGGTCCATTGGTGATACCGTAGTGTTTGTGTATGGTGAGCAGAAGTGTGTTGATCTCGCAAAGAAGCTAGTGTTGAAATCAGGAGATGTGTTAATCATGGGTGGGCAGTCAAGGATGCTATACCATGGCATCAAGAAGATCAAGCTGAATACCGCACCATCGGCAGTGATCAATGCCACACACATGAAACCCGGACGTTTGAATTTGACCTTCAGACAGTTTTAAGCCTTGTATAAGTATGTGATGTGTTGAACTAGTGTATGTTAAGGATGTTGTAAGTGTTAATTATGGCGAGAGTATAAGCCAACGAATGTTGTAAAAAGAGTGTGTTAATGAATAAAGTGGAGTTGTTTGAAGCATGTCAACCGTGTTATTACCAAATACTTATTAGTTTGCCAATGAATTAGGCTGTGCACTTGGAATGGGAGGTATACTGAGTGTCTGCAATGAGGCAGAAGCCGGCAAGAGCGGCATAATCCTCACCGGTACCTTCCTAGTCAATGGCGTGGACGCTTCGATCTTGTTCGACTCCGGAGCCTCACACACATTTATTTCGCTATCCTTTGCGAAGAGGCTGGGGTTAGACGGTGATGAGATGCCAGACTTCCTAGTCACTCTCCCGTCGAAAGAGCGGATCAGGTGTACCCACTACCACCGAGATGTTGTTGTACGAATCAGAGGTGAAGAATTTCCGATCGACCTGATAGAGTTCGACGGACTTGGTTTTGATGTGATTGTCGGGATGAACTGGTTGGAGCGGTACAAGGGCAGAATCCTGTGTGCCGAGCATCGTCTGCTTCTTCGGAGTCCATCTGGGGTTACCATATCTTACCGCCAGAGGCCCAGGGAGCCTTCGACTCAGATCATCACCGCCATGGCTATGTATCGTGAATTACGACGAGGGAGTGATGTATACCTCTGCTATGTCCAGGACATAGAGAGAGACCCAGAGTTTAGTCCTGATGTGCCAGTAGTGTCGGAGTTTCCTGATGTATTTCCTAAGGAACTGTCGGGCATGCCGCCAGCACGGGAAGTTGAGTTTGAGATTGATTTGGTTCCGGGCACCGGACCAATTGCGAAGGCGCCCTATCGTATGGCTCCAGCAGAGATGACAGAGCTCAAGGAGCAGCTGAGAGACCTACTCGACAAGGGGTTTATCCGCCCTAGCGTTTCACCATGGGGAGCGCCGGTCCTCTTCATGAAGAAGAAGGACGGTAGCCTCCGCCTGTGTATTGACTATCGGGAGCTGAATGCAGTTACGGTGAAGAACCGTTACCCTTTACCACGCATTGACGACTTATTTGATCAGTTGAAAGGGGCATCAGTATTCTCCAAGATAGATCTACGATCCGGATACCATTAGATTGTCATCCGTGACAGTGACATTGAGAAGACAGCATTCAGAACTAGGTATGGACATTATGAGTTTACGGTTATGCCATTTGGTCTATCCAATGCACCAGCCAAGTTCATGACTTAATGAACCGCTTGTTTCAAGACCAGTTGGACAAGTCAGTGGTAGTCTTCATCGACGACATACTTGTGTACTCGAAATCGAGAGGTGAGCATGGAAGCCACCTGAGGAATGTGTTACAAACCTTGAGGAAGAATCAGTTGTATGTGAAATTTTCAAAGTGTGAGTTTTGGTTGAACCAAGTATCTTTTCTTGGCCATGTGATTTCTGAAGCCGGGATCGCTGTTGATCCGGCAAAGATAGATGCAGTGCGCACCTGGCCTAGGCCGAAGACAGTTACCGACATCAGGAGCTTCCTCGGTCTAGCAGGTTATTATAGTAGGTTTGTGAAGGACTTCTCCAGTGTCTCGAAGCCGATGACTTCCTTGATGAAGAAGGATGCACCATTCGAGTGGACAGTCAACTGTGAGAGTTCTTTTCAGAGTCTCAAGGATGCTCTGACATCTGCACCAGTTCTGACTATACTAGACGGTCCAGATGGTTTTGAGGTCTATTGCGACGCATCAGGCAGAGGTATGGGTTGTGTGTTGATGCAACACGGGAAGGTCGTAGCATACGCCTCCCGACAGCTGAAGAAGCATGAAGAAAACTACCCTACCCATGATTTGGAATTGGGTGCCATTGTCTTCGCATTGAAGATATGGCGACATCATTTGTATGGGGTAAGCGTGACAATTTATTCTGACCACAAGAGTTTAAAGTACTTGTTCACTCAGAAGGAGTTGAACATGAGACAAAGAAGGTGGGTTGAATTTCTAAACGACTACGACATCAATCTACAGTATAAAGAGGGTAAGGCAAATGTGGTAGCTGACGCATTGAGTCGCCGAGCACACTCTCTCCATTCGCTAGTCTCTCATTCTAGCTTGGTTGAAGAGGTGCGGAGTGCTCAGATGACGGATCAGTACATGTTGGAGATTAGACAGAAGCTTGTTGATGGCACATTCGAGGGTCAGAAGTACGACTTCAGACTCCACGATGATGACCTGATTAGGCTTAATGGCCGACTGTGTATTCCGTGGAGTAGCGCTGAGATGAAGGAGCGCATACTGAGTGAATCCCACTGTTCTACGACTTCGATTCACCCTGGAGCTTCTAAAATGTATAAGGGTATGAAACGTTATTTTTGGTGGACTGGAATGAAAAAGGATGTGAATGATCATGTGTTGAGGTGTCTCACTTGTCAGAAGGTCAAGTTTGAGCACTGACGGCCTGGTGGTATGGTACAGCCAATGCCAGTGCCTGAGTGGAAGTTCCATGATATTTCTATGGACTTCGTAGTAGGGCTTCCGCCTACAAGGGGAGGTCTGAATATGATTTGGGTTATTGTTGACCAACTGACCAAGGTGGCTCAATTCATACCGATGAAAGACACCTGGAAAGTGGCAAAACTTGCAGAGCTCTTTGATAGAGAGATTGTTCGGCACCATGGGGTACCGAAGACTATCGTGTCTGACAGGGATACCAGATTCCTCTCCAGGTACTGGAAATCCACACGGGAAGCGCTTGGTACCGAGCTGAAGCTAAGTACAGCGTTCCACCCACAGACAGATGGTCAGAGTGAGCGCACCATCCAAACACTTGAGGATATGTTACGTGCATGTGCACTTGACTTTCAGACCAGCTGGATTGACAAGTTACATCTGATCGAGTTTAGCTACAACAACAGTTACCACGCTTTGATCAAGATGTCTCCTTTCCAGGCTTTGTACGGTAGACCATGCCGCATGCCATTATACTGGGATGAGTCGAGTGAGACGGTCATTATAGGACCAGAGTATCTGGAACAAGTTCAGGCAGAAGTTCGCCAGATCCGGGCTAACATGAAGGCAGCTCAGGATAGACAGAAATCGTATGCGGATGTGCGCAGACGTGACCTGGAGTTCGCCGTGGGCGATCAGGTATTTTTGAGAGTATCCCCCATGAAGGAAGTGTTTCGTTTTGGCCAGAAAGGCAAGTTGAGCCCGAAATATGTGGGGCCATATGTTGTGACGGAGCGGATCGGCCCGGTAGCTTACAGACTTGATTTACCCGCCGAGCTGGGCAAGGTACATGATGTATTTCATGTGTCCCAGTTGAAGAAATATATGTTTCATCCGTCTCATGTACTTCAGCCTGAAAGGCTAACTTTAGAGCCGACCATGCGATCAGTGGAGACTCCGGTACGGATTCTGGATACTAAGACTCGAGACACTCGCCATAAGTCTGTGAGACTGGTGAAGGTTCTCTGGTCTAACCAGGACGTTGAGGAGGCCACTTGGGAGCTGGAAGATAAGATGAAGGCGAAGTACCCGTCATTGTTTACTTCTTAGCGTTTTTATGTATAGGGTACGGGGCGTACCCCTATTTTAAGAGGGGTAGAGCTGTTTCGGTTATGTGTGTACGACATGTATTTGGACACATTGTCTGTGTTGTGTTGTCATGTCGTTACCCTGTTATGTTACAGACCGCTGAGTCTGAATGATGTTGTGATGTTTTGTTGTTTGGACCTTGTGCCCGATGTTATGTAAATATGTTGTTAATGTTGTTATGGAAGTATTGTTGATATGTGTTCCCGTGTTCTAATATTTAGGACATGTGGAAGTATGAACTTTGGGGACAAAGTTCTCTTAAGGGGGGTAGATTGAAATACTCCAAACCTAGTTATGTTGTTTAAACACTAAAATAAGGTGTGGTAAGACTAAAAAGAGTCTTAGAAACATTAGTAAACAATTTAAACCATAGAAAACACAAATAATGCTTTAAGGTCAATAAAGGCCAAAATGTGCTCTAAGCTTGAGATAAGCTGGGTTAAGACCTAATGAACTTACCAAGACCTCATTTGTATACTAATGAACATATTAAACCAATTACCAAAGAAAACCAAGCTTGAAAACAAGTTAAAACACAAAATGTGCTTTAAGGAGTCTTAAAGCACATTTTTGAAAAATTGTCTTGTAAATGAGTTTTGAATGGCTAAATGTCCATCATTACTCTTTAATTAACATGTGTACTATATAGTATCACATTTGGAAGTCTATATCAATGGGAAATCAAAAATTTCACATCTATGTGCCTTGTTTTAGTGAATAGTAACTAAAATAAGCAAGTTTATAACATATGTCAATGTAAGTAATTTAATTAGTCAACAAAGACTGAAATACCCCTAAGAATATTAAGGGGGCCGGTTTTCTTAGTGGTGAGTCACCACTCTTGTTAGTTTGTTAAGTAATTAAAAGATGACTCTTAGGTTACTATTTACTTTACATATAAATCTTCCAAAAAGTAGAACTTATCTTCATTCTCTTCATTTCCTCATGCTCCCACCGTCTCCAACACTTCACCTTCTCCCTTCTTGCTCTCTTTCACGGTAATGCTACACCACCACCATCAAACTCCATCTTTGACCATCTATAATTCATAGCTCACTTTGCCAAATCAAAAACAAAGACCACCATTCTCTTAGTCTCATCAAGCTCTTCATTCCTATCTTCTCAATATCCCAAGAGCTCCATTTCGGTGCCAAGAGGAATCACCATGGGAGGAGCTTGAGCTCATCTTTTCACATATTGTTGTTCTCCTTTGCTTCTAGGTAAGGAAACTCAAAGAAAAATAACATTTCCTTCATGTTTGTGTGTTGTCCGAAAGTCACCATTGATGATGTCCTTACCTTGCTTGTTTTAGCTTCATTTGAATCTTCCAAGGGCTTGGTGGAGTCCTCTCTTGCTACATATCCAAACTCTCTTTCCATTCCAAGGTAAAACAATCATCTTAATGCTTTAAGATAATATATGTAACTAGGGTTTACAATGAGATGAAGCATAAAGCTTGTATACTCATTTTATCATTTGTATAATGTTTAGAAGTTGACAAGCAACTAAAAGCCTTACCAATTTAGTCAAGGAAACAAGAAAGAAGTTTGTAAGGAAAAGAGGTAAATATGCTAACCTAATGTGGTTTAAAGTCTTAGGAGAAATGAGCTTATAATGCTTATTAAAAATGATCTAAGGAGCCAATGGTGAATGACTTAGAAAAAAATGCTCTCAAGGACTTAGTAAAGGGCATATGTATTGTTGAGTGTATTTGCAGGTCAAAGGCATATATATATTGTGGAAATTCAGTGTTTAAGGTTTAAGCATTTTAAGGGCCTAAGAGCCATGCATTTAAGGGCCTAAGAGCCATGCAATTTAAATTATGCACTATATTGTGATATAGTGTAAATTTGGTGAAGTTTGTGTATAAGAACATTCTTGATGGAATTTAGTGTTCATGGATGTTAATGGTGAAAACAATGTGTTTTTGGTGTAACAAGATGTTAGTAGAACCCATGTCAAAAATTAGGTAATGTTTAGGAAGTTATAAGTGTTTAAAGGAGTTTTGGTGAACTAGGAAGTCTTAGAATGGCTAGGTATCTTATTAGGGAAGAAGATATCACTACAAGAAAAGCATCGTTTCAGTGACGGACATTTCCGTAGGTGAAAAGTAATTTTCTGATGGAAAAAGGCATCACCAACGGAATGTTCCGTTGGAAACTTTCGTGGCAAGAAGTCGCGTCGTTATAAGTTTTCCGTCAGTGAAACTTATTCCGTTGGTGAAAATAATATCACCGACGGATAATATTCTGTTGCTATAAATATTTTACGACAGAATCTCCGTTTTTAAAAAGTCATTTGCTACAGATAATTTCTGTAGGAGATTCTTTTAGTAACGGAATGTTTCGTTGGTAATATGTATGACCATCCTATTTTATTAATTAGTCATAACAATCTACGACAGAAATTTCTGTTGCTAAAAATATCACCGACGGAATTTTCTGTTACCAAATACATCACCCACAGAATTTTTTGTTATCAGCTGAATCTTATTTCTGTCACTGAAGAGTATTTTCCAACAGAATTAGATTGTTGTTTCCTATAGCAAATATATAAGCTTCAACCTAAAAAAACAGTTTCAATAATGTACAATTATGTACTCTGTTTATCCACTGCTACAAAAATATCTATAAAACATATATAACATAACCTCAACCATACAATGTAGATCAAATGCCTTTATACATTCATATATTAGGTGTAATGATCACATACATTACCCAACTAAAAATAACACTTCATACTTATCAAAAAGTATTCTTCTAATGTATAAAGGTTGGGTAACACATATACCCCCTTACATTCTCATAGCCTTCACAAAAAAGGTTCAAAACGGAATAGAATAATAGTTGTTGTATATAGTAACCAAAAGTTTTGTAGTTATCTCCTAACCTTCAAAAGGGAACACTACATGATAAAAAAAGATGGGTATTAGTACTAAAGTAGAAGACAATCACATTGAAGTTATGATACTCATCTCTTACAAGAAGAAAAAAACAAAATGTTCAATTTTTCATCTTTCTCAAATGTGCAAACACAATTAAGAAAAGAATGAAGACAGGACAGCAACATGTATGTTTTCTGTACGCCAGTTTAGGTTGTAAATTACCAAGATACAGCAGCAAACAACATACAGCAGTCTAGGTTGCAAAATTATCATAAAATGCAGCACCATGTATCCTCCTTGTACACCAGCTTAGGTTGCAAAATACCGAGAAGATACAACAGCAAACAGCAGACATGTATGTTCCTTGTAAGCCAGTTTAGGTTGCAAAAATATCAAAAAATGCATTACACATATATATTCCTTGTATGCCAGCTTAGGTTGCAAAATTACCAAGAGAAAATGCAGCAAACAACAGATATATATGTTCCTAGTTCGTCAGTTTAGATTGCAAAATTACCAAGATACAACAGCAAACAACATACAGCAGTCTAGGTTGCAAAATTATCATAAAATGCAGCACCATGTATCCTCCTTGTACACCAGCTTAGGTTGCAAAATACCGAGAAGATACAACAGCAAACAGAAGACATGTATGTTCCTTGTAAGCCAGTTTAGGTTGCAAAAATATCAAAAAATGCATTACACATGTATATTCCTTGTATGCCAGCTTAGGTTGCAAAATTACCAAGAGAAAATGCAGCAGACAGCAGACATATATGTTCCTAGTTCGTCAGTTTAGATTGCAAAATTACCAAGATACAACAGCAAACAACATACAGCAGTCTAGGTTGCAAAATTAGCAAGAGTGAATTGAGTCAAAATCTCGTGGACTACTTCACAAGCCTAATTGCACTGAAGATATAAGCTTTAGAGAATTAATACACTCACATAGCAATCAAGTTGTTGATGTTGTTGCTGTTGCGGTAAGCACAATAAAGCTGTAACATGTAAAAAAATGAATATTAGAACTGAACAAATATAATAAATCACTGATTCAAAAATATTAACTATGATTGTTGTAGTTGTGGATAAAATCAAGTCCTACCATTCAAAGAAGCCGGAATAATCAATCAATGAATTAACTAATTCTAATCATTCAAAGAATTCATCTAAATAAATTCAATACCTCAATCACCATAGTCATCATCAGATTCAGATTCAGAGTCAGAAGATTCACTCAATACTGGTGCATTATGTGAAGCTTGAGGGGGTACACCAGCATTTTGAGAATGCATTGATGTAATAGAAATCAGCAGTTGACTCATCTTCAATATTTCATCTTTCAAATCAGCATTTGATTGAACAATGGTATCCATTTTATCGTCTTGTCTTGACAATCTTTCATTCATTTCATGGCGTAGCTCATCAACTTCAACAGAAGAAGACCTTGGACGCACAATTGAAGGACCACAAGCTGAAGATGAAGTTTCTGGTGGAGAGTTTGAAGGATCAAAAATTTGTTTTCCACGTGATGCAGTTCCAAAGCCATAAACATGAGCCCGTGTTATTTTAATACCGTCAATTGCTTCACACCAAGCTGCTGGATCAAATTCTGGTTGAGTGTCACCATCAAGACCATATTTTTGCTCCAAAGAACTTTGATCACATACATGACAAGAGAAAGACACTATATTTTTAAAAATCGTGTCACCTTCTCCTGAGCTTATCTTTTACAATGCTCCATCAACACCATATTCCAAAACTATCCATGGGAATAAGTTAAGTGATTGAACTATTACACAATGTATGGGGGAAAAGAAAAGCCATACCTTGCAGAACCAATCTCGCCCTCTAACATGTACAACTTTTTAGACATAGGAGAAACTTTAGCAATCATGTCCCAGATTTAATTATGGGTCAAGTAAGGATCAATATTCATAAAATAATTAGGAAACCAATAGTAGAGAGAAATGATAAAAAGATATACCAGAAAACACAGGCCGTGCCTTTGCAAGCGCATCTGATCTTCCTCAAGAAGTCATCTTTTTCATTGAGTGGTACAAAAAAAGGGAAAGTTCATTCAGTCACTCAGATCAAATGAAGAGCATACTACTATTTTGAATCAAAAAAGTTATTCAATGAACAAGAGGATATCATTTATTACCATAATATTCTCATTAAGAGCTACAAACACTGCCTTACTGCCATAAACATCTACAAGGAAATTTATCCCACAATTCTCTGCAAGTAGATGATAGATGCACAAAACAAAAATTAGTGATACAACAATTAGTGGAAAGCAAATTGGAATCTATATACTCTCACAAAAACATTCCCTGGCATTTCATGAAAATACGAAATACAAACACCTCCTCTATGGTTTACACAATTACTTTTCACTACCTTGACATTTTGAAACCTTTGAATGTGATCCTTTTTCAAGGTGCATGTTAAACGGTTGTCAAAAATGACAAAGGTATTAGGTGGGCAACATACGGAAATAGTACATGTTGAAAGGTTTTAGTAACATCATGTGAGTGCTTAATAATTAGGCAACCCACTACGAGATAATTTTCAATTTCCCAAAACCTTGAGTGGTTAGAGCATCTTGCTAAGAGGGTCACAACCCAACAAAGAAAAAACATTCACCATAAAGAAAATTCTTTAGAGGACAGTGAAATGAAACAGAAAATTTAGGGAAACATTGGGAGGAGGGTAAGCACCTCCTAGCTTCATCTTCAAAATTATGCACTCGCATAAATCAATGACTGGAAGAGAAAGAAAGGACCAGTAGAGAGAAGCGTAATATCATGGATGGGATATGGTAATACCTCGTTGTCTACAGGATATTTCTTGTTGATATGTTAATATATAACAACACTCCAATGGTATATTTCTTTTAAAACTATCATTTAAGATTCTTGTTGTTACTGAAAAACTTATGTCTCACATGCCTAATACTTCTTAATAAGGACTTGCCACGGATTGTATCTGACTCAATGGATTTAGTCAGTAAAGTGACAAAAATTGTATCACCGTGAATGAGATTAAGGGGCATGCAACAGTTTATTATTTTTAAATATCTTATAAACACAATAGATCTAATGATTTCTAATTAGGTTCGATAGTTTAGTTCTAAAAACTACATTATTCATTAATTTGTAGATAAAATCAATCACTAACGTGCTACACTAATCTAGATAAAGCAATAAATAAAGCAGAGCTATACTCAAGCCGTGCAAATTCAAGATTTACAAAAACTGGACCAATTGCCAGAATCGAATACACGGTTGTACAGAAGAAACACCACTAATTCGGACAAATCTGGAAAATATGTTCATTTCAAAGTTTCTAATTAGGTATCCTTGATTGACATTTAAGGTCAGACAAATCTAGAAAGCTGCTTGCTGAGATACTTAAATATTGAGGGAACTAAGAACCCTAAACAGATTAAAACGACAGAGTGGTGGAGAAACTGAAGCGTACCTGTTTGTGTTCACCGCAACTGATGTTTGCTAGAGAAGAGAAAGGCGGCGATGTTTGCTGGAGACGACAGTTTGTTGGATAAATCAATTGATAGTGGGAGATTTGGAGATGAGAAGGCGTGCAAGATGAGTCGGTGGGATACATACAGAAGAATCAAGGAAGAGGAAAACTGAGTTCGGGAAGATTTTTCAGGAGGTGGAAGAAAAAATTGAGTTTTTCTGTTCTCCCGTACGTAATCGATCTACTAGCATATCAACTGACGCGCCCAATTTTTGCTCTCATTTTAGTTTCCCGCTTAGTTTTTAGTGACTCATATAAAAATTTAGGATAAACTTCTAGGATTAACACATAGGATGGGATACATATACCGACTCAAGTTTATATAAGTGACTAAAAGTATAATTATCTAATATGTGTCAGTAAATGTTATATCTGTAGTGACATTTCAAAAAAATAGTCAATAAATCTAATAGTATATTATTGACATATGTTATGTGTCAGTATATACTGTTTTTAGTGACACAAAAATATGTGTCATTAATAATGTGTGTCAGTAAATGTAAGATATGTTGTAGTGTATATTTTTTGGGTATTTCAAACAGAATTGTATTTCTCCAACAGAAATTATTGTAGCTAAAATATATTTATCTCCAACGGAATATTCCGTAGGAAATATCATATTTGCCACGGAAATTTCTGTAGGTAACTATTAGCGATAGATTAAATTGCTGAAACTATGGCGCCAACTTTTTCCATTTCGCCCGCCAAATATTTGCTACGGAAATTATACTCTATTCCGACGGAAAACAACTCCTACAGAAATTTTGTAGCAAAATATGTTGCTGATATAGGAGGATAAGGTGCTAACCGAGAAAATATATGTTCGTCACTAATAGAGTATTATTCTGTCGCTAATAGTGACTTACACAAACGGAACAATTCCGTTGGAAAAATTCCGTCACTAATACTATGCTTTTCTTGTAGTGATATATGTTAAGGTGTTTTTAGAATGCAAATGAGTGTTTTAGGACACACCAAAGTCATTTCGGAGTTTTTCTAGGACTTAGGCAAACTTTGGTAAACAAGGAGAAGGAATAAACTTGTAAAAGGACTACAAGGATGACATAAGGAATTTAGTTGTAAGAAAAGATGCTTAAGAGTGGATGTTTAAATGAAGAAGAAATATTATGGTATAATGGTTACAATAGGCATAAAACACCACTTAGAAACCTAAGGAGAAAATACTATAAGTGTTAGAGGTTTTGGTGAAAATTGGTTAAGTGTTTAAAGGCTTAGAAAATGAGTGTTTTGGCTTGTCCGGACATCCGTCCGGACATGGACGTTCGGACAGGCCCTGTTGCGTAAAAATTCTCAGAGTCTCGAACTGTGTCCGAACTTCGGAAGTCCGGACACAGGTTCGGACACATGAGATTTTACTTTGAATTTTCCTCGACCTATGTCCGAACTTCCGAAGTCCGGACACATGTTCGGACATGCGTCTGTTTTCAGTTTTAAATCATGACTTGCGTCCGAACTTGGGAAGTCCAGACACAAGTTCGGACATGCCACTGTTTTGGCCAAAAATGTTGTTTAAGGTTAGGAAAAGTTGTCTAAAAATGGTGATTAGTTAGTAATGATGATATGAGGTTATTTAAGGCATGTTAGGAGTTTTATAATGGCAATTAAAATGGTGAAAAGTAATAACAAGTGTGAAAGTAAAATAACTAGAAATGTAAAGTAATAAGCTACTGACGAACTAGTACGTTAAATTAACCGACGTTACTAAATGTGTATAGGATTCTTAAAAGGTGGAAACCAGTCGACGCAAGGACCAAGGTATGGTTTTCTTGCAGTCTGTTGCCTACCGGTTTACACCGGCTTGTGTGTTGTTTGTTTTTCTGTGTGTTTATGACTTTGTAAGACTTAAGTCATGTAATGAGTTTACAGTTGTTAAATATTATTGTATTGTTAAGTATGACTCTCTCTTCCCTTGTGTGTGTGTCTATCAAGACTTGACCAACTATTGTGAATTGTTTATTGAGTTCAATGTTGAACTACTAACAAGTGCTAACGGGGGAAGTAAGGAGTCCGGTCTGTTCTGGCCACGCGTGTGAGTATGGGAGTCGATGTCATAACCGGTTCGATTCTCTTTGTATGTTATGGTTGTTTCCCAATTTGGTTTCCAACCTTCCCTTTAGCTTAACCAAGGCTATTTTACTGACTCACGTCGGGCCACAGGGGCATACTATGTGTTGTTTCGGTGTGCTTGGGTGACTATATCCGAGGCACCTTGTGTTAAGTTATCCGTTCAATCTAACAGGACGGTAACGAGTTATGTAACGAGCTTAGCATGAGTATGGCAACATTCTCTAGGCTCTCCATGGGAACTAATTGTATTGGTTCACTTCCTAAAAGGAATTGTTCTTGTATGTTATGTGTGATGTTGTGTACAATACTCATGTTGCGATATATGTATATGTTGTGTGTTTTAAAAAGAATGCCATGTCATCATGACAATTAGTTGCGCGTATCCCGGTAGCCGATGGGCTGCGCGTTAACCATACCAGCCAAGGGTTGCTGACCCCCTCGGGGGCTCCATATTTCTTTTACTGCAGGATGAGGATCGAAGAAGCATAATGGCTTTAGATTCTAGGATGCAGGATTACTTTTGATTATTTTTGGATGTTAAGCCCGGGATGCGCCTGTGCTCCCGTGGCCATATATTTGTGGTACCGTTGTAGTACAATGACGGCCGTTGTCAGTTTTTGATGTACAGATATGTTTATGGATGTAGTAACAAACTCGGTATTTTTGTTAATGCATTAAAGGTTATTAGTTCTATGCTCGGGAGTCTGATCATCAGACCGGTACACTCGTATTTATTCTGACTTGTTGACCACGTGGGTGGTTAACGGCGTTGTAGCACCAAATCGTTTAGTTATTATTTAGTTGTTTAATTCCGTTGTGATTACTAGTATTGTTAAGTGCGTAGTAGGGGTGTTACAACCTTACTCCTATTTTTTATCTTTGATTTACTTTTGGGTAATGTTTTTCCTCCCTTCTCTTTCAAATAGTGAAAATTATTTTAGGTGAAAATCTTAAATAGGGATTGTATATAAAAAAGCTTTAAAAAAAAAGAAGAGAGAAAGAAAAAGAAAATAAGATAGAAGCATTCTATTCTATGAGGTTGCAAAAATTTCCTCAGAATAAAGAAACACCCGAGAATTTTTCCCTTTTATTATTCCTAAATTACCTATTCTGAAATAAAATCATGGTCAGGTTCAGAAACCCTAATATTTTTAATTCACAAGATACCACAAAATTAATAAATGTATTACAATATTAAATAATAATATATTATGTTTATTAATATATATGTTAAAATTGTATAAAAAAGAACCATAAATATAATATAAAAAATAAAAAAAAATATTATATATTATTTAAAACTGGGTTGCTATTCGCAGTACAAAATTACTAATCACCGCAGTACAAATTTTTTTAATTCATACTGACGTTGTACACATGTAATGATGTCGTGTTGTAACTTTTGTTTTTTTAAAAAATAATTTCTTTAGCGTAAACAGTAAAAAACACTCTGATTGTTACAAAACATTATAAACCCGTATTAATTGCGTCAATATGATTTTAATTGTGAATCCACGTAATTTGGACGACATTTTACGTTATTTTTGACTAAATTACAAACATTGGTACATATTCAGAATGCCGTACTCAATTCATAGTTAAAAACGCCAATTTCGGGTGAAAAATGCTCTAATTGTAATAAAAGACGTTAAACCCTTTTTAATCGCATTTAAACGTTATAATTGTGACTCCACATAAGTTAATGACATTTTATGTTGTGTTTGACTAAATTACAAACATTGTTACACTTTCAGAACGTTGTATTGAAATCGCAGTTGAAAACGTCAATTTCGGGTAAAAAACGCTCGTACTATATATAGCCTAACCTTCCTTGGATTATTCATTTCTCACTTCCTCACTCTCTCTCCTCTATCTCTCTTAAGGAAGAAGCTCTCTTCTGTCTGCCGGAGCCACCGCCGGAGCCGCCACCCGCCACCACCAACCACCACCGGAAAAATTTTCCGGTGAGTTTTTCGAATTTTTTTTTTTGCAACTTATAGATTTGGGTGTCCTGAGTATGAATTCGGTGTTAGTTTTTTGAAATTCAACATCATTTGAGCTAGATCTAGCATTAAAAATTCGAAAATTTCAAAAAAAAAAAAAACCCAGTCGAGCACCACCGCTGCTCTACCCGGAGACAGGCGAGAACCGGCGGTGCTCGCTCCAGACGCCGGCGAGGACTGGTGATGCTCGAGTGCAGCTCTGGCGAGTACCCCTGGTGCTCGCGTCCTCTTCTGCCGCGCCCAAGATCGGACCGAGGAGAGCTGCTGCTCGCATGTGGCGAGGCGAGGACTGGCGCTTCTCTTGGCTGGCGGCACGAGGACTGGTGATGCTCGACCCAGGCGGCGGGAGGAGCGGGTCTACTCGACCCAGGCGGCGGAGAGGAGCTGTGCTCCTCGACCCAACTCTTTTTTTTTTTAATTTAATATTTGGAATGATTTTTAAATGTTTTAATTTGTTTATTTTTTAATTCTATATTGTGAATGATTTTTAAATGTTTTAATTTGTTTTTTTTAATTGTAATTTTGAATGATTTTTAAATGTTTTAATTTGTTATTTTTTGAATTCTAACTAATATTGTGAATGATTTATAAATGTTCTTTGTTATTTTTTTGAATTCTAACTATTGTGAATGATATGATTATAAATGTTTGAATTTTTATGTTATGAATGAGGGATATAACTGTGTGATATTCGTATGCAGTGATGGATCGTCTGAAAAAAGCAGTGAGACATGTCACGAAGAGGAAGAATAAAGACCGGGGTGCGGAGCAGGCTATGACGGCCTCGTACCGTCGTCGTGCACATGTTCCTGGTGAAGGGCCGAGTAATCCTGCCCCCCGCATGGAAGCAGCACGCCATTCATCTTTCCATCCGGTCAATCTTCCAACGACCCGGCGTTTCAAGTACCAGCACCACCAATGGTAGCGGAGGATGACTCGGCGGTGTTCAATATACCGAGGAGACGCATGCCAGAGTTGTCATCATCCAGTAGTGCTTTTTCTGACAGATCACTGCACAGCTCTAGCTTCAATATCTCAGGGCAATCAAGCCACCAGACTGCTCCGTCAGGCGGTGGTAGTTCATCACGTCAACCACGCCCATCACCTGCCCGTGCTGTTGAGGACCATGTGATGACTGAGCGTTCGCCACATGCTGATGACGATGGTCGTGGTGCTGATGATGAGGACTCACCCGACGTGGATGAGGAGCAGGATAAGGAAGATGATGAAGTCATGGATAAGGAGGATGACACTGACGAGGAAGCAGCGCTAGCGATGGTTCCAGTCATTCCTACCTCTTGGAAGTTGACAGAGGTGCCAGTTCCTGGCGGTCCACTACTCACTAGTGTTATCACTAGCTTCGGGGGTCATGTGGCGCTTGACTTATGGACCTCGGCTAAGGTATGTTCTCTATCTTCTCCTGTATTTGATCATTTAATATCATACTACGTTTTGTAAGTGTTAAATATTGGTCATTATGTAGGATCGTGGGGTTTTGAGTTTCAAATCCCGTAGGGTGATGCTTACCTGCTGGCCAAAAGATCAAATTTCTAAACCAAGAACAAGGAAGATGCTTGAGTATTCTGGTATAGAGCACCTACAGGATATTACGATGCCATACAACAATATGTCCCTGATCAGTGCTTTTGTGGAGAGGTGGCAGCCTGATACAAACTCATTCCATATGCCGTTTGGTGAGATGACGATTACCCTGCATGATGTGTGGATGATACTGCAAATCCCCATCGTCGGTCGTTCGACAGCGAATTCATCCACCCCTGAGTTGAAGGAGGTAATGGCTGATTGTCTTAATTTTGGGGCAGATGTTGAGAGTATGACAGAGGCACTGTGGAATACCGGTGCTGTATCAATTTCGAGCTTGTTGCAGCAATGTAGGGATGAAAATGAAGAGGCAATGAAGCAGGCATGTGGTTGGTTGTATCATCTGATTGGTACCACCATATTAGCTGGAAAATCAAATGGTCGTCTGAGTCCACAGCTGTTCAGTTTAGTAGCTCCTGTGAAGAAAGGTACCAAGCTTCGTAAATATGCATGGGGAGCTGGTACTCTTGCATGGTTATATCGCCAGCTAGGGATAGCATCTCGTGCCGACTCCAGTGGGATAGGTGGTTCTATGACGTTACTTGAGGTATGTGTCCTAATGTGCATCTAGTATATGATAACTCACTGAGTATTAATAATTGGTACTGCTTAATCATTCTAGTGTTTTATATGCACAGTGCTGGATTTATGCGTACTTCCCTACATTAAGACCAGCGATTAGCCCGGACTGGCGCGCTAATGATGATAGACCTTGGGCTCTAAGATGGGTGAGATCTACCTCTCAAGTGCAGGATCATCGTTCACTGCAAGGATATCGTGAGCATCTAGATGCTTTGACTGCTCTAAATGTAAGTGTTTGTAGTTGCTAACACATTGAACCATTATTATTTTGTCTTTCGTTGTTGGTTACATTTTACTATTAATGTTCATTGTAGATTGATTGGTTGCCCTACGGTCGAGATAATGTTAATGTTCATGGAGGGCGTACATGGTATAGAGGTAACATACCGGTTTTGGGGTTGAATGAGCCATACATGCCTGGTCGCTGTCTACGCCAGTTTGGTTACATTCAGGATATCCCTGAACCTCCTATTAGACCCAACCCAAGGTCTGAAAAAAGAGGAAAAACCCAACCCTACACCTGTGTATACCCCCCCCCCCCCCATGTATAATTTTTGGGAAAACACGCCTAAATTGCTGGTTCCAGGGTATACGCGCACAAATGCGCGGTTGCATGCTTGTGGCCCACTCTACCTAGATTGGTACACCAAGCACACACACCCGAAGATCCTAAACCCTGAGACTTATCAGACCACCCTGGTTCATCGTCCAGATCCCTGTCTAGTAAGTTCTTTTTGTCATAGTACTTCATTAAATATCACTTTAATTTTTTATGTGTACTTACCTGACCAAGTGTGTTACAGCTACTGTCTGAGGCAAGTGAGCTTGCACGCCCGTACTACCAAGAGAACAATGCATGGGACTGGTCATACTATCGTCAGGGGATGCCAGAAGAAGAACAAAGGGCTGCAACTGATGGTCTTGTGGATGTGTTCAGCTCTTTATACATATGGGATAGTTACCAGCGCCAGCATGGTGCACCCTAGTGCTTGTCATCTTGGATTTGGATGTAATAAACTTTAGTATCATCTTGGAACTATTTGTTGTCTTTCATTTTGACTTGGTGTGTTAGACGCTAGTACAATTTGTTTGGATGTAGTTTTTTTCTGGTGGACTTGGTGATGGTGGAATTATTGCTGACAATGCTGGTGACCTTGTTGATGATCTGTTGGTTGATTTTGTGGAGGTTCTTAGAACCGGTGGAGATAAGAAAAACAGGGGAGACTATGTCAAAAATTTTCTAGAAATGCATCGTTTCTGCATTCATGGCTCCTTTCAAAGTTAACGATCAGTATTTGACAAATGTGCTTCTTAAGATCAATGCCAAGATGGGTGGTCTAAATTCTTTGTTGGTCGTTGAATGTTCTCCAGCAATGATAGTGTCGAAATGAAATATCTAACATGTACCAAAGATTGTATATGTCACGAGAAATGAAATATATCAAAATGTAGAAATTCCTAAGAAAGAAAAGATGTGTGACCAACTTCAATCTAAACTTCCTGGAATGCCTTTGTTTCTGTTGAGCTTGCTGCCTGTGAAAAAGAATTGTGATATTTATGGGCCTTGGCAGAAGAAGAATTTGGTAGAATTTGGTGTCGTCACACAATACATGGCTCATTTCAAAGTTAACGATCAGTATTTGACAAATGTGCTTGTTAAGATCAATGTCAATCTAGGTGGTCTAAATTCTTTGTTGGTCGTTGAATGTTCTCCAGCAATGATAGTGTCGAAATGAAATATCTAACATGTACCAAAGATTGTATATGTCACGAGAAATGAAATATATCAAAATGTAGAAATTCCTAAGAAAGAAAAGTCCCTGAATCCAAATCGTATGAATCACATAAATGAAAGCTGCAATCGCAAGTTTGTGGTGGATGCCCTGGTAATGTCCCTCCCGTTACTGTTATTGATAATACGATGAATCACATAATTAAAAGTCAATAACTATAACAACACGTTTATTCCACGTCCAAACATCTACTAAAGATTATAAATCCCGAAAATTATAACAACACGAGAACTAACAAGATCAAATACACAATAACCAATAACCTAATTATTTCCTAACCTTTGTCTCTCTATTCCCCGTGCTATTACATTACGTCTCATCTCATAAATTGGTTCTTGGTGTTGAAAATCATCATCATCGGGCTCAATAGGATCATAAATAACAAGTAATGGAATATGAGCGATGAAATCATTATACTCCATGTAATTCTCCATCATCCGGCGAACTGATGTATCATTTCGTACATGAATAAAAGTCCACTCGTAGTCGCCCTCCAGCCCCAAATACACCATTGTTGTTAGAGTAAATTACTCGGAACCCCCTTGAAGATTGGGTATATTACAGTTAATCCCCTTGTGTTTCTCATAATTATTGGTAACCACCTTGAATTTACGGTATCTCTGACTATGAGCCCCCGAACTATAATTTCATTATCAAAAAGTTAACTACGTGCTGACCCATCAGCTTAATCACTTTATTAATGACATGTTGAACAAAAAACACTGCTTAATCAACATTCTTATTGTCCGGAAAACATCAACCCTACCTCGAAAATGTATTTGAATTGGGATGAGGGAGAGTTAGACGATGTTGATTAAGCAGTTTTGTTGTTTAACATGTCATTAATAAAGTGCATAAGCTGATGGGTCAACACGTAGTTAATGTTTTGATAATGAAGTTATAGTTTAGGGGCTCATAGTCAGAGATATTGTAACTTCAGGGTGGTTACCAATAATTATGAGAAACACAAGGGGGTTAACTGTAATATGCCCAATACTCAAGGGGGTTCCGAATAATTTACTCTTGTTGTTATGTTTATTCTGCCGAGGAGGGACTGTAGTGCTCGAATTACTCGTCGTTGTAGATCCCGGAGATTACTAGGATATGGCATAGTAACTTCTACGCGTCTGTGCCCCATTCTTCTATCAAATTGTGCTCCATGACGACCAAAAGTAGCTACATAATTAACGTGCAAACAGAAAGGAAACTCCATTTGATTTTGGGAGCGAAATGGGAATTAAGGTGTGAAGAGTTCAAGCAAGATGTAATTAGACAGATTCAGAGAGCATGGGGTAAGGAATGAGTATGTTGGGACACTAATACCCACTTTTATAATATTTGAGTAACACTGACATGTCCAACGGCTAGTTCAACGACTACTGAAATCAAGCGTACCAAACACACCATGCGCAGTACAAAGTGAATTCAAAGTTACCATAGGTAATTACTTTTGTCAGTAAAGGTACACGTACCAGGTTACCGTTTGCAGTACAAAGTGAATTCAAAGTTACCATAGGTAATTACTTTTGTCAGGAAAGGTACACGTACCAGGTTACCGTTTGCAGTACAAAGTGAATTCAAAGTTACCATAGGTAATTACTTTTGTCAGTAAAGGTACACGTACCAGGTTACCGTTTGCAGTACAAAGTGAATTCAAAGTTACCATAGGTAATTACTTTTGTCAGGAAAGGTACACGTACCAGGTCACTGTACACGTACCAGGTTACCGTTTGCAGTACAAAGTGAATTCAAAGTTACCATAGGTAATTACTTTTGTCAGGAAAGGTACACGTACCAGGTCACTGTACACGTACCAGGTTACCGTTTGCAGTACAAAGTGAATTCAAAGTTACCATAGGTAATTACTTTTGTCAGGAAAGGTACACGTACCAGGTCACTATACACGTACCAGGTTACCGTTTGCAGTACAAAGTGAATTCAAAGTTAACATAGGTAATTACTTTTGTCAGGAAAGGTACACGTACCAGGTCACTGTACACGTACCAGGTTACCGTTTGCAGTACAAAGTGAATTCAAAGTTACCATAGATAATTACTTTTGTCAGGAAAGGTACACGTACCAGGTCACTGTACACGTACCAGGTTACCGTTTGCAGTACAAAGTGAATTCAAAGTTACCATAGGTAATTACTTTTGTCAGGAAAGGTACACGTACCAGGTCACTGTACACGTACCAGGTTACCGTTTGCAGTACAAAGTGAATTCAAAGTTACCATAGGTAATTACTTTTGTCAGGAAAGGTACACGTACCAGGTCACTGTACACGTACCAGGTTACCGTTTGCAGTACAAAGTGAATTCAAAGTTACCATAGGTAATTACTTTTGTCAGGAAAGGTACACGTACCAAGTCACTGTACACGTACCAGGTTACCGTTTGCAGTACAAAGTGAATTCAAAGTTACCATAGGTAATTACTTTTGTCAGGAAAGGTACATGTACCAGGTCACTGTACACGTATCAGGTTACCGTTTGCAGTACAAAGTGAATTCAAAGTTACCATAGGTAATTACTTTTGTCAGGAAAGGTACACGTACCAGGTCACTGTACACGTACCAGGTTACCGTTTGCAGTACAAAGTGAATTCAAAGTTACCTTAGGTAATTACTTTTGTCAGGTAAGGTACACGTACCAGGTCACTGCACACGTACCAGGTTACTGTTTGCAGTACAAAGTGAATTCAAAGTTACCATAGGTAATTACTTTTGTCAGGAAAGGTACACGTACCAGGTCACTGTACACGTACCAGGTTACCGTTTTTTAACTTGTAACCTTGTGGCTAGTTCATGACCAACCTCTATATAAGGGATGCCTCCTCCATTTCATCTTCACACACTCTCTCCATATTCTCGAAGCTCTCTATTTCCTTACTCTCTTCCAAAAATTATTTCGTAAAACTGTGCAAGCTCTCTCTCTAAACATGAGTCAATCTTCAGATTCCGACCATGAGTATGTTCCAATATCAAGCCCAGTAAGTATTTAGTTTATTGTCTTTGTTAATCATATTCGCACTAACATTTCATATTTCAATATTCATCTAACATTCTCTCGACCCTTATTGCAGGATAGTGACTCAACCACTGATTCAGATTGGGATGAATTTGATGAAGGCGTTCCGGATCATTATGCACAGATGGATGACTACATGCAAGAGATGTATAATCGAGCTCCGGTGGTGGACACAGGTTAGTTATTTCAAACAAACCTGGCCTTTAGGGGTAAAGAAGAAGCGAAAGCTTGGGTAGATAGTGTTGGCCATCCCAACCATATCTACACCAGGCCTTAGTTTTTCTTTAACTTAGTTGTTGTAACTTAGTCTTTCTTTAAATTAGTTGTTGTAACTTAGTTTTTCTATAAATTAGTTTTTGTAACTTAGTTTCTCTTTAACTTAGTTGTTGTTTTACTCATATTGACTTAAATTTGGTTATTCTAACATCTATCATTTCAAAAAAAAGTGTCTCCCCGTAACATTCAAACTTATTCAACTAAGTTTGGTGAAAAAAAAAATTTGTACTGCGAATAGTAAAGTATTTGCTATTCGCAGTACAAATTAATTTTAAGTCAAATTAATAATATAAACACATAAAAATGTAATATAAACACATAAAAATGTAATCCAACACTTTTTTTTACAAAAAAAAAAAGTTCCTGTATTGATTCCAACAAAAAAGTAACTAGTAAAATTCGCTACTAATCAACTACAACTACTTCGGTAATTTACTTTCCGATATCATTTTTTGAAAAAAAAAACACAGTGACACATCATTACATGTGTACAACGTCAATATGATTTAAAAAAATTTTGTACTGCGGTGATTAGTAATTTTACTGCGAATAGCAACCCCCTATTTAAAATCTTCAAAAGTTGACTAAAAATAAAACAAAATAGTTAAGAGAATCAAAATAAATTGTTTATAATATTTAGTCTAAGTATTTTAATTATGTAATATTTTTAAAAAATTATATTTATATGAAGCAATATTATAAAATATTAAATTATCATTCCCTTAACTATTTTTGTCTATTTTAAATAAAATTTGTTGCTTCTCTTATATATTATAATTTTTATAGTTCTTTATATTTGCAGATATTTTATCATATAATATATATATATATATATATTAATTAAAATATATAAAGTGTTATTATAAAAATTTAGACTATCATACACTTAACTTTTTTTCTTTTCAATAAATGTGTAGCTTCTTTAGAGTTATCCTTATATATTTAAAGATTTATGACTAAATGTAGGGAAAGTTCTCAGGAAACCACTAAAAAGTTTGTTAATTCACAAAATACCGTAGTTTTTAATAATTTTTTCTAACACCACAATAAAAAAATTTAATTCACCAGATGTGACTAATTACTAACCTTGAATATTTTAAAACCAAAATACTTCTACTTGGAATAAAAATCGCATTATACCACAAAAATATTTTTAATTCATAGGATACCACAAAATTAGTAAAATATGTTTAAAATAGGAATTAATAATAATTTAAGCATATTAATAAATTGGTATAAATTGTATAAAAATAAAAAAACGTATATTTAATTATAAATTTCTAAATATATAAAAATAATTGTACATAAGCTACACATTTTACTAAAACTAGAAAAATAGTTAAGTGTATGATAATCTAAACTTATAATATCATTTTATATATTTTAATTCAAAACTATATATATATAATATATTAAAAAATTAACTTGTTAAAATTGAAGTTCTTTTTTATGATTTAAAATTTAACAAAATAAAAATATCACATATATCTATATTTATATACAATAAAATATCTACAAATATAAAGAACTATAAAAATGATACAATATTAAAGAAGCCACAAATTTATTTAAAATAGACAAATATAGTATAGGGAATGATAATTTAATATTATATAATATTACTTAATATAAATTTATTTTTTTCAAAATATTATATTATATTATTAGATTACTTAGACTAAATATTATAAAAAAATTGAATTTGATTCTCTTACCTATTTAGTTTCATTTGTAGTCAAATTTTTGAGCTTTTAAATAATATATTATAAATTTTTGTATTTTTTTCTAATTAAATATATGGAATTTTTTTATAAAATTTAACAAGCATATTAATAAACATAAAGTATTCTTATAATAATTGTGTGGTATAATGTGAACTATGTTTATTAACAAGTATAGGTATTTTGGTCTTAACAAGTTTAGGTTTAGTAATCAGTTGTATTTGGTGAATTAAAATTATTTTTTGTGGTATCAGAAAAACTTTTTAAAAAAATGTGATATTTTATGAATTTACCATATATATTAAAGAAATATAAAAATTATAATATATTAGACAAGCCACAAATTTGATTTAAAATAGACAAAAATAGGAAAGGGAATGATAATTTAATTTTTTATAATATTACTTCATATAAATCTATATTTTTACAAAAAATAATTTATTTTATATTATTAAAATAATTAGACTAAATTTTAACAAATTGAATTTGATTCTTTTAGCTATTTTGTTTTATTTTTTGTCAATATTTTGAAATTTTAAATAATATATTATAATTTGCATTTTTATAATTATATATAAGGAGATTTTTTATATAATTTTAGCAAGTTGAAGTTTAGTAATTAGTTGTATTTGTTGAATTAAAATTATTTTTTTGGAATCAAAAAAAACTTTTTTAAAAAATGTGTTACTTTATGAATTAACAAACTTTTTAGTGGTACTCGTGAATTTTCCCAATAAATTATAAGAGACAAATAAGCATCATAAATAAAATTCTGAGCTATAATGTCATTTATAATAAAAGAAAATATTATATTATTTCCTATTACAATTTTCTTTTATTTAATTATTTGGTAGGAAAGAAATTGTTTTACAAAGACCACCTACATCAACTCTTTATGAACAAAATTATGCAAAATTCAATAAAATCTCTTTGTAAAAATATTTTCATCACCGTTTATAAACTTTTATATTCACAAATAAATTGTATAACCAGGTGAAAGTAAATTACACACAAAAGTCCCACATATTGTATTCAGCATTATCTAACAATCCAATGCCAGGACCATGGACAATCATAATACTTAACGACATTTCATCAACTCATTTTCTTTAATTACGTATCCACATATCACATCTTTTTAGTTAAAAAGCCAACTACTGAGATACTGTTATATGATCATCGTCAACGTCTCTGAAAATTCAGCACCTTCAGTGCTACGGAAAAGGTGAAGACAAACAAGAGCGGGAAAATGACAACAGCAACAGCAGCTAGTCCAAGGAAATCAGATCTGTAACCAAAATAATCTCTCACATATTGTTTGATAGTAATGCCTTCTTCCAACATGTCCTCAACATCTCCATACTGTGAAACTACAAGTCCATACAATGCGTAAGCACCTGGGCATATCCAGTAGGACCATCTCCACCATATAGGGATCCTCTGCAACATATACACGTTAAAAAGAATGACAACAAGTAAAATCAATGATTGAAACAAACATATAAGCCAACGGTATTTATTCCATGTGGTGTCTTGGTTCATCAATTTTGGGATTTACTGCTAACTAAAAGGAAGAGGATGTTGAAAAAAACAACACCAGCAACTCATCTGGAAGAGTTAAAGAGGCATTGTCTTTCACTATTTCACTCACAATTGTTGAATAACTATGCGAACATGACTAAAACATGCCAAACATGCGGTTGTTGTAGTAGATTTTATGAGCCTCTATTTTTAACTACGTAGATCTTTGTGATGAACAAACCATCTATAAATAGGTTTGTATCCGAATGAAATAAATCATCATTTGTCAAATCCAAACATATCTTGAGCTTTTGATTATCTAATTCAACAATCTAGTATCAGAGCCACTATGTACAAGCTTCCAATTCCTCCAGGTGGTTAGCTTGAAACTCTAAACTTACTTTGAGTTTCTGTGTATGTCAGTCTCATCACATCGTGAGATCCGGCAGCAACAAACAACTTTTCTTCTTACCTTCCACATATCTGTCAGCTCCGATTTAGAATGAGAAAACAAAAATAATGAGTTTTCTTTTGTAAGGGAGTAAATAGAGAACATTGTATTGCAGGGTGTTGAGGAAGAAAAGAGTACGAGGGAGAGAGATAGGTTGTATGTTGAGGAAAAGAGTAGCGTGAAATAAAAAAAACAAATTTGAGAAAGTCCGCGTAATAGGGAGAAGATGGAGTAAAAAAAAAAGATCAACCTCTTCACGTGATATAGTGAGGTGTGTTGCTCTGCCTTATTTTTTGCTAGTTTTTAAGGAAGAATAAAAAAGTTTAGGGTGAGAAAAAGAAAACAAGTAAATGTTCAAGTGATTTTGTTTTGAAGTAGTTGTTGTCAATAATATATATACAATATTATATGTATATATAGCAAAGGTTAGAAAAAAGGTGAGGGAGTAGTATTTAGATATGACAGATTTTTTAAGTTTCCGGTGGGATCAAAATGCTCAACAACAACAATTATAATTCTTGGTCTACTCGCATAATGTCATATATGCGAGGACAAGATTTGTGGGAAGTTGTAGATGACACTGAAGTAAATCTGTCAACGGGGAAAGATGTGTTGTGGAAGTGGAAGATTAAAGCAGGTAAAACCATATTCACTCTCAAAATGACTGTCGAAGAAGAAATTCTTGAGCACATCAAAGATGCGAAGACTCCCAAAGACGTTTGCAATACACTCGTGGAGTTATTCTTGAAAAAGAACGACACTAAGCAGTAACTCTTGGAGGGTGAGCTATTGCCATATTCATAAAGTAAAGCCGTTGCGCTAACAAATTTCTGAGTTGGATTCAGAAGATCGAATCAGAGATACCAGGATGAGACGAATCATCATCCATGGGCTGAAACCATAATTCATAAGCTTTATTGTTGCTGTACAAGTATGGCAAAATCAACCATCGCTTAAGGAATTTGAAATTTGCTAGTTGGTTAAGAAGTGTTGGCCAAGCAATGGGAGGATACTCGGTGAAGAAAGAAGAAGAGGCACTTTACACCAAGAAAGGAAAGTGGATTTCTAATCAGCATGATGATGGTGGATCCAAAAGGAACGGTGACAAAGGGAAGAGTCATCAAGGCGCAGGGAGCAATCGTTTGAAGAAGCGTGACAATAGCCAAAAATTTGAAGGGAAGTGTTATAATTGTGACAAGGTGGGTCACAGGGCGAAAGTTGCTGGGCCAAGAAGAAGGGCGTGGAGAGCAACACCACTACTTCAAAAATTCAAGACAAATGGCATGTGGAGGCCCACTTTGCAGTTGACGAAGCAGAACTAGCTCTTTCAGCAACAACACCAAGTCACATCGACTATGATATTGATTGGATTGTTGACTCCAGTTGCTTCAATCATATGACGGGTAATAAAGGAAGTTGGAGAGCTTGACAAACTACAAGGGAAGTCGAGTCATGGTGACACCCAACAACTCAAAACTGTCGATAACTCACATCGGTAATATTGTAGTGTCCCCTCAATCTGGTTATGTTGAGATGGTATTACAAAATGTCTACCATGTTCCATGTATAAACAAAAATCTTCTTTCAGTATCACAATTAACATCAGCAGGTCACTTTGTCTTGTTTGGACCGGATGATGTAAAGGTATATCGAGATCTTGAGGTCATTGAAAAGCCCATCATGAAAATAAAGAAGGTATAGTTGATCTATGTGATGTCAGCGGAGGCTGCATACATAGACAAGACGAGAAGGAACGAGACAACAAATTTGTGGCACATGTAGCTAGGCCATGTCAACTACTCCAAGTTAAAGAAGATGATGAAGAGGCTGATGTAAAAAAGGCTTCCTCGGCTTGAGGTAAATGCCGATACAGTATGTGTAGGCTGTCAGTATGGAAAAGCACACCAGTTACAATACAAAGAATCCAGTTTTAAAGCAAAGGAGCCACTGGAGTTGGTCCACGTAGACGTGTTTGGTCCGGATAAGCAAGCCTCCATCAGTGGGATAAAGTATATGTTGATCTTCATTGATGATTTCTTGAGGTATGTGTGGATCTACTTCATGAAAGAAAATTCTTAAGTCTTTCAAAAGTCTAAAGAGTTCAAGAAGACAGTGGAGTGAGAGAATGGTAAATGAATTCGCCATCTACGCACAGACAACAGAGGAGAGTACACCTTAGAGGAGTACTTAAGCTTTATGAAGGACTGTAAAATACAGCACCAGTTTACTTTTCCAAACACTCCACAACAAAATGGTGCAGAATAAGGAAAGAACAGACACCTGGCGGAGATATGTCGAAGTATGATCCATGTGAAAAATGTTCTAGGAAGATTTTGGGCAGAGGCGATGAATATTGTAGCCTTTGTGATCAATAGGCTTCCTCAACAATGGTTAGATTTTTTATCACAATTTGAAAGGCTATGAAAGATAAAGCCCACTGTTGGTTGTCTTTTGAGTGTTTGAATGTGTATGCTATGTATTTGTACCTGAACACTTACGTAGCAAGATGGAAAAAAGGTCATCAGGTGCGTCTTATAGGATATGATAGCCAAAGGAAAGGATGGAGGTGGTTTGATCCATCAACTAGGAAGTGCTACACTTCTCAAAATGTAGTATTTGATGAGTCTTCTTCATGGTGGTCCTCAGGTAGTGAAGTATTACCTAGAGATGAGTTACAAGATCCACCAAAAATAGATGAACTTGAAGACGGTGGTACTGAAGAAGGCTTAGATCAAAACCCCTGGCGAACTGGTATTCACCAACCACCAGATGAAGAAGGTGATTGAGTGACATCACCTAGAAGAACAAGTAGGATCAAGAAGCCAAATCCCAAGTATGCAAACACATCCATTACTGAAGAAGAAGATGTGAAACCAGAGACGTTCGAGCAAGCATCCAAAGATCCATAGTGGATCAAATCAATGGCAGAAAAAGTGGTTGCACTAGAGGGCAATCAGACATGGAAGCTAGTACCCAAGCTAAGAGAGGTGAAGTCGATCTCTTATAAGTGGGTGTACTAGCTAAAGCACAACACAGATGGGTCAACTGAAAGGTACAAGGCTCATCTAGTAGCTCATGGATTTTCTCATCAATATAGGTTGAACTATGATGAGACAATTAATCTAGTTGCAAAACTTACTATAGTGAGAGTTCTACAAGCACTAGTAGCCAGTAAAAATTGGTACTTGTAGCTATGAAGAAAGCTTTCTTGCATGGAGAGATAGATCAAGCAATCTCTATGAACCATCCAACCTGATTTCAGAGCCAAGATCATCCTGAGTATGTGTGCAAACTTCAAAAGGCCCTTTATGGCCTAAAATAAGCACCAAGGGCCTGGTATGGTAAGATTGCTACATTTCTTACTCACAATGGCTATTCGATAACGCCTGCAGATTCCAGCCCAACGAGTTCTAAGTTATGTGAAGAGTGCACTAGGACATGGTATACTTTATAAGACTGGTGAAAAGTGTGAGCTAGTTGGCTACTATGATGCTGACTATGCAGGTGATCTGACACTTGACATTTCACCACTGGCTATGTATTTATACTTGGATCTGGAGCAGTGTCTTGATGTAGCAAAGACAACCAACAATGTCCTTGTCAACTACTTAAGCATAGTACTGAGCAGTAGCTATAGTAGTTCAAGAAAGAACTTGGTTAATACAGTTATTAAAGGACTTGTATCATCCAACCAAGTATAACATCGGGATATATTGTGACAATTTGTGAGTAATACGGTTAGTGAAGAATCCAGTCTTCCATGCTAGAACCAAGCACATAGAGGTGCACTATCACTTCCTCGGAGAGAAGGTCTTGTAGGAAGAGATTCAGTTGAAGTACATCAAAACTAAGAACGAAGCTGCAAATTTGTTCACTAAAGGCTTGAGTGGTAACAAGCTCAAAACATTCTATAAAGGGAGTGTTGAAGAAAAACAACGCCAGCAACTCATCTAGAAGAGTTAGGGAGACATCGTCCTTCACTAATTCAGTCACCATTGTTGACTAACTAAGCAAACATGTCTAAAACATGTAATTGCTGTAGTAGATTTTATGAGCCTCTATTTTTTTGACTACGTAGACCTTTGTGATGAACAAACCATCTATAAATAGGTTTGTATCCGAATGAAATAAATCATCATTTGCCAAATCCAAACACTTACCTTCATCTTAGACCTTTTGGTTATCTAATTCAACATATGGCAAATTTAAAGGTTATCAAAAGCTTAATGCCAGAAGAATAACCAATAACCTAGAAATAAGTATTTGAATTTACCGGTAGTGGGATTACAAATCCCGCAAATAGGCACCACATCGAGAAGAAGAAACTTGAGCATATCGCGGCAACATGTTCACTTGGTGTTAATGCCACCACCATCATCCCATAGTAGGTAAATGTCAGAAAAGTGAAGAACATAAAGAATATATTCCACAAGAATCTTGCAGTAGTCAATTCAAGCCCCATCATGGTATATACGATGCCACCAAAGAGCAAAGTCTGTATTAAGACATAAGGTATCTCTATAGTTGCCTGCACATAAAAAAAATGAATCTAAAGTCTTAGTTTTTCTTCTCGACATGGAAGACTGAGATAATGAAAGTAAGAGATCTCACTGCCAGACTCCAAATAATCAGTTCATGAAGATGAGGACAAGGGTTGTTCATGCATGTAAACAAGTATTTTTACTATATCATAATTACCCGAGCAAGTGCATATGTAGCAGTTGAATACATCCCAGCAGCTCTCTCCCTGTAGAAAACCCTTCGTTCGGAAGCCACCACTGGTATTACAGTATGTGCGTTTGGAACGCAAACAAAAAACATGGCACTGTACATTGAACTTACTATGCTGAACAGATCTGATTCTGTCCTTCTGAAAATGAATATCAATCAGGCACATTGCTTACAAATTAATTAGATTTTAAGAAAGAAATTTTAATAGCTTCTCAAAAGAAGGAGGGTTAGTTAAGAAAAAAGAACAACAATGTACAGACTTTTACGAGCAGACTTACATGTTGGATCCAATACTCCTAAAGATGATTCCAGTTACCAAGGCTGTTATTGTTGTTAACATAAATCGTGCTCCATTATATGAAGGTTGCCGCCAATACGACCAGTACTGCTTCCAAAGACATGCTACAAACTGGATAAGCAAGGACTGCGAATATTTTGTTGGGAAAATTAACTCACTGGAGCCATATTTTGGGATGCTCAGTTCTTGCACCAGACTCTTATTTAACCTACGATGTGAGAAGCAGATAGGTCAGATAGGCTCAAACAAGATTTTCAGCAATGTCTCAACTTCAATCACTCCCGGCCAAGGAAGAATCATGATCCTACTTGCAAGATTATAATATCAAAATATTCGATTCTGCTACTATCTGATTTTACAGATTTAGGTCTAGGGTAGGATCACCATCTTGATAACCATACTTCACAACCTATTCTGGCCTAACAAATATCGATGTTCTTCATGATGAGAAGTCCATGTGTTATACTAACCTATGTTGATCTGAATTCCTGTAAATATCAGCAAAATCAACTCCAACCAACATCTCTGATGAAGGGCTGGTCACTTCTAGCATCCAGGTTGCTGGGTTATAGTCATCCTTGATTTTTGGCACACCTTCAATGCCCTGATTAGCATTTATCATGCATCAGAATTCAGAATTAATAAATAAACACACCATGAAGAAAGATTAATGTTAATCAATCCGACCTCAAAATACTCTATTAGATGGCAAGAACGGTACCCCAAGGGACCAGTATATATTTGTTGCCCTCCTTGCTTCAAGAGGATCAGCTGTAAACGCAACCGATCAAGTCATTCTGCAGTTCAAAACAAATGCTATCTACAAAAGGAGTAACATTCTACTTCAGAACAGAAAATGACTGATATTCTCCATAGTTATTACCCCACCTCATCAAAGGATTCAAATATGTCAATGCTTGGCTGGTGGATGGTGCAGACCACGGTTCTTCCAGTATCAACGGTGTTCCTAACTGTCCTCATAACAATAGCTGCTGATCTAGCATCTAGCCCAGATGTTGGTTCATCCATGAAAATAATTGAAGGGTTGGCTACTAATTCAACAGCAATAGTGAGCCTTTTGCGCTGCTCAATAGATAACCCACTACCTCCGGCTGATCCAACAAGTACTTCCCTCAGGCGACTTAGCTCCACCAGCTCCATTGCCTCCTCTATGAACACCTATATCCAAGTCTCCATGTTAATCAGCACTGAAAAGGGAAAGTAAAAAGCTACACGCCTCAACAAAACACTGAAAGAGAGGACTAGACACTTTGTTTCTCACTTTTACAGTTAAATGTCTAACCTTTATAGTTTTCTGATCAACACTAGGGGACAATCGAAGCCATGCAGAGTATAATAAGGACTCATAAACTGTGACATGGGCGGAATGGATATCATTTTGCTCACAGTACCCTGATATTCGAGCAAAGGTTTCTTGCTTTTTGGGATAACCAGAAATTCTGATGTCTCCTTCAATATAGCCAGCAGTTTTTCGTCCACTCAACACATCAAACAGGGTAGTTTTTCCTGCCCCACTTACACCCATAAGAGCTGTGAGAATGCCAGGCCTAAAAGCACCACTTATTCCCTTCAATAGCTCCAATTTTCCATGGTCAGCTCCATGGATTTTCATGTTCTGCATATCCAAACTGAGCATATGAATCACAAGTTTCTAGCACTCTTAATTCTCTAATGTGAAGCTAAAAACTTTAAGTCATCAACTACCAAACATATCAATACCGGTGGCATGTCAACAGAGTACTTGATTTCTTCAAAAGTGATGCAATGTGGTTCAAAAGGAAGGACCATTCCTTGCTTTAACATGTTTGCCTCGGGTGATTTCGCGAATGAGCAAATGGTAGTCATACTTTTCCTCAGATGCTCCATCTCTATGAATCACATAAGTTGTAATATTTCAGACAATCCAGTTGGATTTAGCTAATAATACATTATTACCTTTATAAGTTTTTTCTTGCCCATCCTTCAGCATATTCGTAGGAGCCTTTGCCGGTGCTGGTAATTAAAGCCACGGTTAGCATATGTAACCTTGATTGTTAACTCAAAGGGCAAGGCAGATAGCGATACTCACCGGTGAGGAAGGTGAGAGCCAAAGGATAAAGAATATATAGTAAAACTGTAAACCCGAACAATGCGCCTACTCCAAGCCAATACCAATATGCATATGGAAATAATCCTCGAGATTTGAGAACTTCTACTCCCAAATGAGCAATTGGTTTTTGAAGACCCTACAATTTAAATTCATTCGTCAGAGTTAAATATATAGTCATATAAAGAATTTGTCAGATAGTGTAGCCTGAACGTGTATTCTGAACTCAAGAATGAAGAGAAAGGAAAAGTAGATTGTACATGACTCCAACTCCTTCCAAGAAACTCATTCACACTTATGCCGTTTACAGCATACATAGACGGTGACATCCAATAACTCCACACCATCCATTTGTCGATAGACTCTGGTCCAGCAGCATAAAGAGAAAGTCAAAAGCTTAAAAATCCACATGTTAGTGGTAGAAAGAAAGAAAACAAATTTTTACCAGGGCTAAAAAATTTACTTACCTCGAGGTAAAGAAAAACCATTGAATAGTGAAAGGTAAAACAGCATAAATGCACCCATCGAGTTCCCAGCAACAGGAGTTCTTGTCACTGCCGCAGTAAATCGAAATAAGCCAGAAGCCATAAGGCTAGTAAATGCAAGCAGAAGAAACTGTTTAAACAACCTGCACAAAAATCACTCTATTAGCCCATTCATGAAACACATTGATGTCACCATCGTCATATTTTGATGCAAAGAAAGTAAAATGAAGAACCACTGACCTAGCAACATCTGGGTCATACCCAGTGACATAATATGAAACAAAAACCAAAGTGCCACTGCCTAGTAGCTGGATCGGGATTTTCAAAATCGAGGTTGGAAAAGCACCAGCCCATGCCGGGAAGAATAGAAGGTCTCGTTGCTTATAAAAAATGGGAAGTTTTGAAACTGTCAACATAACTTCAGGGTATTCATTCAATATAATCCTACATACGGTAAAGAAAAGAGCGCCCATGAAAACTGTGCCATCAGCTACCGTATCCTTGGGCATCTCTGTCCTGAAGAAGCTTGTCATTGTGATGGCTCCCATTGTGAGCAGCTATACAAATATATAAATCAAATATTGGGAGACTGATAAGTTGAAGATACGGTGACAAATGGTATACTGATAAAAAGGATGTATATATTCTCACTTGGAATAGTTTAAAGATATAGAGAAAGGCGTTTCTTCTCATCAACAAGTACTCTCTGGACATGCAAGCTTTAAAGAGCTCTTTTGTGTTTTCACCATATTTGCATGGAGTAAAAGCAGTTGGAAGGTTCTTGCTTCTGTCAAATGGAATTACAATGTCTCCTAAGATTTTGGACCCAACATGAAATGACTTGAAGGCGTTGCTAAATTCTTCAGCCGTGACATAGTGATAAGGAACATCAGCGTGTGCCCAATACTGATGCTGGTCTTTTCTGGAAGTCACCTATATAACTTAATAAATGAGAGACCTATGCATAAGTTAATAGCTAAGCTGAAACAGCTCGCGGAATTATTGCAAATGAAAAGGTACTCGTTTAGGAGATGTGTCAGTACTTCAAGCAAGAAATCGGCTACTCGTTTCCTTTCTGGACATTTAAAGCCCATGGAGTTGAAAAATTCCAGAACAGTATCTCGAGGACCGTGATAAATAATACTACTGTCACATAGAAGAATGATATCATCAAAAAGTTCGTATGTCTCTGGCTCTGGTTGCAAAAGTGAAATTATGGCAGTCCCGTCAAGAATGTGAACATAATTGCGAATTGATTTCACAATCTTGAATGTTGTGGAACTATCTAGGCCGGTTGATATCTCATCCATGAAAAAAACTTGAGCTGGTCCAACCATCATCTCACCTGGTAATTAAAAAACACTATGAAAGAATGCAGAGAGCCATCTTGAAAGAAGAATATAGCAGCATTATCATAAGCCCTATCGTCTTACCTACAGTCAGACGTTTCTTCTGTCCTCCAGAGATCCCTCTGATCATTTGACTCCCAACCATAGTATCGGCACATGACTCTAATCCTAAGATCTGAAGCAGATAGGGACCACAAAATCATAAGATATATAGCTACCACAATCCACTGTTACTCTTGCCTAAACTGTCTTAAGGATGTCTGTGTGAAGTGATCCCAACAAGAGGAGGTAAGGATAAAGGAAGCAAAGTTTCCTGATACCTCGACCCTCTTAAGCTAAGAGAATAAGATCCATCATTTGTCGAATTTTGAAATAATAGAAAAGTAATTAAATACGATTCCAAACCAGAAATATTTCAGTAATAATGGTCAACAAATAAACTGATTCTCTGAAGTAGGTCCATAATCAACCACTTGCTCTCCTATTTCTATACTGAGGGTCAGATGTAGAGTGACAAAGATTTAAGACATCAGCACCTTTATTACATAATCGGTGACAACATTGTCAAGCACGCCTTTTGTTGCAAGGGCCTAAGATATGACAAAATAAAATCAATATTGAACAAGCTGGAATAAAACAGAGATAAAATAATAATGCTCTTATAAGGTATCAAGAACAAGCATTGGATTTCATTTCATTGAGACCAAACTGGAGTACTTGCCTTCATAAAGATATCAAGATCAAAATCAGGTATTATGCTCGCCTCTTTTTCCCTTCGACACAACTCAGCCAACATTTCTGAGTTATTGAAAAACAGATCGGCAATTAACTTATGCTGAACCAGAAAAATTGCTCTCCTTAGAGAGTAGGATCAATACGAGGATGCACAAACCGTAACGGGGCCCAACTCCTTGGCATCTTGCTGAGAATGCTAATGTTTCTCTAACAGTCATCTCCGCCACATGGAGATCATGTTGGCTTATGTAAGCAGCGGTTCTTTGGGGTACAAACTCATGCAACTCAAGGCCATTGTATGTCACTCTTCCAGATACCTAATGTCCGTAAGATTGTAGTCATCATATTGTTGGGAATGTACAAAGCAATATCACTGTGGATAAGAAAGCATCTATATGTCTTCCAGTACCTTCAAATTGTGGTCAAGTTTCCCACACAAGGCCAAAAGCAATGTTGTTTTACCTGAACTAGGAGGGCCCAAAAGCATAGTCATTCTGTAGCAATAAGCAATTAGGAAATGGAAGAAGTTAAGAATTAGTAACTAGGGTAACGTTATAGGAGAGGGTATGGTTCAAGTTATTCTAGGGTCGGTGCAGTAGATAAAGTCGAATCTTACCTTCCAGGTTTGATGATACCGCTGACATCATTAAGAATAGTTAGACGCTTCTTACGACTTGAGAGTATGTTGAATGTGCTTAATATCCCCTTTATGATCAAATAAAAACTAACTGATGTTATGAACTCTTTAACCACCAAATCAAAGTGGAAATTATAAGTTGAGATCGGAACATGGGAATAGATCTGATACCAATACGGACTACCCATTTCAATTGTTGTGCTTTCTTAAATTGCATACCTATACAAGGTTTCAAGTTTTGATCGATATTTGCGGAGTTGATTATCCTTCTCGAAAACGAAGATTTGAAGTGGTCTATAATTTACTGAGTACTCGGTATAATTCACGCATTCGTGTACAAACCAGTGCAGACGAAGTAACACGAATATCTCCGGTAGTCAGTCTATTTCCATCAGCCGGCCGGTGGGAGCGAGAAGTTTGGGATATGTTTGGTGTGAACTTGATTTTATATATCTTTCTTAGAGCATGATTATCAAAGAACTCAAATTTGATTCTTAACACTCTCTTTTTTATTTCTCTCACTGCTACGTCATTTTAAAATCATGTCTTATTTTTACTAACATTAGAGAACTCATTGTTTGGTTTTAAATGCTCTCCCTTTGCCATATCATTTTATTTTTACTTATTAAGTATTATAAGAATACAAATATCAATCTTTATTTATTATTACTATTATTTTTAATAATACACAAATAATCTTAACTTAATATTTTATGTATGATTAAAGTTTATTATATTTTTGAAACAAAAATAAAATACAATTTATTTATATATATTATTACTATATTTTTTTAGTTTTTTCACTTGATATTTAGGATTAAAATATTATAATGAAGTTTGAAATGAATACATTGGTACATATTATATTTTTCAAGTATATTTTAATATTACATTTTTATATCACCAAAATACAAATAATAAGTATTAATTTACCTAAAATAAATATATATTAAAAATATGAAAAACATAGTCAATATGGATCTCATTTTATAGAGAATGAGATTTTAAGAATTTTGATGTATTTAGTTTATTTATATTATTATTAGTTTTTAAAATATTAAGGTTTCAAATATTTAAGATTAACTATTTATATTTAAGATATTATAATTAGGGCAAAAAGATGGCGGGACCTATAAATGGGTTCTTAAAAAGTTCTTCCAAAAGAACCCAAAATTAGAGATTTTAGAGCATCCACAGCAATGAAGTGGAATCCACCCATTATTATACTACTATTTTAGTTATCTCTCTCAACTCTCTCTCTTCTAACATAAAGTGAGTTCCTTAACTAAGGAACTCTCACCCATGTCTCTCTCCTCCACCTAAGCAATAATCTTTTCTTTTTAATGTTGGAGAGAGTGGAATCCACTCTGCTGTGGAAGCCCTTACACCTCCCTCTTCCACCTCATATTTTTATATTTATTTTTTGAGAAAATTCACAAGATACCACTAAAAAGTTTGTTAATTCACAAAAGACCAAAGTTTTTATAAAAGTTTTCTAGATACCACAAAAAATAAATTTAATTCACCAGATACCACAAATTAAGAAGCCAAAATATTTTAAGACCAAAATACCCCTACTTGTTAATAAACATAGTTCACAGGATACCACATAAATATTATTAATTCATAAAATACCATAAAATTTAATAAAATATATATTAAGAACATAAAAAATAATAAAAATTTAAGTTTATCATTTTATGTCATAAAACTTTATAAATAAAAAAACACCCAATTAATTAAATTTTTTGAAAAACATGAAAAAAATATGTATATATCATTTAAAAGGTAAAAAAATAAATAAAAAATAAAAAACAAATTAAGGGAATGATAACTCAAATTTTTCATAATACTTTTACTTGAAGTATTTTTAGTAATGTAAAATAGTATTATAAAAAATTAAATATATATAAAGTGAATTACAAAATATTAAGCAACCATTATATTACTGTTTTTATCTATTTTAAATCAAGTTTGTGGCTTCTCTAATACATTATACTTTTTATAATTCTTTAGAGATTCTTCTGTTATATATAAGGTATTTATATTTTTTCAATTTCAACCCATATATAAAAGAAAGTTAATTTTGCTACTTACTTTTTAAAAATATGTTTAATAATTTTTGTTTTGAATTAAAATATATTAAATGATAGACTATTATACTCATAACTATTGTTTTATTTTTTTCAAATTATTTAGCTTGCATATATGATATAATAATTTTTTTATAATATATGTTTAATTCAAAAATACAACACAAATTATCAAATATATTTTTAAAAAGTAAGTAGCAAAGTGACTTCTTTTGATATATGGTTATACATATAAATAAAGTGATATTATAATTTTTGTTGTATTTTTGAATTAAACATATATATATAATGATATTATAAAAAAATATTATACACTATATACAAGCTAAATAATTTGACAAAAAATAAAACAATAGTTATGAGTATAATAGTCTGACATTTTTTATAATATCATTTTAAATATTTTAATTCAAAATAAAAATTATTAAACATATTTTTAAAAAGTAAGTAACAAAATTAACTTTCTCTTATATATGGGTTTAAATTGAAAAAATATAAATACCATATATATATAACAAAAGAATCTCTAAAGAATTATAAAAAGTATAATATATTAGAGAAGCTACAAACTTGATTAAAAATAGACAATAGCAGTAATATAATGGTAGTTTAATTTTTTGTAATTTACTTTATACATATATTTAATTTTTATGAGCTTAAAAAACTTCAAATTTGATATTGGACCAAAATATAACACTTTAGCATCGTCCATGTAAAGTTTCATCAATTTTGGACAACATTTAAACATGTTTAAAGCTGAATTACGAAAAAAACCGTGGTATTTTGTGAATTAGAAACTTAAACAGTGGTATCTTGTGATTTTTCCCTTTCGTTTTTATAATACTATTTTACATTAATAAAAATACTTTGAGTAAAAGTATTATAAAAAATTTGAGTTATCATTCCCTTAATTTTTTTTATTTTTTATTTAGTTTTTTAGCTTTTAAATGATATATACATATATTTTTTTCATGTTTTTCAAAAAATTTAGTTAATTGTGTGTTTTTTATTTATAAAATTTTATCACATAAAATGATAAACTTAAATTTTTATTATTTTTTCTGTTCTTAATATATATTTTATTAAATTTTATGGTATTTTGTGAATTAATAATATTTATGTGGTATCCTGTGAACTATGTTTATTGACAAGTAGGGGTATTTTGGTCTTAAAATATTTTCGCTTCTTAATTTGTGGTATCTGGTGAATTAAATTTACTTTTTGTGGTATCTGAATTTTTTTTAACAAAAACTGATCTTTTATGAATTAACAAACTTTTTAGTGATATTTTATGAATTTTCCCTTATTTTTTTATTTAAAAACTCATAAGAACCATTGATAACCATGCTCTTATCAATCTGAACCACGACACCTCAAAGACTTGGTTCATTCTGTTCTCCCGAGCAGTCTCTCAAATTATGGGGACACCTATTTTTTAAAGAATTTGTTTTATGTTTTATACGATAAATAAACAAATAAGAAATATATTAATAAAGTACACCAACTTTAAAAAAAATCAGTTGAGATCAATTATTTAATAGCTACTAGTAGTTTGTTTAAGATATGGATTATTGCCTCCTGTTTTTAATATTCTAGCTCTAGGCGGAAGACTTTTCAGGAAAAAGTTAGATTATTTTATTTTTATTTTTATTTTGGAAATTGAAGTAATTTAAAAAATAGAGTTGTGAAATTAAAAGATAATGGATTGATACTTAGAGATACAAAAAAATTTATGGCATATTATAGTTTGGAAATAATGAAAGAATTCAAAAAATCTATTCAGAACATGAAGAAATGGAAGGAGTAATTTATTTGTCCAGACATCTAAAATATTTGAAACACCTAACAAAGATGCGGTAAAAAAATAGCCCCTTGATGAACAAAGATGTTTTTAGAATATATAGTTCCTTGATTAATGAAGATGTTATCAAAATATATAGTCCCTTGTTTCTATGCTCTTTCAATGAAGTATAACCTCGTCTATTTCCTTCTAGATTTCTCAAGGCGGGACAAGAACAAAACGTAGAACTAATGTTACCTCAACAAAATTGATATAGTAGCTAAGGATAGTGCCTGTAGCTCCACTCTCTCCATAAGCTTCTGCCTCCACATTGAGATGTTCAAAACGTACTTCAATTTTAGGAATCTCAATCCCTACCCTGTAAAAAAAAATGAACCCATCACACATATTCACAAGAAAGAAAAGGATACACAGTTCTATTATTAAACCCTGCCTCTCGAAGCGATCCTTGAGTTTCACCAATAGTGTCTCATTGTCTTCTCCATCCTTCAACAACCTATCAAGTAAGATTTTCTTCTCTTCATACCCAAGATTTAGCACATCAACCTCATCAACTCCACCTCCAGACCTAGCAAGTATTCCCTTTCTTAAAAACTCATGCGATGGCAACCTCTGAAGTGCTGCCCATATTAGAGCATTCGCGTCACCATCATCTTCTCCTGAGGACAGCGAGGATGTTTTAGTGAGTTTGATATCATTATGAAGCGTTCTATCCATCGGGCACTGTTAAATCTGAAATGTGTGACCACAATCATTCAACAAAACAACCTCCCTTCACTAAGTCGATTGCAAAGGTCTTAAGTATATATACCATGCTTAACTTGAACAGCAGCCTATACCGAATTCAATCTAGTTGTTGTACCCAGGAAACAGCCTTTAGCTCACTGTAAGGCTGTGAATATAGGTTATAGAGTTGCAAGATAAGCAAACCTAGCTAGCATCTAGAAATCCTTGAAAGCAAGTTGTGTGATGTGAAGAGATGCTACGTGATAAACAGGGACCAAGTTATCACCGTAAACGAGCGTGTTGAAAATGTAAACCTCGATCATCCCATTAACTCAAGAGACGTGAGTATAGGCTATAGCTTCCGTATATCTTTGACTAACCTAACCAAGAACTACGTATATACGATATTGGAGGAAGTAGTTTACAGTGATTCATACGTGCAGCACTCCATGAATTATAAGAAAACACTTCAAAAACACACATCATGTTATGATATTATATCTTGTTTATGCTTTATATAATAAAAGCAGTTTCCTGTTATATTCTAGAGAGTTCTACTTCTTAGTCCTGATAGTTTCTGTTTTAATAATAGTTCTCGTATCCTCGTGTTTAGTCGCATATATAAATACTTACATGCCTCCTCTTCACTCTGTACTAAAAAAGAGAGAATGAATAAACATCTCGACGGTTTTCATTGAAGTTTCTTTCCTCTTGCTCGTCATGTATCTCCTACTTTCTGACTAAATTTCACATGGTATCAGAGCAGCAATCTAGAAAGATTGTTTGTTCGAATCAGTCAATTCATATCTACTATCTCTTCTTCTTCCTTACAGTCATTTAGCTCTTTCTTTCCTTCCTTCATGACAGAAAATTCACCACAAGAAAACTCATCCATATCCAGCTTCGAAAAATTCATCGAGAGTCTAAATAATGTCCGATCTGGTTTCGATTCTTCAGATCCCCTCTACATTCATAACGCTGAGCATCCAGGAATGATAATTGCCTTCAAATTCGACGGGAAGGGTTTCCAAACTTGGAAACGTACTGTCATGATTTCCCTGGTATCGAAGAACAAAATTGGGATGATAGATGGATCTATCACCAGATCGGTAGATGACGCAACTAAAGCTGCCGCTTGGGATAGATGCAACAGTCTGGTAATGGCTTGGCTCCTGAATGCCTTGGAGAAGGAGATATGTGAAACCTTCATCTTCCATTCGACCGCTAAAGACATTTGGAAGGGGCTCCTTGCTAGGTATGATCAAGTCGATGGAACGCGCAGGTTCAATCTCAAGAAGGAGCTATATGCTCTGGAACAAGGTGTCGACATTGTAAGTGTTTATTTCAACAAATTTAAGCGCGTTTGGGATGAATTGACTTCAGTTATCAATGTCAATTCATGCGACTGCTGTAAATGTGGACGAATAGAAAAATTGAACAAGATGTTGGAGGAGGACAAGGTCCTTGACTTTCTCATGGGGTTAGGAAGTCAATTTCTGAATATTAGGGGGAATATTCTAATGATGAAGCCTCTGCCTAGTTTAGAATCTGCTTATTCTTTGATTCTCTCAGAAGAGCGGCAGAGAGAAACAGGAAAAGGAAAGAAATCTGATGTTTCTGAAAGCTTTTCTAATGTCGTTGATAGAGGATATAAACCTCAGCAGTCTATCAAATGGCAAAATAAGGGAAAGAAAACTTGTTCTTATTGTGGGAAGACAGGTCATTCTTAGAATTTAGTGTTTGTGTGATGTATGTAGCGAGAAAGAATTGTGAAGGTGTATGTAACGAGGAAAGGGTTGTATGCTCTCTGTGTGTGAACATGTAAACAGATGTAAACTGCCGTAAACTTGTATATATTCAGATTGAGTTTTACAAGCCTATTAGCGTTTATATATATCTAACTAAAGATAAAACTGTTATGCTAATATACTCTACTCTAAGAATCTAAACTACCCAAGAATACCCAAACAGAATCATAAAATAAATTAGACAAAACAAACTTAAATAACATGTTTAAAATAAACGGGCCAGATAAGCCCAAAACTAATATAAGCTCCCAATACTGAAATACCCCAAACTTAGATATGGTGTTAAATGATAAACTAAGATTAAGGAGGCTAAATAATGCCTTAGAAACATTAAGAACATTTCTAATCAAAGAAATATAAGGAAACCCAAAAAGAGCAGTTTAAAAGCAAAAACGTGCTCTAAGCTTGGAGAGACATGGGAGAGTACCCAATATTGTTCTAAGACCTTAGTAATATCCTAATGGTCATTTTAAGTCAATTACCAAAGAAACCAAGCTTGAAAACTAGTTAAAACACAAAATGTGCTTTAAGGAGTCTTAAAGCACGTTTTTGAAAAATTGTCTTGTAAATGAGTTTTGAATGGCTAAATGTCCATCATTACTCTTTAATTAATTGTGTACTATATAGTATCACATTTGGAGGCCTATATCAATGGGAAATCAAAAATTTCACAACAATGTGCCTTGTTTTTGATGAATAGTGAATTAATTAAGCTAGTTTATAACATAAGTCTATATAAGTGAGACATTTGGTCAACAAACTAAACTACCCCTCATTAAAGGGGGCCGGTTTTTTTAAGTGTGACTCACCACACTTATTTAGCTAAGTAAAGAGAAAGCAAAATAAGTAAGTTATAAAGCATAAAGTACTATTCACCTTTTAAGATAAATATCACATTTGCTTACCTCTCTCCTCACTTCTTCATTCTCTCTTGTTGCCCACGATTTCTTGCTCTCTTTCTCTTCTCCATTCACGTAGAGCTCACCTCCATGAAAGCTCCATCTTCCCTTGGCTACATCTTGCTCATTTTAGCTCCAAATCCAAAACAAAATACATACTCTTCTTAGTTAGCTCAAGCTCCTCCTTTCTATCTTTTCAAAACTTCAAGAGCTTCATTTCGGTGCCAAGTCAAACCACCATTAGAGGAGGAAATTCAAGTTTGGAGACTCCATTGGCATCTCCATTCTCTTAAGGTAAAGAAAGTGTAAGAAAATCTAGGTTTCCACCATTTTCTTCACATAACCGAAAATATATATTCATGGGACTCCATGTTTATGCCTTGTTCTAGCTTGTTTCTACTCTTCAAAGGAGAGAGGAGGTCCTTCTTGCTTCACATCCAAGTTGTCTTGAGAAACCAAGGTAAAACAATCACATTAATACCTTAAAACATATTTTTAAACCTAGGGTTTGTTCCTTAGGGTTAATGTGTTATCTAGTACTCATTGGAGTCATTGGATATTGGTTAGAACATTGGCAAGGAGAATCACATTGGTGACCGAGATTGAACAAAGAAAACCTAAGGAGAAAAGCTTTTAAGCTTGTGAGAAAACAAGGTAAATTACTTACCTTAAGGTATTTTGTTGTTTAAGGGAATGAGGTGTGGGTATATGATGAGTTTAGTGCAGAGTTTATATTGGGAAGGTGCTATAAAACCTAGGAGAAACAATGACTATTCTTGTGAACTTATGACTAAGGAGCAAATGAGAAAAGAGATAGTTTAAGAATATAAAGGTGAAGTACAAGAAGTATTTTATTTCAATGGGAGCCTTGTTGTGTGTATTCGCAGGTTGAAGGCATATATATGTGGAAATTCAGTGGTTAAGATTATTGTCATTTAAGGGCCTAAGTGCCAAGCATTTTAAGTTTGAGCACTATTTGATGATGTGGTGAAGTTTTAGTGAAAATTGTGTGATAAGTGTTGTGATAGGAATTTGTGTGGTATTGGTTGTTTGATGGAGAAAAACCATGTGTTAGGAGGTACTATATACTAGAGAACCTATGGCAAAAATTTAAAGGAGAGTTTAAGTGTTTAAGATATCCTAAGGGAATTTAATGACTAAGGAAGTACTAGGAATGTTCTATAGGTTGTCTTGATGGAAAAGGGTGAAGTTAAGGTGTTTTAGTGACTTATAATGACTTAGGTATCACCATGGAAGATTTATGAGTCAAGAGAATGTATTTGAGTATTTAGAACTTAGGTAAAAGTTGGTAAACAACTAGGAAGGAAGTTTAGGTTGTGAAGGAACATTAAGTAGATGCTTAAGAGAGTTTTAGATAGTGTGAAAGATGCTTGGGAGATGATATTATAGTGGTGAGGAAAACATTTGGCATAGTGGTTACATTAGGTATGAACCAACACCTAGGAACCTAGAGGAAGGCATTACAAGTGTTAGCATTATTACAAGGAAAGTGTATAATGATTAAGGTGAATCTTGGTGAATGATTTAATGTGTTTAAGGAGATAGAAAATGTGTTTTATGGATGTTGTATGAGGGTATAAGTGTACCAAATGATGTTAGGAGACATTATGAGGGTTTAGGAGAAGTTTGGTGAAAATTGGTTAAGTGTTTGAAGGCTTAGAAAATGAGTGTTTTGCCTTGTCCGAACATCCGTCCGGACATGGACGTTCGGACAGGCCCTGTTGCGTGAAAATTTTCAGAGTCTCGACTTGTGTCCGACCTTTGGAAGTCCGGACACAAGTTCGGACGTGTCTGCTTCTACTTTGAATTTTCCTTGACCCATGTCCGAACTTCCGAAGTCCGGACACAAGTTCGGACAGGCGTCTGTTTTCAGTTTTGAGTCTCGACTTGTGTCCGAACTTGGGAAGTCCGGACACAAGTTCGGACAGGCCACTGTATGGACCAAAAACCTTGTTTAAGGTTAGGAAATGATGGGGATAATTAAGTATGGATGTTATGAGATTGTTAAGGACTTCTTTGGTGGGTGTGATGGTCATTAAGTGGGAGAGTAAGTGTAATAAATAATGAGGAAATGATGTACTTAGGAGTCAAGTTAAAAACCATAAGGCTTAGTGAAAAACAATGGGTAAAGGTTGATGTCTAGGAAAGTTAAGTAATTCTATTGAGTTGGATTGATAATAACCTAAAACTGAATCAATGTTCTAGGCTTTGTGAATTGGGACTTGGAAGGAGATAAACCAAACGATCGTCGACGGTGAACGGTACAATCCTTCTTGTGACCTGCTTGCTAACGAGGTGTCCCTCGGCTTGTGTGCTATCTGTTTATTTGCTATGACTAAAACAAGATAAAGCATGCAACCGGTTATATTGTTCTCGTTGTGATTGTGTTATATTTACACTAACCCGCGAGATTTGAGATTGTTACTAACCAAGTTTAGTACTTACTGAGTTAAGAATAAGAGTTAAGTTGATGGCTGTTGGTTAATGCCCGTTAAGGCTTAGCTAGCACATGGTGTTTAAGATGTCTACTAACTGGAACTTGAGTGAGGAAACCCGGGACCGATCTCCGGTCATGCATGCTAAGTGAAAGGGGGACGGTATCTGAATCAGATCCGCCCTCCGCTTAAGGACTTGTCTTCGGACTTGTAGCCTAGGGCCGGTCGCCGGCTCAGCTACGCTGGACTCCCGTCCAGAGTAGGTGGCATTAAGATGGTGCGGTGGGATCACCTAAATCCCAGGTTCGAATTAAGCTACAACCAATCCCTTCCAGGAAAGGTTTGTATACTGAGATTAAGATTAAGATTAAGATTGAGATTAAGATTAAGGTGAGGTAAGGAACTGAGATTAAGGAAATGAGGACTAAGGAGGGGGTTACTAACCCACTTGATAAGGGGACGCTTGAGTCGTTCATTGTTTGTGAACTATATAGGTTCATCTGTGGTTATTGTTATTGCACTTCATATTATGTTTGTGTATGTAATCAATTTCCATGCTATCGACAATTAGTCGTCGTAGCCCCATTAGCTTGGTGGCCATGAGAGGGTGTACCAGCATTCGTGCTGACCCCCTCGGGGGCTATTTTTACACTTGCAGGTAAGAGGCCCATGAGGACGCACTACGAGAGTAGGAGCGGTTAGACTTAGGTTGGGACTTTTATTTTGAATTCGGGTTGCGCCTGTGCACCCGACCGTTTATATTAAACTGTTGTAAGTTTAAGATTACGTGTGAGATACTAGTACTCGGTTGGTTGTGGGATTGTGGATGTTGATGTTTTGAGTTGGATAAGTATTTTGGTTAAGTATTGTAAATGTTAATCCGGTATATTCTAACGATCAGACCGTGGCAAGGTCCAGGTGTTGTTTATTTCCGCTGCGACGTATCCGATTAAGTGCTAAGATTGCGATAACCACGATAGGCTTTGGATGGGGTGTTACAAATACCCCCCCCCCCCCCCGCAAGCCGTAGATAAACTTGTTTAGCAAGGCTTGTGAAGTGAGGCAGCACGCATTCCCATCGACTGCAACTGGTGCTTATATCTCGTTCCTGGTAAGACCTTTGTCAACATGTCTGCCAGCTGTGTAGAAGAATGTGTATAAACAATATCAACAAGCCCACGCGGTATCTGATCACGTACAAAATGACAGTCTATCTCAATATGTTTCGTTCTTTCGTGGAAAACTGGATTTTGCGCGATGTGAATAGCAGATTGATTATCACATTTGACCGGTATCGGTACAACATCCTCAACACCAAGTTCAAACAATAGACGAGTTAACCAAGTGAGCTCTGCCGTAACCCATCGGAGGGAACGGTATTCTGCTTCCGCGCTTGAAAGAGAAACAGACCCTTGTTTCTTGGTCTTCCAAGAGATAGGACTTTGTCCCAAGAAAATGTAATACCCAGACACGGACCTTCTAGTATTAGGGCAAGCAGCCCAATCTGAATCGCAGTAAGCAATAAGCTTCAATGAGGAAGAGCCCCCATCAGCAAGAACTAGTCCATAGTTGACAGTCCCTTTTATATAACATAGCGTATGCAGCGCAGCTTCCATGTGAGCATCTGTCGGCCTCTGCATGAATTGACTCAAATTCTGCACAGTAAAACTGATATCTGGGCGTGTATTGGACAGATAGTTAAGCTTACCAACAAGCCTCCTATAGACGGTGGGATCAGAAAGAAAAGTACCTTCGCCAGCTAACAAAGGCTTCCCTACTATCATAGGCCCCTGCGCAACACGCCGTTCGTGGCACCCAAATTCTTCAATGAGATCCATGCAATATTTGCGTTGAGACAATATATAACCCCCATCAGTAGGAAGAAACTCTATCCCCAAGAAATAATGTAAGGGGCCCAAGTCCTTGATCTTGAAGGTAAGATCAAGAGCACGCTTGATATGATCGATCTCATCTTGACAAGCACCCACAACGAGAATATCATCAACATAAACAGCCATAAACATTCGCCCATCGGCGGGATCTTTATAAAATAAAGAGTAGTCATTCTTAGACTGAACGAAATGAAGGCTGTGAAGAAAACCTGCCAGCTTAGAAAACCACTGTCTTGAAGCTTGCTTAAGGCCATACAAGGACTTTTTCAAAAGACAAGCTTTATTCGAGCCTTCGACATCAAAACCATCTGGAATACGCATGTAAACCTCTTCATCCAGATCGCCATGCAAGAAAGCATTATTCACATCAAGCTGGTTGATTACCCACCCTTTGCTAAGTGCAACAACGATGAGAGCACGTATCGTCGTGAGCTTAACAACAGGTGAAAAAGTCTCTGAGTTATCCAGACCATGGCGCTGAGTAAAACCTTTAGCCACCAACCGCGCTTTATATCGTTCAAGAGTACCATCGGACTTGAGTTTGATCTTATAAACCCATTTACAACCCACCATCTTCTTACCACGAGGCAAATCAACAACCTTCCATGTCCCGTTGCGCTCAAGAGCTTGTAACTCTTCATCCATGGCTTTCCTCCAATGAGCATGCTTGGAAGCTTCTTTATAATGGAGAGGTTCCTTCATGTCTAAAAAAGAACCATCTTGAGACGTCGACAAGAGAGCCACACAAGTTTCGGGTGTAATCTCAGTAAGACTCTCATAGCCTGAGATGAGATTCTGAGCAAAATCGTCACTCCTGTAGATCCTGTCATCTAGCACATCCTTGAAAACATTGTTACAAACATAATCATTCAGATAGTCAGGCCTGTGAGTTACTCTACTAGAACGACGAACTTGAAGTTCTGGCCCCATGGTATCCTCACTGGCCTGCACAACTGCTTCTTGTGTGGATTCTCCTATCTCTTCATCAAAAAGAATAGGAGAATTATCTGGAAGGGAATTACGTCGAGAGAAAGAAAACTCATCATGTCTTTCCTCTGTGTAAGGAAAAACATCCACATGAAACTTCACATCTCTGCAAACCTCTACTACTCGTGACTGAAACCCCAAGACCTTGTGTCCCTTCTTTCGTGGTGCTTCTCCGAGATAAACACATGCTTCTCCTCTAGGACTGAACTTGTTATCCTTGGGATGAACAATGGTCTTATAACACAAGCAGCCAAAAGGTTTGATATCATCATATCTGACTTTGCCCCCATGTAAAAGTTCAAACGGTGACACCCCTCCTAACACCTTAGAGGGTAATCGATTAATCAAGTAGGCAGCATGCATAATACATTCTCCCCAATAACCAAGAGGAACATTGGATTGAAAATAAAGGGCTCTGGCGGTCTCAAGAAGATACTTATGTTTCCTCTCTACCACTGCATTCTGCTGGGGCGTATGAGCACAAGTGGTCTGACGAATGATTCCCTTTCTAGAAAAGAAATTTTGCCCTTCATTGGAACTACCCAGTTCTTTTGCATTGTCAGACCTAATGATCTTAACTGTTGTATCAAACTGTCGTTCCACCATGGTGATAAAATGCAGAACTGCTTCCCAAGCCATACCCTTTTGTTTGATAAGGTGTACCCAAGTTGTCCTTGTAAAATCATCTATAAAACAAACGAAGTACCTATACCCATTGTGTGTTGCAGCCTTAAACGGACCCCACACATCCACGTGTATCATCTCAAAAGCTCTTTTAGTTTTTATAGACGAATCATCAAACGGCAACCTTCGGGCCCTACTCTTGTAACAGACATCGCAAGCATAATTGGAATGAAAATCAGACTGCTTAATTAAACCCATTGAAACAAGTTTTCTGTAGGGTACATGTCCAAGTTTAATGTGAACTGCCTTGGCCTTTGAAGAAACAAAAAAACTGTGGCCCATTTCTAAACCAGCGGCCTTATTACAAAAATAAGAAATATCAAATCCGTCAATGTTAGCAGTCTGCTTCGGCTCTGAAGAAACACGGCCCATCTCATTCTGCTTCAGGCCTTCCTCAGTCCGCTTCGATTGTCGGTGAATGCGGCCCGTTCCAACACCATCCCTTCCTGCGGGCGAGTCCAGAACGTAGAGCCCATGGAAACTTCTTCCAAAAACCTCAGTCGTCGCGGTCAACAGGTCCTGAAGAAGACATTCGCCACCGTGAAAAATCAAAGAACAATCACCACTCTCAGTTAGCTTCTTCACAGAGATCAAAGAAAACCGGAACTCCGGCACGAAAAGAACATCCCTGAGGAGCAAACGCTTATTCACCCTAACATCACCCATCAGATTCACATTATGTGGAGTTCCATCCGGTAATATTATACATTTTCCATTTTGTAAGTGATTTAGGGTTTCAAAGTCGGATTTAATGCCAGAAATATGGTCAGTAGACCCTGAATCTATTATCCATTTGCCTTGAAACAAACTACGAGTGCTGGTAAGACTGAATTTGTCAATCGAAATTTGTTTACCTGAAAAATTTGAGTAGCTCAAGTCTTCCGATTTTATTCCCGTAGTAGCGCTGCGAATCATATCTGATATCTGCTGAATTTGTTTTGCGGTGAGACCACCCTCTGAACTAGATGATTCCCCTTGTTGAGTTTCTTCTGATTTAACGTTGTGTGCAAAACCTTTCTTCCTGCGGGCTAGCACGTTTTCTTTGCCATGGAGGTGGAAACATTCTGTTTCGAGATGCCCACTCTTCTTACAGTGAGCACATTGCAATTTTTGATAGCAATTCTCACTCAGGTGACCATTCTTTTTGCAGTAAGTACAACTGAGTTTTCTTCTATCTGTCTCGGTTCTGGTTGTCTCAAATTTAGGGTGTCTGCTTCCCATATCTGTATGCTTAACCAGTTGAATTTGCATGTGACTGTAGAAAGATGTACTGTCCTCATTTGTAATCAGTCCACCCCTCTGTTCTTCTTCCTGTATAACCAAAGAAAAAGCTTTCTCCAAATCCGGTGGGGTGTCCATTGCTAGAATCTGTCCTCTGATGGACAAATACCGCCTGTTAAGCCCCATCAGAAAATGCACAAGCTTGTCCTCTTCATCTGCCTTGCGTATTGACTTGTTAATGTTGCAAGTGCAGTTGTTGCAAGTACACTGCTGCATGGGTTTTGCTTGTTCTAACTCACCCCACACTGTTTTCAATTTGTTAAAATATTCTGAGACTGATAAATCATCCTGTTTAACCTCTGTCAAATCCTTTTTTAATGTATGAACTATGGCAAGATTAGAATGCTGGTACCTGCGACAGAGGGTGTCCCATATCTCCTTGGGATCATCCACATACCTCACGCTCTGTAGCACGGTGCCTCCAAGAGTGTTTTTGATCCATGAAACCACTAGTGAGTTCGCTCTCTCCCAAGAAGCATGTCGAATACTTTCTGTCTCTGCTGGCTTCTTTACTTTGCCTGTGACAAAAACATATTTGTTCTTGGTTTTCAGAGCTGTGGTCATGTCAAACTTCCATCCAAGGAATCCCGTGCCTTCAAACTTCTGAACGAGACTTAATCCTGGATTTTCCGCCGGATGTACATAGATAGGGTCATTCACATCAATGGAGGAGCTTCCGGTTTCCGCAGAAGGATTTTCTCCATCCTTCCCTTTCCCAGTGCCTCCTGTCATTGCCGCAAGGGTTGTAGCAGCCCTAGCCTCCCTATAGCTCTGATACCATCTTAGAATTTAGTGTTTGTGTGATGTATGTAGCAAGAAATAATTGTGAAGGTGTATGTAACGAGGAAAGGGTTGTATGCTCTCTGTGTGTGAACATGTAAACAGATGTAAACTGCCGTAAACTTGTATATATTCAGATTGAGTTTTACAAGCCTATTAGCGTGTATATATATATATATATATGCTAACTAAAGATAAAACTGTTATGCTAAATATACTCTAAGAATCTAAACTACCCAAGAATAAACCAAACAGAATCATAAAGATAAATTAGACAAAACAAACTTAAATAAACATGCTTAAACATAAACGGGCCAGATAAGCCCAAAACTAATATAAACTCCAATAGTCATTCAGAAGAAAATTGTTTTCAAAAGCATGGATTTCTGGGGAAAACTCTTTGTAAACATTGCGAGAAGCAAGGTCACACTAAGGAGAACTGTTTTGCCAAAATCGGTTATCCAGCTGGTTGGAAGTTTGGCAAAAACAAGAAAGTGGTAGCTAATCCGGTAAATGAGAATCATGATAATTCTGTGGAAGAAACTGTTAGCGATCAGTCTGGAAAGGTTATAAGCCAGGAACAAATCAATCTTCTCATCAACTATCTGCAGAATATGTCATCAGTTAACAGACCAGTCAATTGTCACTTCGCATGTATGGAATCTACTTTATTGTCTTAGTGCTAATATTAGCAGAGATAGTAGAGTAGAAAATACTTGTGGTAGATGGATTATAGACACTGGTGCGACTGATCACTTGAGTGGAGACAGAAATTTTTTTTCTGATATCAGTGATAATCCTCATGAATAGACAGTTTGTATGCCGGATGGGAGAATTCAGCGTATTGAGTTTGTTGGTAAAGTTCATTTGGGAGGAAAGTATTATCTCCCTAATGTTCTTCTAGTACCAAGCTTTAAATACAATCTTCTATCAGTGAGCAGATTTGTTGCACAGAATAATTGTCAGGTTCTCTTTGATGACACGCTTTGTGAACTACAAGACCAGATATCCAAGGTTAAGAGTGTCATAGGCAGAAAGGAGAAGGGATTATATTGGCTCGACACTGAAGCTCTTGGAGAATTCTTCGATAAAATTCCAAGACAGCAGTAGATTGTTTGTAGTTTTTCAGTAGGAAATAAAGCTCTGTATTGGCATAGAAGGCTTGGTCACACACCTTTACGAAATCTTGTATCTCTAGGACTGATAAATGATAGAGATGTTTGTTCAGATTTCGTTTGTGAAGATTGTAACAAAGCCAAAGGACATAGGCTCTCTTTTCCTCGATCAGACTCAATAAGTAAAGATTGTTTCGATATTTTACATATTGATGTCTGGGGGCCACTGTCCACTCCTACTCATGATGGTTTTCACTACTTCATTAGTATTGTCGATGATAGAAGCAGATGCTTGTGGACGAAATTGTTGAAACATAAATCAGACTCCTTTGATTGCATTAAAGACTTTCTTGCGTTAATTGAGCGACAGTTTTCAAAGAAAGTTAAGATTCTCAGGTCTGATAACGCATACGAGTTGGGTGCTTCTAAAGAAGGAATGCATTTTTTTCAACAACAAGGAATTATCCATCAAAGGACCTGCCCCCATACTCCTCATCAGAATGGGCGAGTAGAAAGAAAGCACCGTCATATTTTAGACACTGCTCGTGCTCTATTCTTCCAAAGTGGAGTTCCTATGAAGTACTGGGGAGAAGCAATTCAGTTTGCAACTTTTGTCATTAACAGAATTCCCTCTGTTATTCTTTCAGGCCAATCCCCTTATGAATTTCTTTATGGAAAAACACCAGATTTTGATTATCTACGCACGTTTGAACGTTTGGACGTTTGGATTTTGTAGCTGTGGTGAAGCCACACAAACATAAGTTTGAAGAAAGGGCGATGAAATGTGTGTATCTAGGGCCTAGTTTGCTAAGCAAGGGACACACGTTATTAAGAATGTCTAATAAGAAGATTATCCACAGTCGCGATGTAAAGTTCCATGAATCTTGTTTTCCTTTTAAGGAACAGCTGTCTGCATTAGAAGATTTTGTCTTATTTCCTAACACATCTACAGACGGTTTTTCTGATTCTGATGACGGTGTTTATTATATTAATACTCCCGTGGAGGAAATAAGAGAAATGGATGGTACTACATTACAGACAGATCGTGGTCCTTTACACTCTTCTATTCAGCAGATGACAGAAATAGTTTCTAAGGAAGAACAGATTCCTTCTCATGAAGGAGTTGCTGTGTCAGAAACTGTTCCCCCCAGAGAGGAAGTTACAGATGTAATCCCTGTTTTACCCATAAGAAGATCTGCCCACACACATAATCCACCATCTCATCTTCGAGATTATTTTGTAGGCCATTCAGCTACTTCTTTACCACCAGAAGAGATCTTAACAGAGTTGTTGGCTACGCGTTTGAACTTTGTTGATCAACCGATTCCAAACAGTCTTGCTCTTTGTTCCCTCACTGATGTCCTTGCTTCCCCTAATGTCTTGATGGCACCCTCGACAATCAGTTTCACTGGTGTCAGTACTACTACATCATCAATTTTATCTGAGCCTAGCTCTTATCAGGAGGCCATTTACTATCTAGAATGGCGAAAAGCTATGCAGTTGGAGCTCGATGCTTTGCGTCGCAATCATACTTGGGACATTGTCCCTCTTCCTAAGGGAGCTAAGCCCATCAGCTGTAAATGGGTATATAAAGTGAAATTAAAAGCCGACGGGACGTTGGAACGTTACAAAACCCGTCTGGTCGTTCGAGGATTTACTCAGAAGTACGGGGTGGACTATTCAGAGACATTCTCTCCGGTAGTAAAGATGACGACTGTGAGAACCCTAATTGCAGTGGCGATTAAAAAGGGGTGGCATTTACATCAGTTGGATGTAAATAACGCCTTTCTTCATGGCGATTTACACGAGAACATTTATATGCGAGTGCCTCAAGGTTTGAGAGTCAGTGAAGGAAATCGAGTCTGTCATTTGAAGCGTTCTTTATACGGGCTTAAGCAGGCTTCCAGGCAGTGGTATGCCAAACTCGCCACATTTCTTCGATCTAAAGGGTTCGTTAGCTCTTATAATGACTATTTGTTGTTCAGTAAGCATGATTCCGGGCTTGTTATTCATGTTGGTGTTTATGTCGATGATCTTGTTGTGTGTGGGAACAATGACATTGGCTTCCAGGATCTGAAAGAGAGTCTTCATTCTGAATTTCAGATCAAGGACCTTGGTGGATTATGCTATTTTCTCGGAATGGAATTTCTCAAAACTTCTGGTGGGATGATTGTTACACAGCGAAAGTATAGCAAGCAACTTCTTGAGGAATTTCGGGTCCTTGACAGTCTGGCTGTTGCAAGCCCTCTTGAAATAGGCTTGAAACTTCTCCCAGGTGATAGTACTCCCTTTCCCGATATTGAGCAGTATCGCCGCATCATTGGGAAGCTGAATTACCTGACGCACACAAGGCCAGATTTATGCTTCAGTGTACAGCTTCTTAGTCAGTTCTTGAACAAACCTTGTGTCAGTCATTATAATGCTGCTCTTCACGTTCTGCGGTTTGTGAAAGGCATTATTGAAACAGGAATTCTGCTTAACAATTCTCCTTTACAGCAGCTTCTTGCCTTTTGCGATTCTGATTGGGCCTCTTGCCCTGTTTCACGACGATCAGTAAGTGGCTATTACATCCAGCTTGGCGGGTCTCCTATATCTTGGAAGTTGAAGAAACAGCCCTGTGTTTCCTTGTCCTCCGTAGAAGCTGAGTACAGATCTCTGCGCTAAAGCAGAGTTAGCATGGTTGAGTAGGTTGCTTCAGGAGCTTGGGGTGCCGGATAACATTCCCATTCCTGTTAAATGTGACAACAGGGCTGCTGTTTTTATTGCTCGTAACCCAGTTCTCCATGAAAGAACTAAACATATTGAAGTCGACTGTCACTATGTTCGGGATCAGCTGCAGCAGGGTTTGATTACCGTGTCTCACATTCCTAGCTCATTTCAGTTGGCTGATATGTTAACTAAATCTCTCCCTGGCAAGCAATATCGAGCTCATTATCCATCAATGGGGATTTCCAGTCTCTAAACTCTTCTTGCAAGTCAAGAATGGATTCTCACCATTCTTGTCTTGTGTGGGTGGGGGGGGGGGGGGGGTTATGATATTATATCTCGTTTATGCTTTATATAATAAAAGTTGTTTCCTGTTATATTTTGGAGAGTTCTACTTCTTAGTCTCTGATAGTTTATGTTTTAAATAATAGTTCTCTTATCCTCGTGTTTAGTCGCATATATAAATACTTAGCATGCTCCTGTTCACTCTGTACTAAAAAAAGAGAGAATGAATAAACATCTCGACGGTTTTCATTGAAGTTTCTTTCCTCTTGCTCGTCATGTATCTCCTACTTTCTGACTGAATTTCACACATCATGACCTCATATAGCCCTGATTGTGAGAAGTGTTAGGAAAATAACCTCAGTGGTTATAACCATAGCAATAGTAATCTATATATAAGTGTACAAGAGTGAGTAAGCACTACTTTAGGGAATACAATTAGTATATATATATATATTAATAGCCCCCGCAGTCGAAGCCGGATGTGCCTAGAGGCAGAGACTATTCCTAAACTCTATGAACAACTGTGCCAGGTACAATTTTGCCGGATAGGAAGACCCGGCAAAGGGATGAGAACAGAAATACAAACGAGAATTAGAGTGAGAGAATATGGAAATTACTTGTATATTGTTGTGTCTTCTAGTTACAATCCCTCCCCTTATATAACAGTAATTAATAATCTATCGATTCAAATAACAAATCTATGTAGTTGATGTAAATAGATAAATATCTAAACAATATCTAAATAATATATTTTTTTTGATAAGTATCTAAATAATATATATCTAAACTACTCTCTTTATTGCTAACTCAATTACTAAAGATAAAACTACTCAAATAATGAAGGTAAAACTAAATATACTCTTGTAAGTGTTCCGAAGATCTCTTTGTACGGGCCGGCCTATCTGATGACCCACGTGTGTCGGTCACATTCCTCCCGTCTTCGAAAGTGACCTTGTCCTCAAGGTCGAAGTCAGGGAAATCACACTGCAAAATTTCTGTCGGTCACATCTATGTATCTATAAACTTGAGTGCAACATCCTTGAAGCTTAACTATATAACCAGTTATATTACTTTAAGGGTTTATAATACCCTTATTGTTTGTAATATTTTTACAAAGTAATGAATATAATGTACACATTGTTCGTCTACATTTCTCTCTTTCTTATAATTGCATTGCTCAATTTTTAAATTTTATGTTAACAAATTTACAGAAATAAAAACAACATAATAATTATAAAGTTGACAGAGAATAATATGATACTATAAATGTGATACACAAAATCTTTGACTCTAGAAAAAACTAAATTGACCTATAGAGGTTTTGGAGGCTAGTAGTGTCTCAATCTTTAGGTCTAAAATGCAAGTTATTTATTAGGGTTCAACTATTATTAACCTTTTGTTTTTGTTATTTATAATCACAAAGTTAAGGGTTGACTTTTTACCTAAAAAATATGAATTGATTAAGCAATGCTATGGTTTATCACGACTTGAATATATAAAGTATGTTTTTTAGTTTGTGAATTACTTATACTCTCAATATTTTTGTACATTAAATTTTTTTTATGATTTATTATAGTTTATTTGTAAAAAATTAAGTTAATGTTGGTTATTCTCTTGTAAAAGTTAATAAAGTGTCAAATTATCAATAATATCATCCTTACAACTCTTATTATAGGTTTAAAATAAATTCATTAGTTATTTATCCTGAAGAAGTAGCTTCCAAAAATGATAAAAATCATCTCATAGAAAAAAAAAGCAATAAAATTACAATGACATGCATCATCATTAAAATTAAATTATTTTACTTATTTGAAAATAAAATAAAATATTAAAAAATCTATATATATATATATTATAATAAGATTATAATCAATAATACTTTTATATGTAGAGAAATTTAAAGTACAAATTAAAATCATACAAGATAAAGTGATGCACTGTTTTCAAATCACTCATATTCCATTTATATCTCTATGTTTCTTGTCAAAATGTCGGTTTGCCTAATATAACTCATCTACCCATGCCAAGCTTGCCAACTCGTCTACCCACACTTATCGGTCAGAGTAGAGAAAATTAAAATAAATGAAAGGTCCAAATTTCGTTTGTCGATGACGAAAGTCTGGTGTCATTGACTAGACCTGGTAATTTGGGTCGGGTTGATATCAATCCTAACCCAACCCATTTAAAATATCATCAACCCATGCCCAACCTAAAAATGGATGGTCAGAAAATCATGACCCTAACCCAACCCGTTTAAAATCCTTCAACCCTAACCCAACCCACCCAACCCATTTTTTAAGCATACAATAATTTAGACGGATTAGGAGTAGACTTTAATAAAAAAATACAAAAACATTCAGTGCTAACTAATTAGGATGAAACAAAAGGAAGATAAGTAATCTTGCTTGATCGACCCAACTTTAAACGAATTTGATGTTATGCAAAGAATGTAAAAGTACTACACCAATTTCCCATGAATAGAATAACACGTACTTTTTCCATAAGTTTATATTTATCAATCAGAGCATAAAGCTCTACCACTGTTGGGGAGGAATCCTATCTAGATATGCACATGATCCTAGTGCCCTTAATAAAGAGGGAACGAAAATGAAAATCTTCATTATGCATTAGAGAAATATACTAAAGACAAATCTTCTAAAGTTAGAAATAATTTATAAACTGAGAGCTCAAAGCCTCAAACTATGACTAATAGTTTTAAAAATAATTACACCTGTTTAAAATGAGTGCTCATGCATGAGAAAAGTAAAATCACAATCACTTAATCGTTACCAAAAGTTGAGGAACTTCTATGCAGCACGATATCCGTATTGTTGGCTTCAGAATTCACTAAGAGGTCTATAATCAAGATCCTACTTACAAAAAATACATATCACCTACTTTTGTTCACCATTCTAGAAAATCTAAACATACATATGTTCTTAAGAACAACTATGGCATTGAGAATAAGAAAAACAAACCCTGGGCAGAGATGAAGAGCGACATAGACATGAACAACGACGTAGAGAAGAAAAATGGATGTGAGTCTACAAGATGAGAGTATTTGAGTTTTCAACATTATGTTAAGGTCTGGTTGGGCCCTTTGTTTGATATGCAGCTGGTTAGGCCATTTGTTTAGTTAAAAGTATGTGATATTATTAAAGGTGGGATAGTCCAACTGCACTTGAGCTTAAGGTTAAGGTATAGTTTCATCTGAAAATAATATATATATAATTGTGAATTAATTATTGACAAATATATTTTCGGGTTTCGGGTTGGGTCATGGGTTATGATCTCTACCCTAACCCAACCCACAAAATTAGCTTATTACCCTAACCCAACCCAAAAAGTAGATGGGTCAATAATCAAGTCCCTAACCCGCAAAAATATGGATTGGGTTCGGGTTGGGTTTCGGGTTGGGTCAAAATTGCCAGGTCTACCGTGACAGTGCCCGTGGCGCTTTTTCTATTATTTAAACACCGTGTACCGATTTACTTAATTAGTAGAAAGATTAGTTTTGTCTTCCTTTGTTTTGCTGTGCTGTGAGATGGTACAATTATGACGATGCCAGAATTCTGGTTTTTTGGTGAGAGCAAAGAAAAAAACCAATCCCATCAACTTGTGTGATATCCGTTATGAAATTTTCATTTTCCCCAAATCTAAATGTTTACAATCAAGGCTTCAACCAAATCAACTCAACTCATGTTTCATATCAATTTGAAAGATTTACAGCACGTGGATAAATTGAGCAGTAAACAATTAAGGAGACCAGTATCAAGGCATTTGTGCTATTTCTTTCCTTCCCACGGCGAACCTTGAACGTGCTACGGCTAGCTTGGGCCCCGAGCTGCATGACAGTTTCTCTTTCTGCATATGTTCGTCAAACAGATCGAATCGGTGTAGGATAAAGTAGGATGAACATATAATTCCCACCTATCTATGGGCTTGTGAGGTTTACAGCGAATTGATCGACAACCAGAGTAAGAAAGAAAGAGCATTATAGAACCGAAGAAAGTTGATACAGAGTGTATGTGCATATATGTCTATATATCTATGCGAGTATATCAGTATATATACTATTCTACTGTACCGTATTTGTATCTAGGTATATGCTAAGTGTGTCTGGGTATGTACATACGTATATGAGTGAATACATATATAACCCAGCTACTATATATACTCTAATACACCCCCTCAAAGCTTACAACTTGTGTACAAGTTTAAGTTTTATTGTTACTGGAACATAGGCCAATCTGTTGCAGCGTCTGGTTTAAGTTTTGCTGTTACTGGAACATAGGCCAATTTGTTGCAGCGTCTGCTTGTATGTCTTGCCTGTCAAACCCTTGGTCATAACATCCGCCCCCTGCTCTGCACTAGATATATACTAGACTTGAATGAGTCCCTCTTGAAGCTTCTCCCGAATAAAGTGACAATCCAATTCTATGTGTTTTGTCCTCTCGTGGGAGACCGGATTGTGTGCTATGTGGATAGCAGCGAGATTGTCACAGCGTACTGGAATGGGATTGAGGTCTGTGATTCCTATCTCATGCAGGAGTCGACTGAGCCAGCTTAGTTCACCCGTGACCTGTCGCAAGGCTCTGTACTCAGCCTCTGCAGAAGGCAAAGCAACTCAAACTTGTTTTTTTTTTTTTTATTTCCAGCTTAGAGGGCAGCTTCCCAACATGATGTAATAACCTGAAACAGATCGCCTCGTGATAGGGCATAAGGCCCGGTCAGAATCACAAAAAGCTTGCAAAACATAAGTAGCTTCATTGTTAAAAAATAAACCAAACCCTATAGTTCCCTTGACATATGATAGAGTGTGTTGTGCATCTTTCAAGTGTTCTGTGGTGGGGTCTTGAAGAAACTGACTGAGGTACTGGATGCTGTATGCAAGATCTGGCCTTGTATTTGTGAGGAAGTTTAACTTCCCTACAAGTCTCCGGTAATGGGTTGGATCTTCCAAGGGTGTTTCTGAGTCCTTGTATAGCTTCAAATTAACCTGCAGAGGAGAAACAGAAGCGCAGAAATCCAACATACCAAATTCTTCTAGTATTTCCTTTGCGTATTTTCTTTGGGTCATGATGAGACCCTTTTTTGTTTCAAGAAATTCCATACCTAGAAAGAACTTTAATCTTCCTAAGTCTTTAATTTGAAATTCTTTGTCTAGTTTCTGTTTTAAGCTATGAATCTCTTTCTGGTCATTCCCAATCACTAGGATATCATCTACATAGATTCCCAACAAGGTAGTTTTGTGACCCACTTTTTTCATGAAAAGAGAATAATCATTGAGAGAGTGAGTAAAACCAAGCTTGAGAAGGAAGGTACCTAGTTTATCATACCTTTGGCGAGAGGCCTGTTTTAAACCACAAAGAGATTTTTGAAGTTTTGCAAACCTTTTTCTCATCTTCAACTATTAGACCTTCAGGAACTTTCATATACACATCCTCATGTAGGTCACCATGCAAGAAAGCATTATTGACATCTAGATGGTCTAAAATCCAATTCCTTTTTACAGCAAGAATTATGAGAGCTCTCACCATGGTCATCTTGACTACTGGTGAGAAGGTTTCTTCATAATCCAAACCATACCTTTGAGTGAATCCACGAACAACAAGTCTGGCCTTAAATCGTTCTAAGGTGCCATCAGGTTTAAGTTTAGTTTTGTAAACCCATTTACAACTTATGGGTTTCTTCCCTTTTGGGAGGTCAACAATGGTCCAAGTCTTATTGTTTTCTAGAGCTTGGAACTCCTCTTTCATGGCTTGTGTCCACCTAGGATCTTTGCTGGCATCTTTGTAGTTTTTTAGGTTCACGCACTAGTAGAAAAAATATCTGCTGTACGGAGATTTTCAATTTGGTCAAGAATTCTAGCATCTAGGGTACAGGACAGGATGGTTTTGTTTGGTAAAATATCTGTCAGAGTGTTAAAACAAGAAAAATAAAGATTGTTTTGATTGTCTTTGTTTCCCTGAAGTCTGTTGTTCAAGACAGCGGAGAAGGGATCCATTTCATAGAGAGAAGAAGAGCATATATAATCCTGTAATCTAATAGGTTGATTGTGGATTCTGGAAGACTGCCTCAAGTTTATTTCCTTTTCATGATTTTCTGGTTTCTCAGGACTGTTTTCTACATTGATTTCATCAGTGTAAGTGTGTTTTTCTACATCATTCTGATTGTTATGACTTGTGGAGGTGGTTTCTAGAGTTTTTGATGAGTTATCAGGTTGGTTATCACTCTGGTTATGATCTAGGTTCCTATTTGTAACACCCCCTGAACTATTATTTTTCTGTTTTCTTTTGTTGTCAAGTAGTTGGTAGTTTAGAAAATTAGGATCAGAGGGGAGAATGTCAGGTAAGGAAAAATCAGTAGAAGCAACGTCGGGGAAAAAAGTATCATCAATGTTATCATGCCACAAACTTTTCCATTCTTTATCTTTTAGAGGGAAAGTATTCTCAAAGAAGGTAACATCTCTACTTACCTTGATCTCTCCTGTTTCAATATTTAAGACCTTAAAACCTTTTGTGTTACTGTTGTTCCCTATGTAAACACATGTAGTGGATCTAGGATCCAACTTGCCCCTATTTGGATCAATATTGGTGACAAAACAGAGGCATCCAAAGGCTTTTATATATTCATACTGAGGTGGTTTATCATAAATGCCTTCATAAGGAGTTCTAAACTCTATGACTTTAGTGGGAATCCTATTAATTATGAAAGTAGCATGTTGAACAGCGTGCCCCCAATGGTGATTTTCCAACCCTTATTGATATAAAAAAGCTCTTGTGATTTCCATCAAATGACCTTGTTTTCTCTCCACAACCCCATTTTGTTGGGGTGTGTGGGAGCAACTGGTTTGGTGTATTATTCCTCTATCTTTGAAAAACTGAATACCCTCATTAGAACTACCCAGCTCTTTTGCATTATCAGATCTAAAGATTTTGATCTGCTTGTTAAATTGCCTTTCAATAAGGCTTATGAAATCAATGATTCGTGCCATAGCTTCATCTTTATTTCTTAGAAGAATAACCCATGTAGCTCTTGTACAATCATCAACAATGGTCATAAAATATTTATGATCATCAAGTGAGTTTATACGCATTGGGCCACATACATCACAATGAATCATGTCAAAAGTAGCAACACTCTTTATTTCAGAATTGAGAAAACTTAATTGTTTCCCTTTTGCCTTGAAACATGTAGTACATGGAAGAATGCCATTACTATTTAACCCTTGCACTAAGTTCATTCTAGACAATTTTTTTCATAGGTATATGCCCTAACCTATAGTGCCAAAGAATGGCTTCTTTCTCCACTTTCTTGTTATGTACATTAAGACGGGCATTTAATCCAATAGTTGAACCTAATCTCTTATTTCTCAGGTAATTTCGCAGGGCAGACATGTCCAGGAAATATAAGCCATCAGATTCTTTTCCTATTTTAACTTCCACGCCATTATCACAGTCCTGCAACACACATAATTTTTCACCAAAGATTATAGGTTTACCTAGCTGTTGAACTAACCTTTTTACTAAAAGCATATTAAATAGAAAGTTAGGAAGCATAACATTTGTCAGAGAAAACACATCATCAACGTCTTCTCCTATGCTTTCTATGTGTTGTTTGTGGCCATCAGGTAATGTAATGAATCTGTTGTTTTCAGAATTTTTGCATTTCTGCACAAGGTTTCTACCGCCACTAATATGTTCTGTAGCACCCATATCGATAATCCAGGATCTTTCTCACTCACGATTCGTAATACTATAATTCGAAAAAGAATTATGAGAGAAGCTTAGGGTTAGAGTATGAGTACCAGAAAAATTCCCAAAAATGGATTGATGGTTGTTGGTGTTCTTGTCCTTCTTGCTCTAAAGGAGATAGATGAGTTGATTTATTTATTCTGTGCTTAAATTGTTTGTGGTGCTCTTCAACTCTACCTCCTTTCCCTTGTGGCTTTCTTCTAGGACTGATTCTGCCATATCTAATGTGGGTTGTTTTCCTTTGTCGTTGGGAAACCCCACTAACCACCAACACTCTGAACGATTGTGCCCTAATTTTGCATAATTTGTGCATTTTTTAACGTATTTCTTGTTTCCCGTAGTGCCAGTGGCTGGTCCTTTCTTGTTTCCAAATCTTGGGTTAACCTTCTGTTTATTTCCACCATAATCAACACTCTTGCTCCCCAGCGCTACGGTGTCAGGATTAGGTTGTCTGGCGCTTGAATTCATGTTCTGCCTCTCATCTTGTATTACCAGCGAGTGCGCTTGTTCGAGAGTTGGCAGAGGTTTCATGAGCAGAATACTACTCTTTGTCGCCTTGAAATCGTCATTTAATCTGTCAAGAAACTTCATCAACTGGTCTTGAGCTTTCTGTTCAACGAGTCCTTTCGAGGCATCGCAAGTACATTTAGGGGTTTTGCGAATTGCATTGAGTTTATCCCACAATTTCTTCAGGTTGGTGAAGTAAGTGCTTACATTGTCTGTTCCTTGCCTAAAACCACTGATTTCTTGTTGGAGACCAAAGATTTCTGGTCCGTTGGCGACTTCAAATCTACTGCACAGATCTGCCCAAATTTCTCTCGCTGTCTCGCAGTAGAAGACGGACTCTGCAGTATCCTTTTCCAGCGAAGTCAAGAGCCATCTCATGACGGTATTGTTGGCCCTCTCCCATAGCGAATAACGTTCTGAGGTTACATCTGGTTTGACTACGGTTCCCGTCACAAGACCAAACTTGTTCTTGCCTTTTAGGGCTATGGTGGCCGCCCATTTCCAAGCTTCAAAACTGATTCCAATGAACTTTGGGATAGAAGTGTGGTCCGAAGGATGTAGATACAACGGGTCGGTGAGATCCAAGATCGTAGATACATCGTTGCTTCTTGAACTGGCTTCATCATCAGAAATCTCATTCTCCGGTTTTTCCTCTTTTGGTTTATCGTTCTTGGTTGAATCTTCGATTGCCGCCATTTTATGCGGAAGTGAAATTTGGATGTAATCGCTCTGATACCATGTGAGGTTTACAGCGAATTTGTAACGCCCCTATTTACAATAAATACAGCGGAATATAAAATCTCTACTGGCGTTTACAGACCATCGGGTTCCAAACACCCGGCACCAAACCTCACCAATTACAACTTACAAAATTACAAAAGCTACGGTCTGAACTCGAGAAAAACAACATAACATAACTACTAGTAAAATAGAGTAACTCTCCACAATTCCTAATTCCCATCCCAATCACTCATGCTCTTCGTGGCCACCTGTATAAACAATTTATACCTGCAAGATGAAACCAAGCAGCCCACCCCGGGAGGGGTAAGTCAGTTCCCTGGAATGGAACTGGTACAATTCTCCAAAGCAATCTTTAAAACATAACTCTTCAAAATAAACAGTAACTTGAAATTAAACTCTTGAAAGTAAAACAGGGAAACAAGGCACTTTAAAATCATCAAGTCAAAGATAACAAGTTAAGGATAAAGATAAATAATAGGAAGGTAAAGTTAGTCAATCCAAAACCACACCATGAGTTAGTGAACATCCAGTACTCAAGTTAGAATCAATTCCAGTTAGGAGTAGAAAGTCTCAGATAGTCATAAAGGACTAGGAATGAAAAGATAAATCCAAGAACCAATAACTCAAGAGTGGAATAAAACCAATTGGGAGAGATGGCCCCCACCGCCAGATATAAATGTCCGTATGGACGAGGGATATACAGCCCCCTGCTGTCAGATTAAAGATGTCCCGGTGGGCGAGGGATTCACAGCCCCCTGCTGTCAAATATAAATGCCCCTATGGGCGAGGGATATACAACCCCCTGCTGTTACCATTGAAGACGCGCGCACGTCGAAACCTCAAGAACCAGCTCTTGGATGAAACGATATCCAGAGTCAAAAGAAGGATTCACCAAAATTGATCTTTTCCAAATTCCCACCAGATCACTAACTACCTAGAGCAATACCAAAACACTCGGTCCTATAGAGTGCAGAAGCGTAAACCCTAAGCAGTCAATGTCTAATGGAACAACCAAAGAGAAGGAACCAATACCCAAGTGAGTTTCACAGTCAAGGCTCAGTTAGTCACACAAGCTGAGTTAGTCACACAACCATTTCCTTTTAGAAATTCCTCTTAAACTCAATTAGCGTTTTTCGAAAACGTCTCACAAGTCAATCAGCAAAAGTATCCGAGTACGAGAAATCGTACCTGGTATGTGAAGAACAATAAATAACTCGAACAAGTGATTCCCCAATAGTAACCTATAATTAAGGTGTTCCAAGTGTCGATTAGTTGAGGGACTTATAAACTAAACAACCTTCTTTCCTTACTGATTAATAGTTCCAGGTTTACCATTATTCTCTCACAAAGATTTGGGCTTGACTTGTTAACTAAATCCTTTGTTAGGCCCATTTCATTAGTTTGGAACGGTTTAAAATTTATTCCTGAGAGTGGCCCAAACTCTCTTTGAACTATTTAAGTGGGCCTTTGGAGTTCAAAGACTTGGGCTTAGTAAGTTAACCCAAGACCGTGTTAAGCTTATGTTGTATAATTAAACCCTTAAGTTAGTAGTGACTATTTAATTACACACCGATTAAAACCTAAGGTTTATATATATATATATATATATATATATATATATATATATCTACTTATTATAACTATCACAAGGGATATTATCTCCATCATCTATTTTAATGTATTTATACACACACACACACACACACACACTATATATATCTTTATGTATTAAGATTTATCCATAACATTTTTAGGAAATTTTATTGTATTTAATTATGTTTAATATCTTATAGGCATAACCACAACCGATATACAGTTTATAAAATAAGGTGTTTTCCTTTATTTATTTAACATATATAAGTATACCTGTATTAGAATTTAATTAAAACATTCCCTATGTAACTTATTATATTTAAACTATCTTATTAGTACAACCTTTAACTGCATTCCAAGTATGTTTCATAAAGTATTTCTTTTACTATATCTTAGGATACTAGCTCTTATAATATTTGGTTAATATAAGTGTTAATTTATTAGCTCCCCGTTCTACTCTAAGTTACTACTTTATTCCCTTTATATATGTGTAAAAATATATATATATATATTTCCTTAGTTTTAATTAAAAATATTAACTCCCATATAATATAATAAATAAAATGTAGAATAATTAAATTCCTTGATTTAACATAAGTTTCTATTTTAATTCTACTATACAAGTATATATACATATATGTAAATAACTTCACTTCTCTTAAAAGCTAATACCAAAACATTTATAAACTTACTGTTATAAAATGTTAATTTAGTTTCCCATATTCTCCCAGCTTAAAAAAAAAGTTTATTAACAAACCATACTTTAATTTTTGGTTACATTAAAAACCATATATTATAAGTTATTCTTATGAAAAACTCATAAACACAATTTTTAAAACCATTTACCATTGCCCAAAAATTCCCAAATTTAATAACTATAACATTTTAGACATATTATAAAATTTTTATTTAATAAAAATATCTTTTTAAATTATCCAAATAATTCCAGAAAACCCGTAACTTGCAAAAATCATAACTTATGTTTAAAAAATCCAAAACCATAATAATTTACATCAAAATAAACTAGATTTAATAATGAATCTATGGTTAAAATTTCAAGTCAAAATACATTCGGGAAGATATTTAAATTAATTCAACAAGTTAGGGTTATTTACTGGAATTTATAAAAACCTAATCTGAAACGTTTTAATCTCGGCCGTCCGTTTCTTTTAACTACGATCGGACGGCCCTAAACTTCCGAGTTCATCAGCGAATCCAGAACCAACCCCGAGTACTAATTCACAATTTTCTCACAATCTACAGAACCAAATTGAGTGATTCTTGTTCCTATGATTTCGAAATCAAATTACGGTTCCAATGATACTAATTTCGCTAGATATAATGCAGGATTCAATGGTTTTCGAATTCGGTTTCAAAGTTAGGGTTCAAACGGGTTTCCGAAATCAAATCTGTCAAATTCACTCAATCTAAAGCGTAATTGATGCAATTGATTCATGGTTTTGACCGATAATGTAACATAGTTTAGCTAGGTTGAAGGAATTTGAAGAAAACTTACCGGAATTGCAATAACGAAGCAATTTGAATTCGGAATTCTGGAAAGTTTTGAACTTTCGAGCAGTTCACGAGGCCGACTTTGAGGATCTATAACTTGCAGTACAGATCGAGTTAGGCTATGTGTAAGGGCTTAATCTAAAGAAGAAACTTAGCTCTACACAATGATAGCAAGAACTCATCCTAACTCGCAACACACAGAAAGAAATCGAAGCTGGAAGTTGCGAGTTTACCTTGCGTTTTCTGGAAAGAAAACTATGATTTTATGTTGTGACGAATCCGAAACTTTAGACACCTCGTTCTTCCAAATGGTTGGGAATTGGCTTAGGTCATCAACATTAAAGTTTTAGAGGAATTAGAGCTCTTCAAAACGAGCTAAAGAACATGAAATTTGGCTGAGAAACGAAGAAGTTATGGCTAGACAAAGTTACCTGAATTCGAAGGAAAACTGGAAACTGCAGTTTCGGTTCTGCAGGGTGGCTACTTTGGCTCGAATTTCCGGTTGATTTAGGATGAGTTAGTGTTAGTGTGAGTTATGGTTGTTTAGAGGAAGTGTAGGAGAAGACAACAAAGAAGACGACACTCAAAAATTCCAAAATATGAGAAAGTTATGAAGGTCACAAGATAGGGCAAAAACTGGTTTCTGTTACCGGAAATATAGGAGATAAAACGGTAAGTGTTGGGCGACCCGTGACAGTGTGACACGTGACATTACTTCAAATTTTTGGCTCTAAACTTCAATCTATCATAACTTTAGCTAGGATGATCCGTTTTTGACGTTCTTTTTATCGATCTTCATGGTTTTCCTTAACCTATTTATTGGTATAGGTTTCATGGACTGGTTTGACCATTCTCAAAAAGTCAACCCTAGCAAGGCTTAATAAGCTTTAAGGTTTCAAGGATTTTATATTGACTTTTATGTTCCAAATCAATGCTCCCAATATTTCTAAAATCTTTATAATATAATTGGAGTGTTTAGAAATTTTCCCAAGATTTATCGACTTATAAATCTTATTATTAAATTCATAATACTATATAATAATATATAATAATTAAATATTTTATTGTATTCTTTAGGGTTAAATAGGAGAAATCCCCTAAATAAATTTTCATAATTCTATATAATAATTTAATATTTAATAGTATTATTTAAGTTTTAATAAAAGAAATCCCCTAAATTAATTTAAATTAATTTAGGGGTATTTCAGTATATCCCCCTTAAAAGAAACTTTGCCTAGAAGTTTAAAAATCAACTAATAGGCACTCACACCGCTTCGGGTGTGCTGGGACAATAATAATTCCAATGAAATTCCATACCAATCCAATCCTTTATTCCATCCATTTCCATGACAACATTCCACTCGAGATTACTCAAAATCAAAACCAACCACGATATACCAAGACATAGCATGATGAAAATCAACAGTCACCTACTGTGTCATAATGTAAAACCAAGCGCATACAAACACCTCACATTCTGCTAATAAGGCAACATGGCATAATCTGGATGAGGTGACGAAGGAAGAGTATGCCAGTATATCCCCCTTAAAAGAGCTAAGGTACGCCTTCGTACCGCTACTAACGACACATTCAAAGAATTCAACACCTTATTAACCAGCTTTGTTGTAAATTTTATTGCACCGTTGATTTTATCTGCGATCGATATATATATCTGTATCTCTTGTTTGTTTTGTATTTGTATTTTCTTAACTGTTATAAAATTTTATCTTATGATTATTATCCATTCATTTTATGACTGATACGAATTATATGTCCATTATATGTTCATTTTATCATATCAATTATATTAACAAGTTACAACTCAGGTGTAACACACTTGAGTAGTTTAAAATAATATTTCAGATCATTTAATAATCCGAGATAATCTTTCAAAATTATCTTCAAGGGTTTATTAGCCAACCATATGTTAAAACTTTATAAAATAAATATTTTCTGTGACTTTCAAGTTTCAATTGTTTTTTATAATTACTATAGTATTTTAGACGAACCATTAAGTATTTACTTCATAAAATTTACTTATTATATATTTACATAATTTCACACAAGGCAGAGTTTTAGGAAGTTCTTATTAATTATAATGTAGCTCTGTAACACCCCATCCAACAACATATACATAACAACATTCTGCAGCGGAAAGTATACTATTTCACATGACTTAACTCATTGGTGTTACACGCCGTTAACCACCCACGTGGCTAACAAGGCTATTACATTAACATTGTACCGGTCTGATGGACTAGATTTCCCGAGCAACTGTACATTACTATACCCTTTTATTAACAACAACCAACATACAAAAGCCTTCCAACTGTACCGAGTATTTACATATTGATGCCGACAACAGTTTCGGTCTTACTACACCTACTGTATATATACAACTTAAATGATTACCCATGTACAACGACTACCCCGTCCTACTCTCGAACGGCTTCCAGCTCCTTGAACCTGAAATAGGAAAAGAAGAGAAAGGGTGGCCCCCAAGGGGCTCAGCACCTTTGCTGGTATGGTAATCCCGCAGCCCACATGCTACCGGGCCACGCACAACTAATTGTCGTCTTAGCATGCAATTGATTATATTTATATCATGCATGCAACTGTAAACACACAACATATATCATTTCGCCTCTATGGGCTCAACAAACGGATAGCACATCCTTACTTGATAAGTCACTCATGGTATTCATTATCCCTAGAGTGATTCTCCTCTAATGGAGCTACTTCCTTAATAGACGACAACTACCCATTAATCGGGTTATCCTTAAATGCCTCTTATGACAAACTGGGATTCATATCCATGATCCACATACTCCACAGTTTACAACATATACATACACTACATAACAACACTAAACAACACCTTTCACGTTTCCACGAGCACATAAAAACACCGCAATAGAAATTGCATTATATCAACAACACATAACATAACGTGAGCGGTTCTCTTAGGAACCGACCCAAACATTGATAATTCACTGGTGAGCCTAGAGAATGATGTCACCCTCATGATAAGCTCGTTATACAACAACAACAACACTCATTACCGTCCTAATAGTCGGACGAGTAACTTAAGTTAAGATGGTTCGGGTTTGGAGGCCCGAACACACCACACAAACACATGTTTCCCCCTAAACCGATCTTAAGTCAGAATAGCTAAGCTTTGGAATAAGCTAATGGGAGATCATAACCCGTGAGGGAAACAACCATAACAAAGAGAAGGGTAAGGCTAAGAAGGATACCCTCTCCCAAACAACGCGCGACCGGCCAAACCGGATTCCTCACCACTGTTAGTACATACTTACTTTAGATATTAGTTAGAACCCCACTATGGAGTCTATCATAACCATACATCATACAGTATTACAACTGGGTTAAACACACAAGGGAGATCCCTACATTCACATACACATATCACACAATTAACACACGCATAGCCGTGGTTAGTACGTCCCATGGTTCGGGTCGTTTACTCCAAATACCGAACTCTCATGTGATCCTAGACTCAGTTAACTAAGGTTAACACTTCCGAGGTTAAATGGTATCGGAGTTGTACACGCCACATAAATGAATTACTGTAAACTCATTACATGTTTAATCTTACAACGTGGCAAACATACAGAAAAACACATTGGCATACAAGCCGGTGTAATCCGGTAGGACACAGGTTGCAAGAAAACCATACCTGACACCACGGTCCACTATATTGTGTCCTCCTAGTTTCCTCGAACAAATCCCGTACAACTGGTAACATCACAATTACTTTCATTAACATTGGAGTAACATGCTTGTTTAACGTCTAATGCGCCCATAGTTACCCCGTCATCCCGTTATATTTAATTTTACACTTGTGATCTTAAGTTCACAACTCTCACATCAAACCTAACATTTGTTTACACACTTTAAGACCTTTACATGTCACCAAACAAGGCCTAAACATCATCTAAAACCATTACCATTCAATCCCCCATCATTAGGAGCCTTAAACAAATTTTTTTCTTCATCTCTGGTCTGGACCGCCCCTCTGGGGCGGTCCCAGGGGCGGTCCACAACAGATGCTACACGTTTGTTTTTTTTTTCACTTCTCTGCACTGGACCTCCCCACAGGGGCGGTCCGTAGGGGCGGTCCACTGCAGAACCAATTTTCTAATTTGCTTTTCTCCTCTTTCTGAACTCCAAATTCATCCCAATTTTTTCCTATGCTTTACACATGTTCTCCCACATGTTTTAACATCTTTTGGGCACACTTAAACCCTCTCGAAACATCCCAAAAATTCCTTAAACTTTTACTCAACTTTTACTAAGTCCTTAACACTTAGAACATTTTTTTTTCTTACACTTGTAACTTGTATTCTTGCCTAAAACTTCACCTAACCAAAGTATTCCCTCACTACCTTATAACCACCCTTTTAAACATCATTTGCACTACACTCATCCCCTTTACACACACTCCTCAAGTCTTTCCCACAAGTTCATAATTAAACCTTCACAAGGCGTTACACTTCCATTGTTCACCAAACTTTGCACAAGACTTTACGACACCTCCACCATCACCTTGGTGTATCAAGAAATCATCCATTAGTTCCCTAAATCTCCAAGACTATGCCTAAGGCATCTTAACACCTAAGAACACCTTAATTCACTTTCTTTCACCATCTTAACACTTAAAAATTCCTAGTACCTTCTAGGTCAAAAAATCTCATTACAACACATAAACTCTTTTGTTTATCAACTAAATTTCGCCATAGCTTCTCTTGTATCACCTTACACCAAAACACATTGTTTTTCACCTTTAGACAATCAAGAACATTCAATCTCTTAATACACACTCTTATACACAAACATATGGTTTTTCATCCTTTAACCATCAAACACATTCACCTTCACAAGAGATGTTCTTTACACACAACTAAACCTTTAAACTACACTACATCACAATATAGTGCATAAACTTAAATTGCTTGGCACTTAGGCCCTTAAATAACATGGCTCTTAGGCCCTTAAATTGCATTAAACTTAAACACTGAATCTCCACAGTTAAATGCCTTCAACTTGCGAATACACACAACAATGCTCCCATGTCTTTTTAGTCCACCTAGTGGATAGTTTTCTAGCTCATTTCCCATTGGCTCTTTAGGTTAATTATTAAGCATATATAGCTCAATTTCCTAGTACAATAAACCACATTAAGAGAGGTCATTTACCTCTTTGTTTTCCAAGCTTTCTCACTTGTTTTCTCTTGTTTTTCTTGATTGAAAATCGGCAAGGAGCTTTTATCACTTGTCAACCTTCTAACCAATACACATATAAGGGTAATGAGCATTAAGTTTAATACTCAAACTCATAATTAAACCCTAGGTTTACATAAGTGTCTTGAAACACTAAAATTTGATGTTTACCTTTGGAATTTGAAAGAGAACTTGAATAAGTGGCAAGATAGGACTCCACCTAGCCCTTTGAAGTTTGAAATGAAGCTAAACAAAGGCAAGAGAAAACACCATTACTAGGTGATTCTCGGTCACACACAAAAACAAGTGGAAACATTGATTTTCTTTGGTTTTCCTCACCTTGAAGCAAAGGAGAATGACAAGGCATGAAAATGAGCTCAAGCTCCTTCAATGGTGAATCTTCATGGCACCAAAATGGAGTTCTTGAAGATTTGAAAAGATAGGAATGAAGAGCTTACTCTAACTAAGACAACGGTAGTCTCGGAATTAAATTCGGAGCATGGAATCATAAGTTACAAGTAAAAGGAGATGGGATATGAATGGTGCTGTAGGAGAACGAGATTGAGAAGGGAGGATGAAGATAGGTGACGGTGGGAACAAAGGAGAAAGAAGAGAATGAGGAGAGAGGTAGCCATTTGGAGATATTTATGTTATAAAGGTAATTTCTACTTTTTACTTACTTTTCCTTCTTTCTTTTAACTAGCTAGTAAATGGTGGTGACTCACCACATAGAAAACCGTCCCCCCTTGTATATTAGAGATATTTATGGTCTTTGTTGACCAAATAATTGACTTATGTTGACTTATAACTTAACTAGCACATTTGAGCACATTCACAATTAAGGCACATATTTGTGAATTTTTTATTCCCATTGATTTAGACTTCCTAATGTGATACTAAGTATACACATGTTAATTAAAGAGTAATGATGATGACATTTACCATTCAAAACTCGTTTACAAGACAATTTTTTCAAAACGTGCTTTAATACGCCCTTAAAGCACTTTTTGTGTTTTAACTTGTTTTCAAGCTTGGTTTTCTTTGGTAATTGATTTAATATGCTCATTAACATATTATAAGGTATAGGTATGACCATTAGGTCTTATACAAATTTATCCCAAGCTTAGAGCACATTTTTTGCTCTTATTGACTTTAATATTTATTTGTGTTTTGTTTGGTTTCATTGTCTAACAAGGTTTCCTAAGGACTTAATTAGCCTATTAATCATAACTGAATATTATTAAGTCTTGTAGGCTCTTTGGGTCCTAACCAAGTTCACTCCTAGCTTAGCATGTTTTTGCTCAAGCTGTGTCTTAGTGCTCTATTGCATTTACTATGGTTTAATTGTCCACTGATGTTTCTAAGGCACTTTTTAGGCCTTTACATACCATAGTTTAAATTTTAACAACATATCAAGGTTTGGGGTATTTCAATCTACCCCCCCTTAAAAGAACTTCGTCCTCGAAGTTCACACTTCCCACACAACATTAGATTAGAACACAGGAGTCACTTGGAAATAAACTTCCATAACCAAACATACTTTACATCACAACCTCGGACTTAACGGTCCGGGTACACATACACATCCATACATAACATAACATACTCACATGATAACCTCGGACTCAATGGTCCGGGTATCTTAACAACATTTACACATACATAACAACCCTTAGACTCTCTGGTCTTGGGTAACATAACAACATTTAGACACATAGGTCTTGATAACATAACATCCTTTAGACACATAGGTCTATGTAACACAGCACATTTAGACTCGTAGGTCTTAATAGCATACACTTTAGGAACTCAAGGTCAAAATAATATTTATTACACATACCACACAACATGTCATAGCATGTATAGCAATCAAAAATATCTTTGATATACACTGTGATCCCGCAGAACCCGGTCGCGATGGACATCTTCCGTCCCCGTTCCTTTGGGAGATCAAAACAATCACTTAAATTTGAAATTTTTCCTTGTGAGGTTAAGTAAGAAACTTTAATTATGTAAAGTATTTATCGACGCTTTATAAATACCAATCCAAAATCCTTTTTGAAAATACATACAACTCCAAGTCCAACTCATGCTCTTTGCTTCTTTTCTTAGCGTGGTTATTTGTGACCACTTATAGGGAGCTTCAAGAATCATCCAACCCTGATGTGATCAGCATCAGTGTTGAACTATCCTTCCACTCCAATTTGTGTTCAGCTTCCCTTGATCGCATGCAAATCAAGTTCCACCTCCCACTTCAATTTCAAGCATCAAATAAATCACTCATTTCCAATTTTCTATCTTTTTAATCATTCTAATCATGATCATACATCTTCAAGGGATAGAACTTCATCTATTAGTTATTTCCATTCACTTTAATGTTGTTACCTAGGGAATCTTATTCTCACTAGGTTCTATGTCGGTATCATGCCCTTTCATGAATCACTATATAATATATATATATACACATATATTTTATCAAAATACAACACACAGTTTCACATTTATACACTGTCGGGGTTTTGTTCACCGGGAGTTTCTCTACTCCCCACACTTGAATTATCACACACCACTATTAACAAATAAACACACTTATCACAATGGTATTCGCATCTTCTGTGCGCAATTACCACAATTAAACCCTGAATGAATGTGTATGTTTACGTAACACACACACCAATCATCAAAACAAATTATTTTGTGCTATGCACAACATAAATCACGTACACTTGTACGGTAATACACACTAAGTGGTTTTGCGCTCTACCCCCTTAAAAGGGATTACGCCCACGTAATCAATCACTAAACATTGGCTTAAAATGTTCTGCCGTCGTGAAGTGTTTTAACTTCCACGCGGTCTATTATACAATGCATTTTGATTAGAGGATCTTAACCATATTGGCGGTTTAGTTCCTAAACCAAGAATTCTCATTGGAGTTTGCTTTAACTCTTAACTGGTTTCGATTCTGGCCTGTTAGGCTTCTAGGCGTTAATAATTAGCCATTCACTCATGTTCACCATGTACATTCAACACTTGAATCACTGGTTCACTAGTTTCTGCTGCGAAACTCCAATAACTGTAGAGCTTAATTGCCCCATTTGTTATTCTTACTGTATTGTACATCCCCAATTGTCACCTTCATCTTGGTAACAATGGTTTCTCAACCGACGCGCGGTATCTCTTACCGTTAGCGAATTCGGTGAGTTATAAACTTTCTATCCACTTCCATAACAATTTACTGTGTATACAGTTATGTATTTCACAATGATTGACTTGTTCCCTTCCGACTTACTGTCGGTTGAGATTGAGCTACTACCTAGTGTGTAGTGCTCTCTCAGCTATTTACAACATTTGGGGTATATTCCATACCGATATTTGACAGTTAGTGCTACTGTAGTCACCTACTGTTAATGATGTCTCCACATTTGGTTTTGTACAAGTACTCTTTTATTGGTGCAGCCTTGCATTTCCTATGCATCGGCCATTATAACATTATTCCTCCACAATTAACATGTTTCCAATTCCTAGCTATCCCACTCGATCATTACTGCGCAAGTGCAATACCAAAACACTCAGTCATACAGAGTGCAGAGGCGTAAACTCTTGACAGTAAATCTCTTATGCGATTCGCCATGGAATTCACACTGAGTTCCTCATCACATAGTACCTACCACTGGCTTATTGCCCAGTCTGTTTAACATCACTTTCCTTGCATCTCCACTGAGTTTAACTCATAATTGGTCTTATCTGCCACATTATTACTCAATAACATTGATACAACGGTCGCCAGCTGCGAACCGTGCTCTTACTCATTGCATAACAATAACTTACATGGTATTTACTGTCACATTAACTTTCACACATATACTTACATCATTTGTATTATGGTTCATCCTTTATTTGGATGGCTACTGTATGCTCCTTGAGCATTGCTCATTCGAGTCTCAAACCGACGTTATTTAGCTCGGTGCTTCACTTTATACACACATACTACTAAGCTAACTGCTCTCTTTCAATAATAACATCGTCCATCCTTAACATATTTCTTGAACTTGATTCACATAACTACCGCTCCAGCGGTTTCACAGCATCGAGAGGTATCCCCACTCTTAGTGCAGTGGTTCGGTCTCCACTCTATTCACTTATATAACATAAACTTCTACAATCAATCTAATTTACATAACACATTTTATTTGTGGCCTATAAGCCTTATTTGCCTTGAGCTGCGCTCATTGTAGGCTGTCCACACACATGTACTTCTCTATACAACATTACATGGTTTGGATGTTATATTGAGCTCCATGACAAGGTCGTTGCATTCCGTCTCCTTTCATGGAATGCCCCTTAGGATTGTCAGTCCGTCTCCTGACAATTTATGTCTAAACTGGGTGTTAGTTTCAACCCTTGTGTTTCTGTCATGTCATTTCGTGCCATTATTGTTGATGTAAACACCCTTCAAGGATTGCTCCTGGGTGTTGCTAAGTTATTCCATCACATCTGGCTTGCACTTATTGGTATATTCGGTTAGCCACGCCGTTTGCGTTCTTAACTGGCTTATTATCCTCTTCTGTGAAGATCAACATTTCCTGGTAGTGTAGGTACTCATTCTGGGAGTTTCATCCCGTTCATTGCACATTAATGTGTCCACATTAGGCATCTGCTTTGCCATGTACAGGCTGGGTCACCATTCCAGCTATCATGTTTATCCCTGAGGATCCTTAAGTCATATACGATATCTTTACATTCAGTTAATGCACTTCGCACCTCCTGACTCTTAAACATTTCCTTGAAAGGGATTCACTAATTCCTTTAGTCTCGTTAACTTAACGTGTTCTTTAGCTTCAACTATTCCTTGTAATCCTTAGCTCTTGTTTGACTCATACTGCTGACCGTAGTACGGAGTCGACTACCTCCCGTGTTCCGGACTCTACTCGTATACATATGTGGGGTACCATACTGATACATTGCTACTTACCCAACTAACCCATAAGTAGGTCTGTCAGGCCCACAAGCTCCTATCGGAGTGCGGTCATCCCACAATTCAGTTGGTACACTCGTAGTGTCCGTCACACGCCTAGGTGAAGTATTCTGTTGTCAACTCCCTTATATTGTCCCGTGACAATATGCGTCCCGTGCTTCCCGAACTTAATCGAGGGAAAGTTTATCCATTGTTGAATTCTTATCAACTGCCCTTGGTTTTATTGGTTTGGTTTAGAAGAAGGTCAAAAAGAAGTATTGGTTTGAAAGAAAATTTGGTTTTGAAGGAAAAGAGTTTGAAAGAAAATTTTCATGGTTTCACAACATCTTCTTACCTTAACCAAGTCTAGCTTCTTGCTGACTGGTGTACTTACAATTACAGAGGTTAGGCTAGCAGGCCCTTCCACTGTTATGACGATCACATTTAACTTTATGGTACTTTACTAAGTACTTTGTGGTGGTTACAAATTTCCGAACAGCCCTGTTATAGCAGCACTTGCTATGGCAAGTGCGCCATGCTAACTGGCTATCGGTTTAACACATACCGGTTGTGGTATTGTTTTTTTTTTACCCGCACTATCATCAGTGACCTTGTTGGCCCTCACTGATCTTACTGTCTTGATAATAACTCTCTGGGTAACTTCAACTTCTCACTGTCTTCGCATGATAATCATCAACTGGGGTGTCTCCCACTCTTGGAGTCCCCCTTTACTTAGTATCGTATCCTCTTTATAGCCCGTTCCACGCACTTGTCGTGGTTACTGAGACTTGTCTCTTGTTTGGGCACTACGTTGTAGTTCCTTTGTCGGTTGGTATACCATTGGTGTATTATTTATCAACTGTGGTCCCGTAGACACTTGTCTCGGGTTCCATTACTTCACTTCTTGCCTGTTGCACGGTCAGTGCGTTGCAAGCTGGTTATTCTCGACTGCTCTGCATGTCGACCCAGGTTACCGGAAATTCTATTCTTTTTTACACAAAATTCTTCATTCTTCGCTATTAAATGCGGTTAACATTGTTCAAATGAAAAACCATCTCCGGGATTCCCACATTTCGGGATCCACCGTATGACAGGTTCTCCGTACTCGCAGTGGTACTTAATAACAGCCAGATCGGGTATTCCAGAGTAAGAGTGGACTTCCGTCTCTCTGGCGTTGTTTCCCAAGTTATATAACAGGGATTGTGGAGGGTGGGAAGGATATTGTAGGTTTCCAGTACACACTGGTAATTCCAAACTGGCGTATCTCTCACGCTATCACTCAACCCTTAACCCAAAGTACTAAAATCCTAACTCGGTACTTCCAAAGCTCGGTAATTCAGTCATCAGAGCGATACTTCGCTCTGATACCACTTTTTGTAACACCCCATCCAACAACATATACATAACAACATTCTGCAGCGGAAAGTATACTATTTCACATGACTTAACTCATTGGTGTTACACGCCGTTAACCACCCACGTGGCTAACAAGGCTATTACATTAACATTGTACCGGTCTGATGGACTAGATTTCCCGAGCAACTGTACATTACTATACCCTTTTATTAACAACAACCAACATACAAAAGCCTTCCAACTGTACCGAGTATTTACATATTGATGCCGACAACAGTTTCGGTCTTACTACACCTACTGTATATATACAACTTAAATGATTACCCATGTACAACGACTACCCCGTCCTACTCTCGAACGGCTTCCAGCTCCTTGAACCTGAAATAGGAAAAGAAGAGAAAGGGTGGCCCCCAAGGGGCTCAGCACCTTTGCTGGTATGGTAATCCCGCAGCCCACATGCTACCGGGCCACGCACAACTAATTGTCGTCTAGCATGCGATTGATTATATTTATATCATGCATGCAACTGTAAACACACAACACATATCATTTCGCCTCTATGGGCTCAACAAACGGATAGCACATCCTTACTTGATAAGTCACTCATGGTATTCATTATCCCTAGAGTGATTCTCCTCTAATGGAGCTACTTCCTTAATAGACGACAACTACCCATTAATCGGGTTATCCTTAAATGCCTCTTATGACAAACTGGGATTCATATCCATGATCCACATACTCCACAGTTTACAACATATACATACACTACATAACAACACTAAACAACACCTTTCACGTTTCCACGAGCACATAAAAACACCGCAATAGAAATTGCATTATATCAACAACACATAACATAACGTGAGCGGTTCTCTTAGGAACCGACCCAAACATTGATAATTCACTGGTGAGCCTAGAGAATGATGTCACCCTCATGATAAGCTCGTTATACAACAACAACAACACTCATTACCGTCCTAATAGTCGGACGAGTAACTTAAGTTAAGATGGTTCGGGTTTGGAGGCCCGAACACACCACACAAACACATGTTTCCCCCTAAACCGATCTTAAGTCAGAATAGCTAAGCTTTGGAATAAGCTAATGGGAGATCATAACCCGTGAGGGAAACAACCATAACAAAGAGAAGGGTAAGGCAAAGAAGGATACCCTCTCCCAAACAACGCGCGACCGGCCAAACCGGATTCCTCACCACTGTTAGTACATACTTACTTTAGATATTAGTTAGAACCCCACTATGGAGTCTATCATAACCACACACCATACAGTATTACAACTGGGTTAAACACACAAGGGAGATCCCTACATTCACATACATATATCACACAATTAACACACGCATAGCCGTGGTTAGTACGTCCCATGGTTCGGGTCGTTTACTCCGAATACCGAACTCTCATGTGATCCTAGACTCAGTTAACTAAGGTTAACACTTCCGAGGTTAAATGGTATCGGAGTTGTACACGCCACATAAATGAATTACTGTAAAATCATTACATGTTTAATCTTACAACATGGCAAACATACAGAAAAACACATTGGCATACAAGCCGGTGTAATCCGGTAGGACACAGGTTGCAAGAAAACCATACCTGACACCACGGTCCACTATATTGTGTCCTCCTAGTTTCCTCGAACAAATCCCGTACAACTGGTAACATCACAATTACTTTCATTAACATTGGAGTAACATGCTTGTTTAACGTCTAATGCGCCCATAGTTACCCCGTCATCCGTTATATTTAATTTTACACTTGTGATCTTAAGTTCACAACTCTCACATCAAACCTAACATTTGTTTACACACTTTAAGACCTTTACATGTCACCAAACAAGGCCTAAACATCATCTAAAACCATTACCATTCAATCCCCCATCATTAGGAGCCTTAAACAAATTTTTTTCTTCATCTCTGGTCTGGACCGCCCCTCTGGGGCGGTCCCAGGGGCGGTCCACAACAGATGCTACACGTTTGTTTTTTTTTTCACTTCTCTGCACTGGACCTCCCCACAGGGGCGGTCCGTAGGGGCGGTCCACTGCAGAACCAATTTTCTAATGTGCTTTTCTCCTCTTTCTGAACTCCAAATTCATCCCAATTTTTTCATATGCTTTACACATGTTCTCCCACATGTTTTAACATCTTTTGGGCACACTTGACTTAAACCCTCTCGAAACATCCCAAAAATTCCTTAAACTTTTACTCAACTTTTACTAAGTCCTTAACACTTAGAACATTTTTTTTCTTACACTTGTAACTTGTATTCTTGCCTAAAACTTCACCTAACCAAAGTATTCCCTCACTACCTTATAACCACCCTTTTAAACATCATTTGCACTACACTCATTCCCTTTACACACACTCCTCAAGTCTTTCCCACAAGTTCATAATTAAACCTTCACAAGGCGTTACACTTCCATTGTTCACCAAACTTTGCACAAGACTTTACGACACCTCCACCATCACCTTGGTGTATCAAGAAATCATCCATTAGTTCCCTAAATCTCCAAGACTATGCCTAAGGCATATTAACACCTAAGAACACCTTAATTCACTTTCTTTCACCATCTTAACACTTAAAAATTCCCAGTACCTTCTAGGTCAAAAAATCTCATTACAACACATAAACTCTTTTGTTTATCAACTAAATTTCGCCATAGCTTCTCTTGTATCACCTTACACCAAAACACATTGTTTTTCACCTTTAGACAATCAAGAACATTCAATCTCTTAATACACACTCTTATACACAAACATATGGTTTTTCATCCTTTAACCATCAAACACATTCACCTTCACAAGAGATATTCTTTACACACAACTAAACCTTTAAACTACACTACATCACAATATAGTGCATAAACTTAAATTGCTTGGCACTTAGGCCCTTAAATAACATGGCTCTTAGGCCCTTAAATTGCATTAAACTTAAACACTGAATCTCCACATTTAAATGCCTTCAACCTGCGAATACACACAACAATGCTCCCATGTCTTTTTAGTCCACCTAGTGGATAGTTTTCTAGCTCATTTCCCATTGGCTCTTTAGGTTAATTATTAAGCATTTATAGCTCAATTTCCTAGTACAATAAACCACATTAAGAGAGGTCATTTACCTCTTTGTTTTCCAAGCTTTCTCACTTGTTTTCTCTTGTTTTTCTTGATTGAAAATCGGCAAGGAGCTTTTATCACTTGTCAACCTTCTAACCAATACACATATAAGGGTAATGAGCATTAAGTTTAATACTCAAACTCATAATTAAACCCTAGGTTTACATAAGTGTCTTGAAACACTAAAATTTGATGTTTACCTTTGGAATTTGAAAGAGAACTTGAATAAGTGGCAAGATAGGACTCCACCTAGCCCTTTGAAGTTTGAAATGAAGCTAAACAAAGGCAAGAGAAAACACCATTACTAGGTGATTCTCGGTCACACACAAAAACAAGTGGAAACATTGATTTTCTTTGGTTTTCCTCACCTTGAAGCAAAGGAGAATGACAAGGCATGAAAATATGAGCTCAAGCTCCTTCAATGGTGAATCTTCATGGCACCAAAATGGAGTTCTTGAAGATTTGAAAAGATAGGAATGAAGAGCTTACTCTAACTAAGACAACGGTAGTCTCGGAATTAAATTCGGAGCATGGAATCATAAGTTACAAGTAAAAGGAGATGGGATATGAATGGTGCTGTAGGAGAACGAGATTGAGAAGGGAGGATGAAGATAGGTGACGGTGGGAACAAAGGAGAAAGAAGAGAATGAGGAGAGAGGTAGCCATTTGGAGATATTTATGTTATAAAGGTAATTTCTACTTTTTACTTACTTTTCCTTCTTTCTTTTAACTAGCTAGTAAATGGTGGTGACTCACCACATAGAAAACCGTCCCCCCTTGTATATTAGAGATATTTATGGTCTTTGTTGACCAAATAATTGACTTATGTTGACTTATAACTTAAACTAGCACTATTTGAGCACTATTCACAAATTAAGGCACATATTTGTGAAATTTTTGATTTTCCATTGATTTAGACTTCCTAATGTGATACTAAGTAGTACACATGTTAATTAAAGAGTAATGATGGACATTTAGCCATTCAAAACTCGTTTACAAGACAATTTTTTCAAAAACGTGCTTTAAGACTCCTTAATGCACTTTTTGTGTTTTAACTTGTTTTCAAGCTTGGTTTTCTTTGGTAATTGATTTAATATGCTCATTAACATATTTATAAGGTATAGGTATGACCATTAGGTCTTATACAAATTTATCCCAAGCTTAGAGCACATTTTTGCTCTTATTGACTTTAAGGTATTTATTTGTGTTTTGTTTGGTTTCATTGTCTAACAAGGTTTCCTAAGGACTTAATTAGCCTTATTAAATCATAACTGAATATTATTAAGTCTTGGTAGGCTCTTTGGGTCCTAACCAAGTTCACTCCTAGCTTAGAGCATGTTTTTGCTCAAGTTGTGTCTTAAGTGCACATATATTCTAAGTATTTCACTCGGCTTGTTTTCTCGGGTTCAGAGCGTAACTACGCTCTGATACCACTTTCTGTAACGCCCCTATTTACAATAAATACAGCGGAATATAAAATCTCTACTGGCGTTTACAGACCATCGGGTTCCAAACACCCGGCACCAAACCTCACCAATTACAACTTAAAAAATTACAAAAGCTACGGTTTGAACTCGAGAAAAAAACATAACATAACTACTAGTAAAATAGAGTAACTCTCCACAATTCCTAATTCCCATCCCAATCACCCATGCTCTTCGTGGCCACCTGTATAAAAAATTTATACCTGCAAGATGAAACCAAGCAGCCCACCCCGGGAGGGGTGAGTCAGTTCCCTGGAATGGAACTGGTACAATTCTCCAAAGAAATCTTTAAAACATAACTCTTCAAAATAAACAGTAACTTGAAATTAAACTCTTGAAAGTAAAACAGAGAAACAAGACACTTTAAAATCATCAAGCCAAAGATAACAAGTTAAGGATAAAGATAAATAATAGGAAGGTAAAGTTAGTCAATCCAAAACCACACCATGAGTTAGTGAACATCCAGTACTCAAGTTAGAATCAATTCCAGTTAGGAGTAGAAAGTCTCAGATAGTCACAAAGGACTAGGAATGAAAAGATAAATCCAAGAACCAATAACTCAAGAGTGGAATAAAACCAATTGGGAGAGATGGCCCCCACCGCCAGATATAAATGTTCGTTTGGACGAGGGATATACAGCCCCCTGCTGTCAGATTAAAGATGTCCCGGTGGGCGAGGGATTCACAGCCCACTGCTGTCAAATATATATGCCCCTATGGGCGAGGGATATACAGCCCCCTGCTGCTACCATTGAAGACGCGCGTACGTCGAAACCTCAAGAACCAGCTCATGGATGAAACGATATCCAAAGTCAAAAGAAGGATTCACCAAAATTGATTTTTTCCAAATTCCCACCAGATCACTAACTACCCAGAGCAATACCAAAACACTCAGTCCTACAGAGTGCAGAAGCGTAAACCCTAAGCAGTCAATGTCTAATGGAACAACCAAAGAGAAGGAACCAATACCCAAGTGAGTTTCACAGTCAAGGCTCAGTTAGTCACACAAGCTGAGTTAGTCACACAACCATTTCCTTTTAGAAATTCCTCTTAAACTCAGTTAGCGTTTTTCGAAAACGTCTCACAAGTCAATCAGCAAAAGTATCGGAGTACGAGAAATCGTACCTGGTATGTGAAGAACAATAAATAACTCGAACAAGTGATTCCCCAATAGTAACCTATAATTAAGGTGTTCCAAGTGTCGATTAGTTGAGGGACTTATAAACTAAACAACCTTCTTTCCTTACTGATTAATAGTTCCAGGTTTACTATTATTCTCTCACAAAGATTTGGGCTTGACTTGTTAACTAAATCCTTTGTTAGGCCCATTTCGTTAGTTTGGAACGGTTGAAAATTTATTCCTGAGAGTGGCCCAAACTCTCTTTGAACTGTTTAAGTGGGCCTTTGGAGTTCAAAGACTTGGGCTTAGTAAGTTAACCCAAGACCGTGTTAAGCTTATGTTGTGTAATTAAACCCTTAAGTTAGTAGTGACTATTTAATATACAGTAACTATAACATTTTAGACATATTATAAAATTTTTATTTAATAAAAATATCTTTTTAAATTAGCCAAATAATTCCAGAAAACCCGTAACTTGCAAAAATCATAACTTATGTTTAAAAACTCCAAAACCATAATACTTTACATCAAAATAAACTAGATTTAATAAGGAATCTATGGTTAAAATTTCAAGTCAAAATACATTCGGGAAGGTATTTAAATTAATTCAACAAGTTAGGGTTATTTACTGGAATTTATAAAAACCTAATCTGAAACGTTTTAATCTCGGCCGTCCGTTTCTTTTAACTACGATCGGACGACCCTAAACTTCCGAGTTCATCAGCGAATCCAGAACCAACCCCGAGTACTAATTCATGATTTTCTCACAATCTACAGAACCAAATTGAGTGATTCTTGTTCCTATGATTTCGAAATCAAATTACGGTTCCAATGATACTAATTTCGCTAGATATAATGCAGGATTCAATGGTTTTCGAATTTGGTTTCGAAGTTAGGGTTCAAACGGGTTTCCGAAATCAAATCTGTCAAATTCACTCAATCTAAAGCGTAATTGATGTAATTGATTCATGGTTTTGACCGATAATGTAACATAGTTTAGCTAGGTTGAAGGAATTTGAAGAAAACTTACCGGAATTACAATAACGAAGCAATTTGAATTCGGAATTCTGGAAAGTTTCGAACTTTCGAGCAGTTCACGAGGCCGACTTTGAAGATCTATAACTTGCAGTGCAGATCGAGTTAGGCTATGTGTAAGGGCTTAATCTAAAGAAGAAACTTAGCTCTACACAATGATAGCAAGAACTCATCCTAACTTGCAACACACAAAAAGAAATCGAAGCTGGAAGTTGCGAGTTTACCTTGTGTTTTCTGGAAAGAAAACTATGATTTTATGTTGTGACGAATCCGAAACTTTAGACACCTCGTTCTTCCAAACAGTTGGGAATTGGCTTAGGTCATCAACATGAAAGTTTTAGAGGAATTAGAGCTCTTCAAAACAAGCTAAAGAACATGAAATTTGGCAGAGAAACGATGAAGTTATGGCTAGACGAAGTTACCTGAATTCGAAGGAAAACTGGAAACTGCAGTTTCGGTTCTGCAGGGTGGCTACTTTGGCTCAAATTTCCGGTTGATTTAGGACGAGTTAGGGTTAGTGTGAGTTATGGTTGTTTAGAGGAAGTGTAGGAGAAAACAACAAAAATGACGGCACTCAAAAATTCTAAAATATGAGAAAGTTATGAAGGTCACAAGATAGGGCAAAAGCTGGTTTCTGTTACCGGAAATATAGGAGATAAAACGGCTAAGTGTTGGGCGACCCGTGACAGTGTGACATGTGGCATTACTTCAAATTTTTGGCTCTAAACTTCAATCTATCATAACTTTGGCTAGGATGATCCGTTTTTGACGTTCTTTTTATCGATCTTCATGGTTTTCCATAACCTATTTATTGGTATAGGTTTCATGGGCTGGTTTGACCATTCTCAAAAAGTCAACCCTAGCAAGGCTTAATAAGCTTTAAGGTTTCTAGGATTTTATATTGACTTTTATGTTCCAAATCAATGCTCCCAATATTTCTAAAATCTTTATAATATAATTGGAGTGTTTAGAAATTTTCCCAAGATTTATCGACTTATAAATCTTATTATTAAATTCATAATACTATATAATAATATATAATAATTAAATATTTTATTGTATTCTTTAGGGTTAAATAGGAGAAATCCCCTAAATAAATTTTCATAATTCCATATAATAAATTAATATTTAATAGTATTATTTAAGTTTTAATAAAAGAAAGGGGTATTTCAGAATTAATCGACAACCAGAGTAGAAGAGAAAGAGCAAGAGAGGTAATCTTCATTATAGAACGGAAGAAAGTTGATACAGAGTGTATGTGCATATATGTCTATATATCTATGCGAATAAATCAGTATATATATTATTCAACTGTACCGTATTTGTATCTAGGTATATGCTGAGTGTGCCTGGGTATGTACATACGTATATGAGTGAATACATATATAACCCAACTACTATATATACTCTAATAGGGCTTGGCTTGAGACTCACAAGCAATCCAGATTTTTCTGGATGTATTGTCATTGGTGGAATGTCTTTTTTATTATATAAATGATTATTTGTTTTAATTATTTGGTAATGATTGACATATTGAAAAGCCAAAAAGATATTTCTGTCATAAATTTTTAACTATATTTAAATCTCTTCACGTTTTTCAATAGTATATAAGTAATAATTATAGGGTAGTTTAAAAGTCACAGGATATTTGGTATATGATTGTAAAGGAAGGTAGTAATTCAACATATTGTTATTTGTAATTGATATATTACTGATTTAGTATTTCAATGTATACATTTTGGGAAACTAAAAAGTTCTTTATGACATTAAAATATTATCATTTCACATTTTTTTAATATTATAGAAGAAATCATTATGTGGTAGCTTAACAGTCACCCGATATCTGGTATATAAGTGTAGAACATGTTAGTGTTTAAAGGTACTGTTATGAGTACTTGAACTAGTACTAATTTAGTATTTTAGTGTATATGTTTTGAAAAACTAAAAAGGCACTTCTGACATAAAAAATTTGTTATATTTAAATTTTTTCACATTTTCCAATATCGCAGAAGTAATAATGATGTGGTAGCTTAAGTGATATCTGGTATATGAGCATAGAAGACGTTAGTAATTGAAATATTGTTATAAGTATTTGATATACTACTGATTTAGTATTTGAGTGTGTATGTTTTGAAAAACTAAAAATGTATTTTTGTTATAATTTTTTAATATATTTACATCTTTTCACGCTTTTTAATGTTGCAGAGTAATAATTATGGGGTAGTTTAATACTTCTCATATCTGTTATATGATTATAAGTGTACATGGTAATTTAAGTAGAACTCACTTAGTATTTGAGACGAAAAGTAGTATCCAGTGAAATACCCCTAACCTTTAAATAATTAAATAAAGGTAAATAGGTATTACTTAGGGAATTATTAAACCCTACGAAAGTATATAAACAGTTAGGCGTTAAAAACGCACCTAAACTCCTTAAGGTCATAAACGAGCGTTAAAGCCCGACCTTAAGCTAAGCAATTATATAAGCTATAAAACTCATACCAAGTTAACTAAGGATCATTATATGACCTTTAAAACACAGGTCCTCAGTTAGAACTGAGTAGAAATACAAAATGCCTGGGAGTTCCCTTAAGGGCCCTTAAGGCCCGAAAGTCCCGGAAATACCTTATAAAATAAAATAAAGCATTACACTTCATTACAAATGCACCATAACTCTTTATTAAACATATATGATGAAGTCCTCATGATAAATTCTCAGTTAAACGCAAAGTGCTCGGCAGTTCCCTTGAGGGTCCCCATAAAGGCCTGGGAATGCCCCGGAGAGGTGCCGAGGTGGTACGAACTCCTATATAATTCATTCTTAGAGTTCCTATCATCAATACTCATCATTCTAAAGAGAGTACTCGAGCTACTTCAAAAATAAGCAAAGTGCTCGGGGGAATTTCTTAACGCTCATTTTTGCTCCGGAAGTGTCTCGGTAGCCCGGAAATTGTGTCTTGAGTTGATATAACTCCATATAACTCAATGTAACACCTTAACATATTATTATTGACTATAAAAAATGTTTATAAACACTTGGAACTCATAGCGACTACTTATTTTTCAGAATATCCTTAAAGCACAAAAACGCACCTTCGGGTGTCCTAAAAACGCATTCTACGCTATTGCCTTGAAGTTTTTGAGGAGCCACGATTTGATAATATTAAAAGGGGATAAATTGAGCATATAAATAAATTAAAGCCAGTGCTAAACTCACAGCACAAATAGGGCCGGTTTTCAGATCAAAAAGGCACCATAAATCAGCATTTTTACCTTAGAACTTTCATCTTTTACCATAATATAAATGTACCAAATAAATGCTGGAACCTATTACATATATTAGTATGATCTTAGTACAATATAGTGTGACAAGAATTAAATTAAAAATCAGTCCCATTTGGCTGCTATTGTGGGCGCCATTTTAGGTGTATTTTGACTAGTTTTGGCTTAGAAAATTGCCTTATGGATAATGACTCACCTTGCACATACCATGTTATATTGTGTCAAATAATCTTAGAAAAATGAGGAGCCTCCATTACCTATTTCCTGCAAGGAAACAACAGGGAATAAGTTAGGAGAAAGTCATGGAAATTAAAAATGCAAAAGTAAGTTCCTAGATCTAGCTTTATACATGTGCAAATAAATAAGAGAAATCAACTTGTTCTCTAGCACATGGAGCTGCCGCTTATATACAAGAAAAAAGGGGGATTGATTGCTGTCTATCTAGTCAAATAAAACAGCCACCTAACTATGTATATTCCCATGCCTAATACAACAAAAACCAATTGATCTCCTACAGCACCTATTGCCGATTTTATGCAAGGAAAAGGAGACTTTGGTTGCTTTATAATTAATCAAATAAGACATCTACCAACTTAGCATGTTCTCATGTTTCAAAAGACAAAGAAATCAATTGCCTATCTACACCTACAATACCGTAAGATACAAGGAAAAACAAGGACAAATCAACATTTAAATTGCTAAAGTATTACCTTGCCTACCTTGTCTTTGTCTTCTTCTTTCAAGTTGTCAAACAAAGACTTCCAATCTCCTTGTCATGTGGCCGAAAGGTAGCTCCATTATGAGCATTTTATGGAGCCTTGAACCAAGCAAATAATTAATGAAGGAGCCTACCTAGCATTGACCAAATAAACAAAGCCAAATCAAATTTTGATTTCCTTCCTTTGCCTTCTTTATTTCCTACGTGAGTTAGTCCTTTCTTCCTTGCCTTCATTCCACCGATTTTGGTAAGTCTCATATCCTCTCTTTCTTCTTCATTTGCTAGTTTATTCCTTAAAGCTTCAAGGGTTCATTAAGCTCTAACACCATTTCTATGTAATTTTCCTAGCATTTCTCATCAAGCCTTGAAGCAAGAATCATACTAGCACCTAGCAAGATTTCGCCAAGCATTAGAGCACCAAGGAGTCACCTAGATTCAACAACAACACAAGGAACAACAAGAACAAGTTAAGGTATATTTTCATGTTGAAAATCCTAGGGATTTCCTAAGCTCATTACCGAAAATTATAAGCTTCTATACCAATGTTCTCTTCATCATTTCATGAAGGAAACTTGGATCTACAATCATCCCAAGGTGTACCGAAAATTCCTTGAAAAATACCTAAGGTAAGCTCTTGTAAAAACTACTCCAAATCTTACCTTTAAAGTTTAAGGATGCGTTCGCCTCACATTTTATGCGCATTTTTTTGACAGCATAAATGTACAACATATGTTGTTTTGGTCTCCTTTATTTGTTTTTGTTGTTCGCCTAAAACAGCATAAATGTCAGCATGAATGACAGCATAAATGTCAGCATAAATGCCCGCAGCAAATGCTACTTTTTCGTTTTCGTATTTTCACTTCCGTTTCTTTACTCACTTCATAATGCAATTACTGTGACTATTGATTTAAAAAAAAGAAATTTTTTACAAGTTACTTTATTTATTACAAATTACATAATGCTTTAAATAATTTATAAAAAATAGTACTACATCTTTAGCCAAATTTACAAAAAATCACATTTATTGATTTATAATACAAATCAATAATATATTATTTGTAATACCACATAGATTAATAAAATTAAAAAAATGAATAAATATACACACTTGTTGATATATAAATTAAAATATTAAAATAATATATAGAAATATGAATGCATAAATTTATAACATACAAAGTTACAAAATATTATATATTATTAAAAGTTATAATTTCACTAAATAAATTCACATAACATTATCAGAAAATTTGAAACGCTTTTTCTCTTTTTTACGCTTTTATATTTGTAAGATTATAAAATTTAGATAATAATATATTGTTTAGGAGTTACAAGTTTTGTTTAAATATAAATAAAAATTTTATTGTTTGTAATTTTTTATTTATTTTTACTAACAAAATAAAGTTACGTAGTGTAATATAATAAATTATAATTGTAATACGAAGACGGTAAACGCACTACATATAACTAACTGAACCAAACGTGCTGCATATATGCTGCACTACCAAACAGCAGTTTTCAAAACAGCTGCATTTATGCCAGCACATTCCTGCCAGCAAATATGCTGCTTTTATGCCAACGCATTCCTGCTGTCAAATATGCTGCATTTATGCTACCAAAACAGCCATGCCGAACAGAGCCTAAATCCTTGTTAGAAGTCTAACACTTGGATCTCCTAAACCTATGTGTGGAGGCCGAAAGTTCTTCAACAAAATACCATTGGTGGAGCTTGGAATTCAAGGAGAAATCAAGTACAAGAATTATCTTGATTTAAGGAGTAAGTTTCAATAATTAAGGTTTATTAACTTTAAGTTTGATTTAAGCTTCAAACTTTGGTATAAAAATTATGTATAAGCCTTAGTAATATTGAGGCCGAAATATTATGGGTTATAATGTCAAGAAAATAATTTATAACATATAAGGTAAGATTATTACCTTAAGGTATAAAATTGTGTCACAAAAATTAATCACGATACATATATGTTCAAGCCGAGATGTCTAAGAATTAAATGTTCTATTTTGAGTTTATAATCATCCTAAGTCATTAGCATAATTTTTAGAAGTGTTATATGGCTTATATACATTTATATATACATATAATAAGGTATAAATCAAGTTTTAAAACTATATAGTAAGTCAAAAATAAAACCGAGAACAAAATGTTCTATTTGGTGATTTATGAATAATATAAGTATATTAGCTTATATTATAAATTTTGGGAATATTAAAATAGCTACAAGTATTTAAATGGCTAGTTTAGTCATTTATGTGGTTAAAATGTAAATTTTGAAAAGTATATGGTGTTATATATAATTGTCGAGAGTTAAGGAGTATATTCGTATAATTATGATATAGTATAAGGTAGGAATTAATAATATGAATTTTGGTGAATTTAAATAAGTGTTTAAGTGTTAAAATAACATTTTATAAAGTTTTGGGGCTATTTTGTAATTTATGGGAAATATAGTGTGGAAACCGAATTACATATGATTTTAGGGGTATATTAAAGTATTAATTATGAAAATAGGCTTTGGTCAAAGTGTTGACCAAAAACTTTGGGTTAAAATGATTTATGACAAGTTTATAAAAGTTATGGGGTGAAAATGTAATTAATAAAAGTTTACAAGTGAAACCGGTTTTAATATGGGCCAAAATCATAATTAAGAAAATATAAGGGTTAATTCGGTTATTAAAAGAATTTAATATTAAAACTATAGTTTATGAGTTAATATGTAACTTATATAAAGTTTTGGGGTTAAATTGTAAATAAAGGAAAGATATATATTAAAACCGAGAATTATGTGGTCATTTAAGTAATTTATAAAAGTTGGTATATTTAGATTGTAATTACCGAAAGTTAATATAGATATTTGGTAAATTATAAAAGTAATGTGGTTAATTAATAACTTTCAAAAGTTAATGTGTTCATTATGTAATTATCGAATTTATAAGGTTGGTTTTGTAATTTAATAAAGAAAGGAGTTAAAACTAGGAAATATAATGTATTATGGTATATTATGGAGTATAATGTAAAGTTTATAAAATAAAGGTGGTTATAATAAAAATAACCAAATTGTATAATATAAAGAATAAGTGGAAACAATTATGAGTATTTGGATCAAAAAAAAGGAAACAATTATGAGTATATAATTAAAGAAATAGAAATATACTACAAGGTGGGAATTCATTATCACATGTAGTTACTACATGAAATAACAGACTGTTAGACTATCCCGAACACTGTAAAATAACAGGGAGAAATAAAGAACATACGGGGTTTGTATACTACGAGTATTAGTTTGTAAAGACAGTACTGTAATACTTAGTGAATAGTTATATGAACGTTACCCGGTATTGCATGTAAATATAACAGCGTACGGGGAGAGATTACTAAAGCGTGAACTATCAAGCTAGCAAGTTTACACGGTGAACGGTATGTTAATTGTGTGGTCTGGATGTCCTAAGGATTTTCCTGAGGTCCAGACGTTGTGTGTTTAATTGTTAAGAGCGATATCTGTGATTTATGTATATGATGTGGTATACTGTATTGCTCGACACTATTGCGTGTTATTTTACGCGAACGTCTTATGACTGGAAGTTTATACATCCAACCGGAACAAGACTAACTGACCTTTAGGTATTATTGAACCTAACTGATGGTCAACTGTTATAGTCTTAACTCAAGGATTGGTTATTGTATCACTGACTAAAGGGCTAACTTATAAAGAGAGGAATCCAGACTGTTTCGACTTTCTGGTTGCGCATCGTGATCACTACGAGGGACTTCTATGGGAAGTCACTCAAAGGAATCCATTGTCCACATTCGACGATGGCGGAGGGCACTACCGTTGGTGCACAGGTTCGACCGGATCGGTCAAAATAATTATCCAGGGCCATAAGTGAAATACCCCGAATAATTACTACTATAGATTAATGAAGATTAAATTAAATCGTGAGCCAAAAAAAAATCACCACAAACATCATGGTATTAGATATATAGTTCCAAATGGGCATAAGATTAAAACTTCAAAAATTAATATCGCATGTACAAGGGTATATATAATATATACTACTAGTATACCCTAATAAAGTAAATACTTCATATACCCTAAAATAAATTGTAGACAAACATATACTCATATAAATACCCCTAAAACAAAAATGTGACATGTCACTAGGTTGCAAATTAATAATGGCACTTATATATTTACATATACAACAAATGTCACAATGTTAGGAGATTGGAAAATTTGAATTCCCTCCAAACCTTGCAACCGGTCACTCACCTGCACAACAAAAAAAAAAGCATCATTAGGCATATTAGATTAGTATTAAAGTACAACACAAAATTACAAAATTTTTCTTTTCCCATACCCCCATACTGTGCGATGACAATAGCAGTCTGCTTCTTTTCCTTCTAATTCTCCTCGCCATCCCACCTTGGCCACACCAGTACCTTTCCCTCTCTGCTCCATGTCGAACAACAGCAACAAAAATGACAGGGAAATATCCTTCCTCCTCCCATGCCCTCTTACGTTTCTTTCCCATGTCACTCCAGTCCCTTATCCCTCCTTATTCCACAGCAGTAACATACACCTTCACTTACTGCCAGTAACCACAGTGAACGACAACAGCCAAGAATAGCCATCTTGAAGTCCTTTTTGTTCCAGTTTGCAAGCAGCATGGTTTCCTTCCTTCCTGTTGCAATAAACAACAACAAAACACACTAGCTGAGCTCCTTGGTCTTCATCGGTCAGAAAAGAAAATCCATACTAGAACACCTTGCTCCTGTGGTTGTCCGAAAATGCTGAACTCTTTCCCTCTCCTTTCTCTACGTGCCCACCTGCTGTTTTCACACAGATTCTGCTCAATCCCTGTTAGAGTACTGCCACCCCTTCTCTTCTTGTAAGGCAGTAGTTCAGTAGCTTCTACCCGTTACCGAAAGAGGACAAGCACCAGAAAAAAAAACGATAACTCTCAACTCTGCTCTATTCCCTTACATTCATTTTTTTATGGGCATGGAATCAACTGATGTGCTCATCATTCCATGCTTGCAAGGCTTATCCTCCACTCCTGAAAGTCCAAAACACCACCGAAAGTGGCACCAGCAGGAGAGACGTCCTTTTGATTCAACGGTAAGAAAAAAAAACTTGTTGATATACATCTCCTTCCTTCCTTTTCATGGCAGTTTTATAACACTTTTCGTTAGTTCTTCTGCCTTTTGTCAAGGCTGCGAACCCACCTATACAGACTTCATTCCAGTCTGCTTGCTAAGCTACAAACCGACACTAAAGCCACACTTGAAGAGAGCATAGACACAAGGTTAAAAAAATAAAACCAGCTCAACCGTGACTGCACAAGCCTTCCTCCCTCTCTTATTTTTCCTTGCTAGTGGTGAAACTTCTCCCTCGTGTATAGCTGCTGAAAAAACCTTGAAACCTCTGCAAAATGTAAGGTAAAAACCATCCCCTTTAAGTGCTTGAAGTTATATATAAAAACCCCTCCAAGATAGCTAGTTAGAAGGATGTTTAATTGAACTTATTCTCTTTAGCAATGGCGACCGAATGCAAGGTTCACTCCTGACTGAACTGCTGGAGATTGAGGCTAACTCCAGGGCTAAACAACAAGTTCAAGAGGTAAAAATGTTCTTAAGGCCTTCAGGACTATATTATGACTTAAGGAAATTTACATACAAAGATCTGATTAGTACTATGTGTAAAATATAGCCGAGGAGAGTGGTGTGGCTAGTGGAGAAATTCTTGTTGATTAAGTCCAAGTAAGTACTCCTAAACTCTTGGTAATGTTTTAAGTTAATTATTGAGTGGGGAACTTAATATCAGCCGAGAGCTAAGTGTTAATTGTGGAGGGGGTTAGATCCTAAATATGTGGAGGAAGTTAAGGGCTAAGTTTTTATTTGTGGAAGCAAATGCTATTTGTATGGTCATATAATTAGGCTATGTTATTATGGGCATTTTGAGTCTTAAATGATTATTAGTAAATTTGTAAATTGATTTAAAAAGATTTATGATAATCTATACAAAAACTGTGAGCTTAAGAGCCATCTCAAGGAGGAGAAAACAAACATTTAAAAGTAATTACTCTATTAAATACTTAAGTGTCATATTAGAGGATTAAAGGGATTTTAAATACAAAAAAATCTAATAATTTCCCCCCTGTCATAATATAGTGCCGAGATCTTTGGTGTGTGGAGAAATATTTTTGAAGTCTAAATATGCAAGTTTAACTAAATTAAGCTTTAATGAACTTTAGCAAATTATTAATTATATGTATATGGAGACCGAGAGTTGTTTGTGATTTATGGGATCATAAGTCCCTACAAATGTGTAATTAATTATGGGGATATGTTTAGCTAGTACATCTAAGTATAAATGACTCAGAAAAAAATTATGTTTATAAGTTAAAAAGGAGAAGGGAATTGATTTAAAAAGGGTTGTGTAGAAATCTGTACAAACCGTCGGTTATAAGTGAATTTGGGATATATTGATATCAATTGATGGTTAGTGGCATGCTATGTTTAAGCCATGTATTTAGGCATATTTAGTTTTGCTTATTTAAAAGCTTAAAGTAATGATTATTGAGTTTTGGAGAGGGTTAAATAAATTATATGAATTCTGATGCAAAATATACTTTTTGTGAACAAAAACACTTAGGAGTATTTTTGATGAATATTAGTAATTTAGGTGCTACTTGAATTAAGAATAAAGTTGTAATGAGTTTTAAATAAATTATAAACTTTATAAGTATCTAGATAAACAAAAGAATTATTATTGTGGTCAATGTGTAATCAAAATATAATAGGGGTGCCAAATGGTATTAAGACCGAAAGTTAGAGTTAGAATAGTTTATAATGTTAAATATGAATTTTAGAAGGTTAAAGGATTAAAACGTAAATATGGTGGAAATTAAGAGTGTTTATCGTAAATGATAAAACCTATGGGGGGTAAGAATTGACATTACTGAAAAGTTTGGGGGTTAAATGGAACTTAAATAGCCTTATGGGCTGCTTGGGATTTTAGAGAATTTATGGGCTAATTTTGATGATTAAATAAATTAAAGAGTATAATATATAGTCTAAATGTTATAATGTAACATTTACAAAAGTTTAGGGGTTAATGTGCAAATAACCGGAAGTTAGGAGATGCAAAATAAATTTATGATACCTATAGGGGCTGTTCGCAAATTATGAGGATTTTAGGGGTTGGTTGGTATTTTAGATAATTAGATTTTTTAATATAAAGTTTAAGGATTAAATTGTAAGTTTAAGAAATTAAGGTGGGTTAAAGTGTAAATAAAGAAAGACGTGGGTGAACAATCAAACTTGAATAAGCTGAGGGGTTACCCGTAAATATAAATATACATATGTATGTATATTATAATGATAAGATACCTTATGTTATTAATTAATAAGGTAAGTAATATAGCAGGTATGGAATATGGGGAGGTTTTGTAAACAAACAAAACATAAGAGATGACATAGGAAGTTCCGGAAGGGTATTGGGCTATTCAGAAATTATATACACATTATATGTATATAATAATGTTTGGAAACCTTAAATTATAATTTAATAAGACTAGAAACGTAATGCTTATAATATATGGGTTAATCTTATAAATAATCAAACTATGAGGGGAAGAGATTGTCAGAAATTATATACACATTAATAAGACTAGAAACGTAATGCTTATAATAATATATATATATGTTGTTTAGAGAATTTTAAAGTTTGAACATAACGTATATTATAAAGTCTTGGGTGACGTAATGAGACATTATATTAAGCATGAAAGAATATATTATAAGAGGGGTCCCACAGGTCATATATGACCTTAAAAAACTTTGGATTTGGCATTGAACAAAAATATAACACCTTAGCATCGTCCATGTAAAGTTTCATCAATTTTGAACAACATTTAACCATCTTTTAAGTTGATCAAATATTAGAAAAGTTGCTGAATGTAAAATTGTGGAAACCACATGGGTGGGCAAAGTAATTTTTGAAACCTCGTGGGTGGGGTGTGTAATTTCGCCAAACGTCATGGGTGGACGATGTAATTTTCCCATAATTTTATCATGTGAACTCGTAACATAGCACGAGGATATAACGTGCATAACAAGCCACATACGAGATTATGTTACTACAAGTGGAAACGTAAATGTAACGACAACCCTATTGTAAATGTTTACAGTGGAGTAATATTTTACATGCACGGGAACAATACGTAAACAATGATGTATAGTTACAACTATAATATATACGTATTTGTTTGTATATATATATATATATATATGTTGGGACATCGGAGTGTTGCAGAGATAGCCTTTCACCAAGACAGAGTCGATCATCATTTGACAGACACAAAGAGCGAGCTTCTGCGATGGAGTCCGCGCAACAAAGAAAACTCCATGGACTCTACCATGCTGTTGCGAAAAATCAGGAGTCAACTCGGAACACCTTAAGCGCCTCAACGGTCACGAAGCTCTTCCTCAACACCGAAGATCGCGGCCCAAGTAAGAAGACCAAGTAAGAGCCGTTGGAAGTTGCCCACTAAGTTAGTTCCGGTATTTTCGGAACTAACTCCTTCGACCCGTTGCTGAACTTAGAGTATAAATAAGACATGTAATAGACAGTTTTAGTGTGCTTTCATCGAGGATTATTTCAGAGCTTAGAGAGAGAAAGAGAATCGCATTGTAAGTCGAAAAGGAGAGAGAATACGTACCTAGTTAGTTAGCACCTAAAGATAGACTCTTCCTAGGAAGTTCCTAGTTTCATTACGCTTACCATTGTTCTGATTAGAGAGTGTGTTGGGTAAGTGAGTGAAAACCGCTAAGTAGATCCTTTCTACTTAGTGGGCATTTGTAAGTTATTTTGTTTGACCAGGAAATGAAATAGCTTATTTGTGTACCTTGCTGAGTTCCATAGAGTCCTTCTCTCTTTCCATCGTTTTGCTATAATTACCGCAAAAGTCTTCCGCTCCCTTAGTTTAGTTAATTCGATAGAGTGCTTCTACATCACAGAGTGTTTCTCACTTACGAAGGTTGATTGAGTCAAACCAATCCTTAGACTCACACCTTTGATTGGTTTGAGTTAGCCACCCGATCCTACACGTGGTATCAGAGCCTTGCTTAGGCTAACGGTCAATCAACGAAGCAATGGCAGACCTCTTCGCCAATCAAAACAACAAAATGCACTTCGAGCATCCCAGACTCACCTCCACCAACTACGACCACTGGAAAAATGAGATCGAGCAACACATTGAGTCTGTCAACTCCGAGCTTTGGGAAATAGTCACTGGAGGAGATCTTGCAGTCAATCCAGACCGATCCACATGGACTGCTGCAGATCGCAAGAGGTACGAGCTGAATCGTCAAGCATCACGCGCAATATACACTTGCCTGTCCATCCCAGAACAAAGGAGAGTCAACCACTGTAAGTCGCTAATGAGATCTGGACACTCCTTCAAGCAACTCACGAAGGAGTCACTGAGCTAAAGAAATGCAAAGCTCAAGAACTTCGAATGGACTATGAAAACTTCCTACAGAAACCCGGTGAGTCTCTAGAAGAAGTGCTTGATCGTTTCTATTTACTAACCACTACTATGCAGGAAGTCAGCATCTTGCCAGATAGAGAGAGTGTCTTGCACAAGTTGCTGGACAGTCTGAGAGAAGAGTGGGCAGAAACGGTAATCTCTACCAAAGCATGCAAGGATTTATCCAAATGGAGCTGTCAAGACCTAGGTTCCTATCTACAATCTGTAGATAAATACAAGAAGAATGTTCGAAAGAAGTGTGGTATTACTTCTTCTCCCTCTTCTAGTAAGTCTACTACTTTGAATGACCAAGCCTTGCAGGTTAATTCAACTCAGTTCACTCAAGAAGGAGCCTATGTCGCTGATACTCAAATCAGACAAGCTAGGGCAGAGCTGGTAGATATTATTGTTGAAGAAAGTGAGGCTGAGACTATGGAAGACTTCGTCTTCATAGTCAAGAACTTCCGAAAATTCATGCGTAACCAACCAAATCGTCAGAGTCGGTCGTTCTCAAACCCCTCCAAACAATCCTTCAGCTCCGTAACTTGCTTTAACTGCAACAAACCCGGTCACTTCAAGAAGGAATGTCCCTTACTCAAGAATCAGTATGGAAAACCTCAAGGGAGATCGCTGATGGCGGCTGTTGGCTGGGGTGATTCAGACTCCGATGATCCAGACACAGAGTCCAGCGGCCTAGTATGTCTCATGGCACACGATACGACGGAGTCCATGATCCCTGATAATGAGGTAACTCGTTCTCATCTTGAAACAGACCTTTACCGTATTTCTCCCATGGGATTTATGACTTAATTGCTAAAATTGTCTCCGAGAACAACTCTCTCAAAGCAAGTCTTACCAGCAAGATAAACGAGCTATCTGAGGAACTCGAAATCTCAAAAGGTCTTATGTATGCCCTAAGGGATGAAGCTGAGGAACACAAAACCATCTCTTGTTCTCTCAGGTTAGATCTGCAAGATTCAAGGCGTCATGTTGATTCCCTTCAAAAGGAACTTCATGATACCTTAGAACAAACTCAGTTTGAACAGGGTGACCAGAAAGAGTCTCTCACCCTGATCGACTCCCTCAAACAAGACCTCACCATCTTTACTGATAAGTGTTGTTCTCTTCAAAATGATCTTAATGCTTCTGAATCCAAAACATATCCTTGAACACCACTATCAAAAATCTCACTCAAAAATTGAAAGAAAAGGAACACGCCCTTTCCCTTAAGCCAGTCAAGTTTATCAAACAAGTCACCGCCTCCGAACTACCTGAGTGGGCCAATTCCAAAATCAAAGAAATTAGCCAAGATCGAGATACTCTTCGCTCTAAAGTAGAACAACTCTCTCAGCAGATTGTGAATCTACAATCCGGAGTTCGATCCACTCAATCCACACCCAAGTGGCACAAAGGAAAGTTCGACATCCCAAAAAATATGTCCAAATCCGACAACAGAGTCAAACGATATCAAGAAAAAGAAAAATTCGACTCCTGGTGGAAAGGACAACAGAAATACGTCAATCTTCCACCAACCAAGATTTGTGGCTACTGCGGGAGTCTTGGACATCGTGACAGTGCATGTGATAAACTGAATAGAGATCTCTCTTTTAATGTCAAACGTGTTAAACTGATACTTGAAGCACGAGAAAAATTGAACAGTCTGGCTCGAAAAGGGAACCCAAGTATATCTGGGTTCCCAAAACTAACAAATGATCTGTTCTTTTGTAGGTGAAGGCGAATGGAGACAGCTGGTACTTGGATAGTGGATGCTCTCGTCACATGACTGGAGATCCAAATCAATTCAATTCGCTTTCATCCTACCAAGGAGGTAAGGTTACTTTTGGAAACAACAACCAGGGTGAAATCGTGGGAGTTGGATCCGTAGGTAACCCCTCAAGATTTAAAATTGATGGAGTCCATCTGGTCACTGGACTCCAGCATAGTTTATTAAGCATCTCTCAAATTTGTGATAGATTCAATTTGGTACTTTTCTCCTCTTCGGATTGTAAGGTTTATGATGAGCGTACAGGTTCACTAAAAGCTGTGGGACGTAGAGAAGGCAATCTCTACAAAATGTGCTTAAACTCCATTAAGCCAGACGACCAAGTCTGTCTCAATGTGCATTCCAAAAACTCACTGCTGTGGCACTCCAGACTTGGCCACGCAAATCATAGGCTGTTGAACAAACTCAAAAGCAAGGACTTGGTGATTGGTTTACCAGACACCACCTTTGACACAGACTCTGTCTGTGAAGCATGTGTTAAAGGTAAACACACCCGGTCCTCATTCAAAAGTAAGCCTACTCTCTCTACTAACTCTCCACTGGAACTACTACACATGGATCTTGTTGGCCCCATGCGTACACAAAGCAGAAGCGGTAAGAGGTACATTCTGGTCATAGTCGATGACTATTCCAGGTGGACCTGGGTCATTTTCTTATTTACCAAAGATGAAACTTTTACGGAGTTTGTCAAACTCCATAAAATGCTCGTCAACAAATTTTCATTCACTCTAAAAACCCTGAGAACGGACCAGGGTACTGAATTTTGCAACAAGTCGTTTGATGAGTTTTGCAGGGACAATGGAGTGGATCACCAAATCTCATCTGCACGCACTCCAGAACAAAACGGAGTGGTTGAACGCAAAAATAGAACCTTGGTAGAAATGGCTCGCACCATGCTCATCGACAGTCAACTCACTCCATCTTATTGGGCAGAAGCCGTTAACACAGCTTGCTATGTGTTAAATCGTGCGATGATTCATCCATTCCTTCACAAGACACCCTATGAACTACTCCGTCAACGTAAACCAAGTCTTCTACATCTCAGGCGTTTCGGATGTAAGTGTTTTATTCACAACAATGGTAAGGACAACTTGGGTAAGTTCTCTCCTAAAAGTGATGAAGGTATTTTTCTTGGCTATTCTTCTAAAAGCAAAGCTTATCGTGTTATCAATCTTAGAACTCAATGTTTAGAAGAAAGCCCACATGTCAAGTTCGATGAGTCCCACAATGTTGGCTCATCTTCTGATCATCTTGACTTTGCCCCCGATGATTTTCTCACCGATCCACACTTCATCACTGTCCCAATAGGAAGACTCCCTGAGTCCCACTCCATCACTCCTCATGGTTCCCCTGCAAACAAAAACAATTCATCAGAATCTACAGACTCAGACAATCACCCGGAGACACCCTTACAACAAAACCTGAATTTTGACTCCTCTGAAAAAGAAACACCCCCTCCTGCTTCACGTCGCCAGTTCCAGCAAAGATCTGCTCACCCTCCTGAAAACATCATTACAGACCCAAACACCGGTGTCCAAACACGCCTACAAGCCATGCAAAATCTCTGTGCCTTTGGTGCGTTTCTGTCTAGTACTGAACCAAGAAATGTCAAAGAAGCACTCCTTGATAGTGATTGGGTTACTGCTATGCAGGAGGAACTCAATTCCCTCCAGCGCCATGCTGTCTGGGAGTTAGTTCCTCGCCCCACGCATCAACAAGCCATTGGTACTCGTTGGGTCTTTCGTAATAAACTTGATACTGCAGGCCAAGTTTTCAGGAATAAAGCTCGATTAGTTGTTCAGGGCTACAATCAAGAAGAAGGGATCGATATGATGAAACCTTCGCTCCAGTAGCTCGTCTTGAAGCAATTCGCATGTTCATTGCGTTTGCTTACAAAGGTTTCCAATTATATCAAATGGATGTTAAGACAGCCTTCCTTCACGGCTACATTGATAGAGAAGTCTACGTCGAACAACCACCAGGATTCACAGACTCCGTCCATCCCGACTACGTCTACAAATTATGTAAGGCCCTTTACGGACTGAAACAGGCTCCACGTGCCTGGTATGAAAGACTGTCTACATATCTATTGCAAAACGGTTTCTCTCGAGGTAACGTAGATAAAACGCTCTTCATTCTACATTCATCACATGACTTACTTCTAGTACAGATCTATGTTGATGATATTATTTACGGTTCTACAAGTAACACCCTCTGTGACCATTTTGCTAACCTTATGAAGCAAGAGTTTTCCATGAATGAGTTAGGTGAGCTCAAGTTCTTTCTAGGATTACAAATTCAACAGGAAAAGGACGGGATCAAGATCCATCAACAAAAATATATCAAGGAACTCCTTGATAAGTACAATCTAAAGAATGCAAAGAGTATGTCCACACCAAGCTGTACATCTGCCAAACTGCATCCTGATGATGACGGAGTCGGCGTCAATGCCACAGAATATAGAGGCATGATAGGGTCCCTCTTGTACCTGACTGCCAGTCGCCCAGACATTCTTCACGCAGTCTGTCTTTGTGCTCGCTTCCAAGCAGCACCAAAACAGTCTCACCTCAAAGCAGTCAAGCGTATCTTCCGCTATCTCAAAGGTACAAGTACACTCTATCTATGGTATCCACGATCTCCTACTTTTACTTTATCTGGATATAGTGACTCTGATTGGGCTGGTTCTCTCCAAGATCGAAAGAGTACTTCAGGTAATGCACAGTTCTTGGGTCTTTGCCTTGTTTCATGGTCCTCCAAAAAACAAAACTCTGTAGCACTCTCTACAGCAGAGGCAGAGTATGTTTCTGCTGCAGCGTGTTGCTCCCAACTCCTTTGGATGAAACAACAACTCCAAGACTATCATGTCACCCAAGAACAGATCCCCATCTTTTGTGACAACAAAAGCACAATCAAAATATCAGAAAACCCAGTCCAACACTCAAGAACCAAACACATCGAAATTCGCTTTCACTTCTTGAAAGACTGTGTCGAGAAAAAGCTTATCCAACTTGACTTTGTGCCCACAGAAGATCAACTTGCAGATATTTTTACTAAACCCTTGTCTACAGCAAGATTCGAAGCACTGCGATCGGCAATCGGATTGACTCCGTCTACCTAGACGGTCGCATCTCCTTGCCCCTACCGCAATCTTCAGCAGGTACGCCCTCATGTCTCATAGAGTCTGTCTTTGTTTGCACTTGCATCAGTAGAATGTGTTTTCTTACTTAGCACGCCTAGTACTCTAGCGCTACTATCCACGTCATCCATCCGCACCAGAACCCGCCTAAATCGTCGCCCTTCATCTCGCCTTATCCTGACGTCGCCACATTAATCGCACCTGACACACGCCATCTCTGCACATTTCAGCCTTTATATCTATCACCCGTCCACTCCATCTCTCTCACACACTCCCTTACACCGAGTATCCTTCAACTTCCAAATGGCCGGCATCAACTTCTCTGGAATTAACATCCCAGCCGAAATTTTCGCCGATCCCATTCGCCTTCAGGCGTATCTCCAGGCCATGGCAAACCCTAATCCACCTACACTCACCACTACCACCACCACATCGCCCACTAAAACCACCGCTACTTCTTCGCCCACACACTCCTCCACACCACCACCTGACACCCGCGACCCATCCACCCATCAAACACCGCCATCTGCTGCAAGAACAGAGATTCTTGACACAGACATTGAAGAAGTTACTCCATCCAAACCCTACCACCATCCCCAACCCCACAAGCTGACAATCCTCCCGCCGAAAATCAGCCAACTGATCAGCCACAAGCCCATGCCAGCAAATCACCGACCAAATCTCCTACTCCAACAACCCCACCACCCCACCATCCCCCATAATCCAGCATCCCCCAACCACACCCCACACAACCTCCACCCAAAACCCGCAAGAGAAAAGGCCAAACCTCAACCCGACCCACAGCCAAAAGAATCCTCCGTTCCTCTGTCAAGGCCCAACATGTCTCCTCCGGTTCCGGTGAATCGTCTCCCGTCCAAGAACTGCCCACCGCCAGTCATGATGCTTCTACGGGTGCCACCTCCGCCAGAGATCAAAAACCTCCAAAACCCCACCGACGGAGTGTGAAGGTCGACCCCTTCACTCAGAGGTACATGCTCGGGGACCCTGCCTCCGACCGTAATATAGTCAGGGGTAAGTTCCTCAACTTTTCTTGGGCTCTGTCTTCCAACTTAGGGGAGTTAGTCACTATGCTCGAAATTCAGGGGTGGAAACACCTCTTTTGTGAAATAACTGAGTGGTATCCCACAGAGTCTGTCGACTTCTTCCAAAACCTTGTTATCCGTATCGGTGCTGCTCAGTCGGTTGTCAATTCCACCCCAATTTTTTTGATCTTGCAAAGCTGTCTGAAATTCTTGGCGTTCCTGCCACTGGCCTGTCATTTTATGAAAAAGGAATCCTTCCTGAGATCCCCGGGGTACCACATAACAAAATCTACCGCTTTTTCTCCTCCAAGAAAAAGATTGGCTCCCCCATACCCCGTGGCGATCTCTCCATCCTACACCAACTCCTCCACATTTTGGTCATCAAAATATTGTCCCACGAAAGGAAGGAAACCTTATGGTCAACGCTTGGACTTAACCATTATGTACTGCATCATAAATCGTCACTCTATCAATTTGGCACACATAATTCTCCATCACTTAGCCCAGTCGGTCGACACCCCGAAACACTCCTTGGGGTACGTGTTCTGGTTGCCTCGTATATTCCAATTCTTTCAGGTACCCTTGGCGACTTCGACGCCAGAGTCCATCGAGGAGGCAGACACCATCAACCTGCGGTACTTGAATCGGCTAACTTCAATCGACAAATCAAAGCTGCTGCCCCCTCCATCTACTCCAACGACGGCGGGGACATCCACTTCTCAAGAGGCAGTCCCTCAAGCTTCACTCCAACCTCTCCTGGAGAAAGTGGAGCGCCTCTTTGCGCATGCAGCAGAGCTGATTCAGGGCCAGAAGCGGATGATGGACCGACTCGCCGGGATAGAGACGACAGTGGCGGCCTTGCAGGACCAACTCCTTGACATTCAATCCACCCTCACCCCAAACCCTTAGAATGACGTGGTTGTGTAGTGTTAGAACTTAGGCTGTTTTTTAAGTTCTAAACACTTTTTATTGGCTGTTTGTGTGAATACTTGACTAACTCTGTGCTACTATGGGCTTCCCCTCTGATGAAAGCAAAAGGGGGAAGCGGTGAATCCCGTCTGGTGTACGGGTTATTTTGTTGCTTGTTTAAAATTGCTTTTTGGATTGCGCTGCTAGACCATGTGGTCTAGTATTTTTGATTACCTCATATACTATCCTGCCTATTACACTGTTTATTTATCGTCTGCTTGCCTGGAGTCCCTCTCCGATCAAGGGGGAACCTAAATAGAGTCCTTGAACTTATTTGCTACTGCTGCTATTAAGGGGGAACTTTGACAGGGTCGGTTCCCCTAGTTCTTATGTTTTATTTCAGGATCGACTCCATCGGGATTCACGGAGGTTTACTATCATCAGCAACAAGGGGGAAATTGTTGGGACATCGGAGTGTTGCAGAGATAGCCTTTCACCAAGACAGAGTCGATCATCATTTGACAGACACAAAGAGCGAGCTTCTGCGATGGAGTCCGCGCAACAAAGAAAACTCCATGGACTCTACCATGCTGTTGCGAAAAATCAGGAGTCAACTCGGAACACCTTAAGCGCCTCAACGGTCACGAAGCTCTTCCTCAACACCGAAGATCGCGGCCCAAGTAAGAAGACCAAGTAAGAGCCGTTGGAAGTTGCCCACTAAGTTAGTTCCGGTATTTTCGGAACTAACTCCTTCGACCCGTTGCTGAACTTAGAGTATAAATAAGACATGTAATAGACAGTTTTTAGTGCGCTTTCATCGAGGATTATTTCAGAGCTTAGAGAAAGAAAGAGAATCGCATTGTAAGTCGAAAGGGAGATAGAATACGTACCTAGTTAGTTAGCACCTAAAGATAGACTCTTCCTAGGAAGTTCCTAGTTTCATTACGCTTACCATTGTTCTGATTAGAGAGTGTGTTGGGTAAGTGAGTGAAAACCGCTAAGTAGATCCTTTCTACTTAGTGGGCATTTGTAAGTTATTTTGTTTGACCATGAAATGAAATAGCTTATTTGTGTACCTTGCTGAGTTCCATAGAGTCCTTCTCTCTTTCCATCGTTTTGCTATACTTACCGCAAAAGCCTTCCGCTTCCTTAGTTTAGATTAATTCGATAGAGTGCTTCTACATCACAGAGTGTTTCTCACTTACGAAGGTTGATTGAGTCAAACTAATTCCTTAGACTCACACCTTTGATTGGTTTGAGTTAGCCACCCTCATCCTACATATTTATAGCCGCGTACTTATGTAAATATAACTACGCGATTAGTTTTTATAAGGAAGTTTAACGTCATGCACACAACGTACGTTTTCCTCGATGCGTAAACCGATAATTACGGAAACAAACGTGAATGAAACTTCCAGAGATTTTTTTTGATAAGTGAGCTTTTAGCCATTTTATTAATAAAGGTGGATGAAATAACAGTGGCCTCATTAAACCCCCCCTAAGCAAACCACATGGGAAAAGGCTTAGGAAGGAAAAGAGTACCCCTCATCCAAATCACACCTAAAGTCATTCTATAACATATTGCCAGAGTACAAGATCAAAAGGCACTTTAGCAAAGTTTCACACAAGCATCCTTAAGGGAACTTGAACTAACAAACATAGCACACGAGAGGGAATATCCTTCCACCACACTTTGTCCATCTCCAAACGCCTATCTTAATATGAGACACGATCTGTGGAACCTCAATCCTTCACCTCTGAAGATAGATTATTACGTGCATCCAAATATAGTTATACTCCGTAACAACAGTTGACCTTCAACCTCGTAGCCTTACGACCTAACTGTAAGCCAAACCAGTCCTCGTAGATCTCAGCTATGACATCCTTAAAAGAAATGATATGTTCCACCACCGAAAAATGAGATTCCAAACTTCAGCCACCCGTGGGCATCGAAATAAGACATGTTCAAGTTCTTCCATGCCCCTACAACACCAGGGACATAGGCTATGGCCGATAGGGATGATACTTCTCTCAAACAGGAGTTCTCTTGTCACTAGTCTCCTCAGGATAGTGAACCAGAGGGTCATACCTACTCTGGGTTCGCAGAGCCCCTTCCAATGTTTTGTATAGTTACATCTCCTAGGCTACCGTCTTGATCTTCATTTATACTCTGTAAAGAGACTGATATATCCTTAGTGATTGACCAATTGGGATTCCCATTCCATGAACATTCATCCTTATTGTACAGGGAAGTCGGTCTCACCCCTAGTTCGTTCATCAATTGCCTCACCATTTCTTCTGCCTCATATACAAATAGCCGGCGCCGCCAAACAAAATTCCAAACCCATTCTCCATTGACCCATGCACCCATGTTGGAGACCGTCTCGTCCCCTTGCAAGCTCAAGTGAAATAGGCGGGGGTATTTCTCAAGCAAAATACCTGCTGGAGACCATCTATCATGCCAAAACAATACGTCATTACCATTTCCCAATCTGATAATCATTCGATCCTTAAGTATATTCCGTATTTGTTCATGTTTGTTTGTGGCCTTGACAATGGAGTACCAAGGTCCCTTAGCTCTACCAGTATCTGCGTCATTTTCCCCGGTGTGGAGGCCTGCCCGAGATTGGTATAGAGATTTAACCACCCTCTTCCACAGCGAATCACAGTTTGATGCAAACCCAATCCTCCATTTGGCTAGAAAGGCGAGGTTCTTATTCTGTATGTTGGCAAAACCGAGTCCTCCTTGGTCTCTTGGCCGGGTCATCTTGGACCAAGGCACAGTAATCAAACATGGGCTCCTCTTTTTGGCCCAAAAGAATTGTCTCTGCATCTTGATTAATTTCTTTCTAACCTTCACTGGGATCACAAAGAGGGATGCATAGTAGAGGGGGAGTGAGTCAAGAACAGATCGTATAAGGACTGCCCGTCCAGCTTTTGAGAGATAATTGGCCTTCCATGCAGATAGCTTCAATTCAACCTTCCGTAGTACAGGGTCCCATGTAGAGCTCTTCCTCATATTTGCCCCTAGAGGGCAGCCCAAGTACATGGCAGGCAATACCCCCATTTGACAGCCAAAAGACTTCCGCCACCATTTTCTCCTCTGCTTCAACATGTATTAATACAATAGGCCACCGACTTCTCCACATTTAGAGATAAACCGCTCATCCTCTGTGAAAGTCAACAGTATTCGATCTAATTGCACCAATTCTTGTCGATCCACCTCACAGAAACCATTACGTCATCAGCAAATTGTAAGTGGGTAATTCTCATTTGGTTTTCCTACCAACAAGCCTGAGAATAGACCTTGCCCTACCGCTCCCTGAATTATCCACTTAGTATCTCAACAACATAACAAAAGGGAGACAACGGATCACCTTGACGGAGGCCTCTCGATGAGAGAGTGGTTTCGTGGGGACCCCATTCACCAGGATCGAGACTTGTAGTCGTAACGCATTCTTTAACCCATTCCCTCCATCTCTGTCCAAAGCAAAATGATTCCAGCATGGCGTCAGAAATTCCCACGACACACTATCATAAGCCTTCTTCAAGTCTATTTTCATTAGCACTCCCTTTCTTTTCTTCTTTTTCAGCCAAGAAATCACTTCATTAGCAATTAAAGGACCTTCTAGTCTATGATATTCTACCCTTGACGAATCCCGACTGTGTCTCACTGATAAGTTTGGTAGAAGGGGGCTTAAGCGACTGCATAATATCTTTGCTATTACTTTGTACAAACTCCCACCATACTTATCGGCCGTATTCTTCAATTTGTATTGCCTCCAATCTTTTTGGGATTAGTGCTATCAGGTGGTATGACTCCCTTTTCGAGCTTCGAAGAGATGAAGAATTGTTGTACATCCCTTCCAAAATCTTTACCGATCACATGCCATATTTTCTTGATAAAGTTCATTTGTATCCATCAAAGCCCGGAGCCTTTTGCTATTACACTGTTGCACTGCTTTCTTAATTTCTCCTATCGTGGGAATTTCTTCTCTAGTCTCGCCTCATCATCAGTTAGTACGGGGTGCACAATGTTGGCGGTTTGGCGTCCGATAGCTGTTCCGCATGGTATAGCTGGGTATAGAATTGAATGATATGTTCTCGGATTTGCTGTGGGCTTGTCGACCACTCCTTCACTGGTTAGCAAACAAGAGATTAGTTTCCTGCGGTGGTTAAGTGTAGCTCTTCTGTGGAAATAACCTGTGCTATTATCAGCCTCCTTCACCCATTTGTCTCGTGATAGCTGTAGCCAATAAGTTTCCTGCACCCTTTCAGCTCTTTGAAGTTCTTCCAAGGCGAGTTGCCTTTCCGTTTCAAGCCCCTGGGAGTCTCCATATTTTTCGATTTGAGTTTCCACCCCTCTCAGTTTTTCTTTGCATTGAAGGATCCTTTGAGTGATTTCTCCAAATGTTTCTTTGTTCCACTTACGTAAGGGTCCTTTTAGTTTCCTCAATTTCCTCATCGTTGATTCATTGTTCATCTTGTCCCATTGCCCAGCGACAAAACTTGCAAATTCCGGATGTTGTAACCATGCATCGATTGACCGGAATGGCCTTGGTCCCCAATTAACACTTTCAGTCTTAAGATGATGAGTCTATGATCAGATATACTCCACTCACTGGAGCGTAGATTCACGTTCGTATATTGGGACAACCATTCAAGCCTAGCAAAGCAACGATCAATCTTACTCAATGATCCTCCTCCTCGCCGTGTGAAACTTGCGTCATGCAACGCCACTTCCACCAGCTGCATAGCATCTACCCACATCTGGAAGTCCTTCATCCCTTTTGAGTAGCAAGAGAGGTTTGTGGGCATTCTCTCGTTGGCTGTAGGATCTCATTGAAGTCACCAATGAATACCATCTCCGGATGCCAGTGTCCTTTGTAGATAGCTCATTAAACAGAATTTTTCTCTCCCGTACATTACATGGCGCATAGACTACAATGACTATGCTTCGGAATCCATCTTCTCTTGCTTTGAATTCAAGCTTCAACCATCTCTCCCCCTTTTCAATTCCCAGTACATTAATATCTTCCTCATCCCATAACAGCAAAATACCACCAGACCTTCCAATGCTAGGTACTTCCTCCCATGCAAGACTAGATTTTTTCTTGCCCCAGAAATTTACAACTTTTGAAGCAGCTGTTCCTGCCTGTTGAGTTTCAACTAACCCCAAAATATTTATTTTCAGCCTACGTACCTCTTCTCTGATCTTGCGCTGTTTCTGTTTTGAGCCCAACCCTCTTATATTTTGGACTCCTATCACCACCATGCTGCATCTTAGTTGTTCAGCTGGGACTGAATTCGTTTGGCAATGTTTTCCTTGGTTATAGTCGGGTTCGGCAATTGGCACCCAATCTGCCTCATAAATTGAACACAAGCTTCCGCTTCAGCTTCGCTGTTAGAGATCTTTCCTGTTTCGCTTCTTGCTTCGATATTTCCTTCTGTTTTGGAATTAGGAGAAGTATTTTGGAATAAATCAATGAACAGCCCTCTCCCTTTTGTCATTAGTTGAGTTTTGTACAGAGGCCTGCATCAGACCAGTTGTGGTGGGACTTCTGATCTCACTTTCTCGATCTGCATTATTTATATTTTCAATATGTCCTTCTTCAGTGGCTATTACCGGATTTCTGCTGTGCCCATCATCTGTCTGCGTGGTTTGCATGGGCTTCCATGATATATTTATGTTATCATTAGCCAATTGTGTTTCTTGATCAAATAATGTCTCGGGAATGATAATGTCCCCTTGGTCTTCTATATTCTCTTGGTAGTGTCTCGGCTGTGTATTTAATTCCCGGCCCATCATGATATCATCCACCCCCACGTGGTCCCCCTTATGATTATTCCTTCCTATTATTTCGACGTTGCAGTTTCTCGCCTGGCATTCAATATTCCCATTCCCACAACTTTCTGTGCTGCTTGTCGCACTACCCCCAAGTGCCTCTTGACTCTTTGGTTGATTCTCCTGACTAACCCCATCATTATTTTGTCTGTTATCATCGTTTTCTTTGTCGTTTTTAGGAACCTGTATGATGCTTCGACTACACTCACTGCCTTGTTCCTTCACGCTATTGTGGTTGACCTCAACAATGGTTACTGGAAATTCTTTTCCATCAACTTTAACCATTACTTTCATATTAATCAGTTGCAGTGTAGATGTCTCCACCTGTAATCGAATTTCTGCATTCTCAACGTATATGCTATCGTCGTCCTCTATCTGGATCACTTCACCCACGATCTGTGCAATTGTGCGCACGTTTGATTTGTTCCAAGCATGGATCGGGATTCCGCGTATGATAATTCTAGTTCTCCTGGTCTCGACTTGATCTTTGGGAATCCACCTTCTGATGTTCATCTCCTCGCATTCTTCAGCTCCTGATTGAGCCTTATCGATGATCTCTTCTGTTTCACGAACTGTGTTTAGCACCATAAGGAATTTAGTTCTCGAGAAGGCTAATAGTCCTGTCATATTAGGCCATCTTTGCTGTAAAAATTCCAAGGCATCCTTAGCAGACATTTCCTCCTTAAGTGTGATGACCACACATTTCTTTAGACAAGACACCATTCCTTTGTCTGCTTCGATGTTTAGAGACAACCGTGACATAGCATGACTCCTGCTTTCTTTCTTCATCCATGTCAATGTTTTTCTATACCGTGTTCCATTCTGTCGTGTTCGGAGTCTGCCATGTTCTTCTTTATATCCCTTGTACCCAGCATTTCTTTTTCTCTCACCCTGGTATTCCATTCTTGCCCATAGCCTTGTACCGTCTACCTTCCAGCCCTTAATTCCCTCAATCAATCGCCTAGCAGCATCCACGCTTACCACATCTACAAAAGCGCAGGCATATCTACTTTTTCTCCTTTCCTTTCTACTTATGTAGAGTCTTGACCAGTTTGAGAACTTGCCCACAATCTTTCCCAGTTGGTATTCCGTGACACTATGTGATATATTATCAATGAAGACTGTCGAGGCACTACTAACCTTTGTGTTTTCCTGTTGCCTGGTCCCTACGTCGGTGTCTCTGTATCTGTATCTCCCCGTGTCTGTGTAGTACGTTTGCTTCTGGGACTTCTTCTTATTGGTCTCATGGCTTGACTGCCACCAATCCTTCCACCGTGTTTTCCTTCTTGTCGTCCTATCTTTCCAAGGCCTCTGCCTTTCATATGGGTACTGATTCCTCCTTGCTCTCATATCTGTCCTCATCTTCTAATGGCGTTTATTGTAGTTCAGCAGGTGGTGGTGGTGATGGTTGGCTGAGCTTTTGGTGGTTGTCGGCCTGTTGTGGTGGTGGTTTTTGTGGTGGTTAGCCGGTTTTTGGTGGTAGTACGGTGGTTTCATGGTTTATGGTGGTGTATGAGATAAGTAATATTACCGTAGCGACAACTACGCACTCGTAAACTATAACGAGTGGCTGAAACCTAAATCCTTAAGGCTAACGACCATCGAGATAAATAAGAGGTCAATTAAGACTTAGACACGGGTTGGAATTATGGGTTGGTGTAGGATCAGGTGGCTAACTCAAACCAATCAAAGGTGTGAGTCTAAGGATTGGTTTGACTCAATCAGCCTTCGTAAATGAGAAGCCCTCTGTGATGTAGAGGCACTCAATCGAATTAACTAAACTGAGGGTGCGGAAGACTTTTGCGGTAATTGTAGCGAAACGATGAAAAGAGAGAAGGACTCTGTGGAACTCAGCAAGATACACAAATAAGCTATTTCATTTCCTGGTCAAATAAAATAACTTACAAATGCCCACTAAGTAGAAAGGATCTACTTAGCGGTTTTTCACTCACTCACCCAACACACTTTCTAATCAGAACAATGATAAGCGTAGTGAAACTAGGATCTTCCTAGGTAGAGTCTATCTAAAGACGCTAACTAACTTGGTACGTATTCCTCTCTCTTTCTGGCTTGCAAAGCGATTCTCTTTCTCTCTCTAAGCTCTGAAATAATCCTCAATGAAAGCACACTTGAAACTGACTATTACACATCTTATTTATACTCTAAGTACAACAGCAGGTCGAAGGAGTTAGTTCCGAAAATACCGGAACTAACTTAGTGGGCAACTTCCAACGGCTCTTAAGTGGTCTTCTTACTTGGGCCGCGATCTTCGGATGTTGAGGGAGAACTTCATGACCGTTGTGGCACTTAAGGTGTTCCGAGTTGACTCCTGATTTTCCGCAACAGCACGAGAGAGTCTATGAAGTCTTCTTTGTTGCGCGGACTCTATTGAAGAGGCTCACTCTTTGTGTCTGTCAAGTGATGATTGACTCTGTCGCGGTGAAAGGCTATCTCTGCAACACTCCGATGTCCCAACAGTTTCCCCCTTGTTGCTGATGATAGCAAACCTTCGTGAATCCCGATGGAGTCAATCCTGAAATAAAAACACAAGGACTAGGGGAACCGACCCTGTCAAAGTTCCCCCTTAATAGCAGTAGTAGCAACTGAGTTCAAAGACTCCATTTAGGTTCCCCCTTGATCGGAGAGGGACTCCAGGCAAGCAAACGATAAATAAGCAGTGTAATAGGCAGGATAGTATATAAGGCAGTTAAATCACTAGACCACGTGGTCCAGCAGCGCAAATTCAGAAGCAGTTTAAAACAGCAGAATAACCCGTACACCAGACGGGATTCACCGCTTCCCCCTTTTGCTTTCATCAGAGGGAAGCCCACAGTATCAAAAAGTCAGTCAAAGTATGCACACAAAAACCATTAAAAAGTGTTTAGAACTTAAAAACAGCCTAAGTTCTAACACTACACACACACGTCATTCTAAGGGTTTGGGGTTAAGGTGGATTGGATGTCAAGGAGTTGGTCTTGCAAGGCCGCCACTCGTCTCTATCCCGGCGAGTCGGTCCATCATCCGCTGGCCCTGAATCAGCTCGGCTGCGTGCGCAATAAGTGCTCCACTTTCTCCAGGAGGGGTAGGAGTGAAGCTTGAGGGACTGCCTCTTGAGAAGTGGATGTCCCCGCCGTCGTTGGAGTAGATTGGGGGCAGCAGCTTTGATTTGTCGATAGAAGTCAGCCGATTCAGATACCGCAGGTTGATGGTGTCTGCCTCCTCGATGGACTCTGGCGTCGAAGTCGCCAAGGGTACCTGAAAGAAGTTGAATATGCGAGGCAACCAGAACACGTACCCCAAGGAGTGTTTCGGGGTGTCGACCGACTGGGCTAGGTGATGGAGAATTATATGTGCCAGATTGATAGAGTGACGATTGATGATACAGTACATTATGGTGAGGTCCAAGCAGTTGACCATGAGATTTCCTTCCTTCCTTGGGACAATGTTTTTGATGACCAGAATGTGGAGGAGTTGGTGTAAAATGGAGAGATCGCCACGGGGTATGGGGGAGCCAATCTTTTTCTTGGAGGAGAAAAAGCGATAGATTTTATTTTGGGACCCCGGGATCTCAGGAAGAATTCCTTTCTCATAGAATGACAGGCCAGTAGCAGGGACGCCAAGAATTTGGGACAATTTTGCAAGATCGAAGAAGATTGGGGTGGAATTAACAACAGACTGTGCAGCACCGTTTCGGATGACAAGATTTTGAAAGAAGTCGACAGACTCTGTGGGATACCACTCCGTAATCTCACAGAAGAGGTGTTTCCACCCCTGAACTTCTAGCATAGTAACTAACTCCCCTAGGTTGGAAGATAGAGCCCAAGAAAAGTCGAGGAACTTACCCCTGACGATATTCCGTTCCGAGGCAGGGTCCCCGAGCATGTAACGTTGAGTGAATGGGTCGACCTTCACACTCCGTCGGTGCGGCTTCGGTGGTTTTTGATCTTTGGCGGAGGTAGCACCAGTAGAGGCATCGTGACTGGCCGTGGGCAGTTCTTGGACTGGAGACGATTCACCGGAACCAGAGGAGACAGGTTGTGCCTTGACAGAAGAACGAAGGATTCTTTTTGCTGTGGGTCGGGTAGAGGTTTGGCCTTTTCTCTTGCGGGTTTTGGGTGGAGGTTGTTGTGGTGGTGTTGCGGATTTAGCAGGTGATGCTTGTGGGGTTGGTGTAGGGGATTTGTTGGGTGATTTGTTGGTATGGGCTTGTGGTTGATCGGTAGGATGGTTTTCGGCAGGAGAGATGGTAGCTTGTGGTGTTGGAGATGGTGGCAGGGTTTGAATTGGGGTGACCTCCTCAATGTCGGTTTCAAGAATTTCTGTTCTTGCAGCGGATGGCGGTGTTTGATGAGTGGATGGGTCGCGGGTTTCAGGTGGTGGTGTGTGGAGGAGTGTGTGGGAGACGAAGTAGCGGTGGTTTTAGTGGGAGAGTGAGTGGTGGTGGTGGTGAGTGGAGATGGGTTAGGGTTTGCCATCGATTGGAGGTACGCCTGAAGGCGAATGGGGTCGGCGAAAATATCGGCTGGGATGTTGATTCCGTTGAAGGTGATGCCGGCCATTTGGAAATTTGAAGGATGCTTGGGTGTAAAGGGAGTGGAAGTGAGAGAGATGGAGTGGACGGGTGATAGATATAAAGGCTGGAAGTGCAGAGATGGCGTGTGTCAGGTGAGATAAATGCGGCGACGTCAGGGTAGGGCGAGATTAAGGGCGACGATTTAGGCGGGGTTGGGTTCGGATAGATGACGTGGATGGTAGAGCTAGAGTAATAGGCGTGCTAAGTAATAAAACACATTTCACCGATTCAAGTGCAAACAAAGACAGACTCTATGAGACATGAGGGAGTACCTGTTGAAGATTGCGGTAGGGGCAAGGAGATGCGACCGTCTAGGTAGACGGAGTCAATCCGATTGCTGATCGCAGTGCTTCGAATCTTGCTGTAGACAAGGGTTTAGTAAAAATATCTGCAAGTTGATCTTCTGTGGGCACAAAGTCAAGTTGGATAAGCTTTTTCTCGACACAGTCTTTCAAGAAGTGAAAGCGAATTTCGATGTGTTTGGTTCTTGAGTGTTGGACTGGGTTTTCTGATATTTTGATTGTGCTTTTGTTGTCACAAAAGATTGGGATCTGTTCTTGGGTGACATGATAGTCTTGAAGTTGTTGTTTCATCCAAAGGAGTTGGGAGCAACAGGCTGCAGCAGAAACATACTCTGCCTCTGCTGTAGAGAGTGCTACAGAATTCTGTTTTTTGGAGGACCATGAAACAAGGCAAAGACCCAAGAACTGTGCATTACCTGAAGTACTCTTTCGATCTTGGAGAGAACCAGCCCAATCAGAGTCACTATATCCAGATAAAGTAAAAGTAGGAGATCGTGGATACCATAGATAGAGTGTACTTGTACCTTTAAGATAGCGGAAGATACGCTTGACTGCTTTGAGGTGAGACTGTTTTGGTGCTGCTTGGAAGCGAGCACAAAGACAGACTGCGTGAAGAATGTCTGGGCGACTGGCAGTCAGGTACAAGAGGGACCCTATCATTCCTCTATATTCGGTGGCATTGACGCCGACTCCGTCATCATCAGGATGCAGTTTGGCAGATGTACAGCTTGGTGTGGACATACTCTTGGCATTTTTCAGGTTGTACTTATCAAGGAGTTCCTTGATGTACTTTTGTTGATGGATCTTGATCCCTTCCCTTTCCTGTTGAATTTGTAATCCTAAGAAGAACTTGAGCTCACCTAACTCATTCATGGAAAACTCTTGCTTCATAAGGTTAGCAAAATGGTCACAGAGGGTGTTACTTGTAGAACCATAAATGATATCATCAACATAGATCTGTACTAGAAGTAAGTCATGTGTGAGTGTAGAATGAAGAGCGTTTTATCTACGTTACCTCGAGAGAAACCATTTTGCAATAGATATGTAGACAGTCTTTCATACCAGGCACGTGGAGCCTGTTTCAGTCCGTAAAGGGCCTTACACAGTTTGTAGACGTAGTCGGGATGGACGGAGTCTGTGAACCCTGGTGGTTGCTCGACGTAGACTTCTCTATCAATGTAGCCGTGGAGGAAGGCTGTCTTAACATCCATTTGATATAATTGGAAACCTTTGAAAGCGCAAACGCAATTAGCATGCGAATTGCTTCAAGACGAGCTACGGGAGCGAAGGTTTCATCATAATCAATCCCTTCTTCTTGATTGTAGCCCTGAACGACCAATCGAGCTTTATTCCTGAAAACTTGTCCTGCATCATCAAGTTTATTACGAAAGACCCAACGTGTACCAATTGTTTGTTGATGCGTGGGGCGAGGAACTAACTCCCAGACAGCATGTCGCTGGAGAGAATTGAGTTCCTCCTGCATAGCAGTAACCCAATCACTATCAAGGAGTGCTTCTTTGACGTTTCTTGGTTCAGTGCTAGACAGAAAAGCACCAAAGGCACAGAGGTTTTGCATAGCTTGTAGGCGTGTTTGAACACCGGAGTTTGGGTCGTAATGATGTTTTCAGGAGGGTGAGCTGATTTTTGCTGGAACTGTCGACGTGAAGCAGGAGGGGGTGTGTCTTTATCAGAGGAGTCAAAGACAAGTTTTGTGGTATGGGTGTCTCCGGGTATGGTCAGAGTCAGTAGATTCTGATGTATTGTTTTTGTTTGCTGGAGAATCATGAGGAGTGATGGATTGGGACTCAGGGAGTCTTCCTATTGGTACAGTGATGAAGTGTGGATCGGTGAGAAAATCATCAGGGGCAAAGTCAAGTTGATCAGAAGATGAGCCAACGTTGTGGGACTCATCGAACTTGACATGTGGACTCTCTTCTAAACATTGAGTTCTCAGATTGATAACACGATAAGCTTTGCTTTTAGAAGAATAGCCAAGAAAGATACCTTCATCACTTTTAGGAGAGAACTTACCCAAGTTGTCCTTACCATTATTGTGGATAAAGCACTTACATCCGAAACGCCTGAGATGTATGAGACTTGGTTTACGTTGACGGAGTAGTTCATAGGGTGTCTTGTGAAGGAATGGATGAATCAACGCATGGTTTAACACATAGCATGCTGTGTTAACAGCTTCTGCCCAGTAAGATGGAGTGAGTTGACTGTCAATGAGCATGGTGCGAGCCATTTCTACCAAAGTTCTATTCTTGCGTTCAACTACTCGTTTTGTTCTGGAGTACGTGCGGATGATATTTGGTGATCAACTCCGTTGTCCCTGCAAAACTCATCAAACGACTTATTGCAAAATTCAGTACCCTGGTCGGTTCTCGGGGTTTTTAGAGTAAATGAAAATTTGTTGACAAGCATCTTATGGAGTTTGACGAACTCCGTAAAAGTTTCATCTTTAGTAGATAAGAAAATGACCCAGGTCCACCTGGAATAGTCATCGACTATGACCAGAATGTACCTCTTACCACTTCTGCCTTGTGTACGCGTGGGACCAACAAGATCCATGTTGCAGTTCTAGCGGAGACTAGTAGAAGAGTAGGCTTACTTTTGAAGGAGGACCGGGTGTGTTTACCTTTTACACATGCTTCACAGACAGAGTCTGTGTCAAAGGTTGTCGGGTAAACCAATCACCAAGTCCTTGCTTTTGAGTTTGTTCAACAGCCTATGATTTGCGTGACCAAGTCTGGAGTGCCACAGCAGTGAGTTTTTGGAATGCACGTTGAGACAGACTTGATCGTCTGGATTAATGGAGTTTAAGCACATTTTGTAGAGATTTCCTTCTCTACGTCCCACAGCTTTTAATGAACCTGTACGCTCATCATAAACTTTACAATCCGAAGAGGAGAAAAGTACCAAATTGAATCTATCACAAATTTGAGAAATACTTAGTAAACTGTGTTGGAGTCCAGTGACCAGATGGACTCCATCAATTTTAAATTTTGAGGGGTTACCTACGGATCCAACTCCCACGATTTCACCCTGGTTGTTGTTTCCAAAAGTAACCTTACCTCCTTGGTAGGATGAAAGCGAATTGAATTGATTTGGATCTCCAGTCATGTGACGAGAGCATCCACTATCCAAGTACCAGCTGTCGCCATTCGCCTTCACCTACAAAAGAACAGATCATTTGTTAGATTTGGGAACCCAGATGTACTTGGGTTCCTTTTTCGAGCCAGACTTTTTCAATTCTTCTCGTGCTTCAAGTATCAATCTAACGCGTTTGACATTAAAAGAGAGATCTCTATTCAATTTATCACATGCACTGTCTCGATGTCCAAGACTCCCGCAATAACCCAAATTTTGGTTGGTGGAAGATTGACGTATTTCTGTTGTCCTTTCCACCAGGAATCGAATTTTTCTTTTTCTTGATATCGTTTGGCTCTGTTGTCGGATTTGGACATATTCTTTGAAATGTCGAACTTACCTTTGTGCCACTTGGGTGTGGATTGAGTGGATCAAACTCCGGATTGTAGATTCACAATCTGTTGAGAGAGTTGTTCTACTTTAGAGCGAAGAGCATCTCGATCTTGGCTAATTTCTTTGATTTTGGAGTTGGCCCACTCAGGTAGTTCGGAGGAGGTGACTTGTTTGATAAACTTGACTGGCTTAAGGGAAAGAGCGTGTTCCTTTTCTTTCAGTTTTTGAGTGAGGTTTTTGATGGTGGTGTTCAGGGATATGTTTTTGGATTCAGAAGCATTAAGATCATTTTGAAGAGAACAACACTTATCAGTAAAGATGGTGAGGTCTTGTTTGAGAGAGTCGATCTAGGTGAGAGACTCTTTCTGGTCACCCTGTCTAAATTGAGTTTGTTCTAAGGTATCATGAAGTTCCTTTTGAAGGGAATCAACATGACACCTTGAATCTTGTAGATCTAACCTGAGAGAACAAGAGATGGTTTTGTGTTCCTCAGCTTCGTCTCTTAAGGCATACATAAGACTTTTCGAAATTTCGAGCTCCTCTGTTAACTCGGAAATTTTGCTGTTGAGACTTGCTTTGAGAGAGTTGGTCTCAGAGACAATTTTAGCAATTAAAGTCATAAATCCCATAGGAGAAATACGGTAAAGGTCTGTTTCAAGGTGAGAACGAGTTACCTCATTGTCTGGAATTATGGATTCCGTTGTGTCGTGTGCCATGAGGCATACCAGGCCGCTAGACTCTGTGTCTGGATCGTCGGAGTCTGAATCGCCCCATCCAACAGCTGCCATCAGCGATCTCCCTTGAGATTTTCCATACTGGCTCTTGAGTAAAGGACAGTCCTTCTTGAAGTGACCGGGTTTATTGCAGTTGAAACAAGTGGCAGAATTGAAAACTTGTTTAGAGGTGTTCGAGAACGACCGACTCTGTCGATTAGGTTGGTTACGCATGAATTTTCAGAAGTTCTTGACTATGAAGACAAAGTCCTCCATAGTCTCAGCCTCACTTTCCTCAACAATAATGTCCACCAGCTCAGCCTTAGCTTGTCTGATTTGAGTATCAGCAACATAGGCTCCTTCTTGAGTTAACTGAGTCGAATTAACCTGCAAGGCTTGGTCATTCAAAGTAGTAGTCTTACTTAGAAGAGGAAGAAGAAGTATTACCACACTTCTTTCGAACATTCTTCTTGTATTTATCTACGGATTGTAGATAGGAACCTAGGTCTTGACAGCTCCATTTGGATAAGTCCTTGCATGCTTTGGTGGAGATTACTGTCTCTGCCCATTCTTCTCTGAGACTGTCCAGCAATTTATGCAAGACACTCTCTCTATCTGGTAAGATGCTAACTTCCTGCATAGTAGTAGTTAGTAAGTAGAAACGATCAAGTACTTCTTCCAGTGACTCACCGGGTTTTTGTAGAAAATTTTCATAGTCCATTCGGAGTTCTTGAGCTTTGCATTTCTTGAGTTCAGTGACTCCTTCGTGGGTAGCTTGAAGGAGTGTCCATATCTCATTTGCGGACTTACAGTGATTGACTCCTTTGTTGGGATGGACAGGCAAGTGATATCCACGTGATGCTTGTCGATTCAGCTCGTACCTTTTGCGATCTGCAGCAGTCCATGTGATCGGTCTGGATTAACTGCAAGATCTCCTCCAGTGACTATCTCCCAAAGCTCAGAGTTGATGGACTCAATGTGTTGCTCGATCTCGTTTTTCCAATGGTCGTAGTTGGTGGAGGTGAGTCTGGGGTGCTCGAAGTGCATTTTGTTGTTTTGGTTGGCAAAGAGATCTGCCATTTCTTAGTTGATTGACCGTTAGCCTAAGCGAGGCTCTGATACCACGTGTAGGATCGGGTGGCTAACTTAAACCAATCAAAGGTGTGAGTCTAAGGATTGGTTTGACTCAATCAGCCTTCGTAAATGAGAAGCACTCTGTGATGTAGAGGCACTCAATCGAATTAACTAAACTGAGGGTGCGGAAGACTTTTGCGGTAATTGTAGCGAAACGATGAAAAGAGAGAAGGACTCTGTGGAACTCAGCAAGATACACAAATAAGCTATTTCATTTCCTGGTCAAATAAAATAACTTACAAATGCCCACTAAGTAGAAAGGATCTACTTAGCAGTTTTTCACTCACTCACCCAACACACTTTCTAATCAGAACAATGATAAGCGTAGTGAAACTAGGATCTTCCTAGGTAGAGTCTATCTAAAGGCGCTAACTAACTTGGTACGTATTCTCTCTCTCTTTCTGGCTTGCAAAGCGATTCTCTTTCTCTCTCTAAGCTCTGAAATAATCCTCAATGAAAGCACACTTGAAACTGACTATTACACATCTTATTTATACTCTAAGTACAACAGCAGGTCGAAGGAGTTAGTTCCGAAAATACCGGAACTAACTTAGTGGGCAACTTCCAACGGCTTTTAAGTGGTCTTCTTACTTGGGCCGCGATCTTCGGATGTTGAGGGAGAACTTCATGACCGTTGTGGCACTTAAGGTGTTCTGAGTTGACTCATGATTTTCCGCAACAGCACGAGAGAGTCTATGAAGTCTTCTTTGTTGCGCGGACTCTATTGAAGAGGCTCACTCTTTGTGTCTGTCAAGTGATGATTGACTCTGTCGCGGTGAAAGGCTATCTCTGCAACACTCCGATGTCCCAACAGTTGGACTAGGTTAGTTAAGTAAATACGAAATACGTATGCACGTACTGATATTAGAACAATGTGTATACCAGAGATACGAGTGTGTAGACACGAGCACTGTGAGCGTTAGAGCCTACGCGGGGGTTATCACGCGGGCGACAATGGTGCAAGGTATGTTGGATTCTATGGTCTGAACCCTGATGGATTCTTTGAGTTTAGACATCTGTGTGCTAATTGCTTAAGATGATATGGATGAATATGCATGTGTTTATGATATGTTACCTGCTCGACTATCTAGCGTCTTATTATTTGTGCGCGAATGCCTTTGGCTATGGATATCGATGATCATTTAATGACGATACGAGTGAGGTTGGTAACGTGATGAGTACGACACTGTTAAAAATACTCAGAATATCTAAGACTTAAAACTTAGGAAGAAAGGTTCGGTATTACCAACCTTAGAGCATTGACACAGAACATGAATATAACCTAGACCTCTCCTAGGTATGTGTAAGACCCAATGGGGCATCGAATAAATAAAAAGTATTCTCCAATGAACTTACAACTAATAATGATGAGTCGGTTAAAACACTTAACTATGGAGAAATGGTGGTTGATGAGGTGGTGTGATATATATACGGAGAAATCCTGGTCTATATTCGTTCCAGCAGGTTGCGCAGTGTGATCACCAGAGGGGAGTCCAGGCATGGAGACCCTCGTTGAGGAATCTGATGATCATCTTAGATCGTTGGCGTTGGGTACTAACGTAGGTACACGGCTTCGGGCCACACGGACGTTTCTCACGAGACGTCGGGGAAGCCAAATGATCTCAAATCATTGGCAATAGGACTACTATCCAATAATAACTAAAACTTGGTGAGGTGTTAATGGGGAATTGTCCATCTAACGTGACACCCAATGGATGATGAGAGAGTTGGTGGGAGCGGGGCTCCAGACGATTGAATAGCGAACTTGTGATTACGATTTCGATCTGGCGACTATTATGCATGGTTATTAATATGTTGTTTGTGGTGATTACTTGGTGAACTGTTGTGTGTTTACATTCTGCTTTTATAGTCTTTTATATATACTTGTAAACTGGAACAGCATGAAAATTGAATAGCATGCTAATCAAGACGGCTAATTAACTCATGTGGCCTAAAGACAATTAGGATCATATAGTTCAACATACTCAGCCTCATGCTGAGCCTTTTGGCAACCACATTTTTGCAAGTATACTATGATTGACGCCGGAGTGCGGGATTGGGTAAGGCTTTAAATTTGACTAGACAATATGTGTAGGAGGAATCATGGATTATGTCATTGTAATAGATACGTCAAGTGATGATCGATGTATAATTGAATCTTGATAGCTGCTCACTAGTTCTTAGAGTTATGTGGATTTATCATGAGTTGTGTTAACCTCGTCATCACTGCGGATGGATGGTCAAGCAGATGGATGGATGGTTGTGACACCCGCATAGTTAGTGAGAGTGTTCCGCTGCGAATGTTGCGATTAATGTATTTTTAATTACTTTTACGAAGCGATTACGGTGAGAGTTAGGATTAATAGTCGGGGGTGTTACAAAAAGTGGTATCAGAGCGGAGTACCGCTCTGATGACGAGAAATTAGGGTAAGAACTGTGAGCATAGGATTTGGGAAACATGGGAAACGTGGTGAGGATCCGTAACTAGAAAAATTCCTAAAAAAGGCGAAATATACTTTAGTGTTGGCTTGTAGAGGCACTGTGAATGTAGAATGGTTGTGAATACACAAATCACAAACTCCTTATATGTACTTATCGATTACCCTTGAAGTACGATCTAAAAGACGAAAAATATACGTGTAATTACACGATTAGGTAAACCACCGTCGCTATGTATACGAACAAGTAGAGATGAAGGGTACGAAGTCATGAGAGGACTGTCGTTCCCACTATACCAATCTTCTATGGCCATAACTATGACTCGTAAATCACTTACAACAGGCATTCTTGAACGCCTATCCCCACCCTCCTCATCCCGGGAAACTAATGGAAAATGAAGAACAGAGGAAGATTAAAGGTTCCTCCAATCAGGAAGACCTGACCTGGCCGCAATGAAGAATTACACCGACAACGCGGAACCAGAACTTAAATGCAAAATACTAAGGACTAAATAAACCCGACAGTGGTCAATTATTTAAAAAGGACTACTCGAACTCAGTAGCAATTTAAAGGAACCCTACTCAGTGAGGGAACACCATACCAACTGCAATAAAAAGGAGCCAGCAAAATTAGTGAATGTGCGATGATGGAAGCGTATCTATACCGCAGCAGACAAGCACTATATGATAATTCAACCTGCATGGCGCACTTGCTACAACAAGTGCTGCCATAATAAACTGATTCGGGAAGACGATGATAACCTACAACGGTGGACAACTACGAGAGCATATGAACCGAACCCTCTAAGACTACAATAAGTTAATACCTAAAGAGGAGGAAAGGTCACATAACCCTGACAATGCGAGACCGACGAATACATGAACATAGGCGAAAGGAAGCCTAATGAGAACCTCCTCTGAAGGAGCAAAAACCTAAATTTTTGGGATACCCGGGCACTAAGCCTAACACTCAATGCGGGACAAGTAATCCTACAACTTTATATTGACTTCATAAAAAGAATAAACAAACGTATTACACTCACCTAAACCGTAATATACACGATGCATAAGCATGCTAGATTGGCTTACCTTGGAAAAATCCTCCACATTTCCAAAACCTTTTCACATCTTCAAACATTTTTTTAAGTACCTTTTACTCATTTTTTCAACACATACCAATTAAGCCTCCAAACGAAAGACAGGAGTATACGGGCAAGGTGCACCGAGTCATTAGACCGGGCACGACCCTACTCGAAAAAGCCTAACCAATGATGAGTAAACTACCATCACGAAAGAAATTAAAACACAAAATAAAGACCAAAGAGGATCGACTACCAAACGTCAGAGGGGATCTAAAACTGAGTTACACATAGTGTACTTAGGCGAGTAATGGACGCATAAATCAGAAAACCCCAAGACACGAAAAAGGAGATGGGACGGGCACTTAGAGTGCTAACCCAATCTCAATCCATGGGGAGACTCACAACCCTTATAACTCGATAGTTTGAGCTGAGTACGATGTCAAGTAACACCAATTATTACATATTATAGATGACACATCCATCGACCATAAACACGTGACAAACACCCGAATCAATCCCAAAGATCATAGATAACATCACCATGTAAAAACTCTGAATTCCTAGATTATGTTGAGGAGAGAACGAATATAGCTAACAAGACGTTCTGAAGCTTAGAGAAGGACCGAACTATGAAAACAGTTGAAGCAAGCATACTACATGGTAGGCGGGTTCAACTAAATACCGCACTATGGGCATTACTAAATGCTACCCATGTACATTATGGAGGTGGTAAACCTAGAAATTTACTAGTACGAAAGCAATTCAGTAGGGCTACGTGTTGGGAAGATATAGCCATATACTCTTATCCAAATAACAAACCGATACTCGACTTATTATGAGGCACATGCCCTACTCCTTTCACATGAACAAGTACGAGCGTATGTCTAATTCGACGGCTCAAGTACGTGAATAGGAGTAATAGGGATGTATAAATTCGAATAGAATTAAACCCCAATATAATATAAACTATAATACAAGTAATGTAGTATATGACTTGGTGTGAAACCGATGTGGGATCAAGTAAGAGAATTAGTTTCCCGATAAACTAATCGGTTATAACCAATGGGACCTAGTTCCACAAATAGTGAGATGGGTTGTTTGTGAGTGAACGATATGACCATGGGTGGTTAGATAGTAAGGAGATTAGCTTTAGAAGGAGTATTCAGTACGTAATGAAAGTCTTGATAAGATAAATTTTGGAATAGGAAAAAGTTAAGGTTGTTTGATATTTGACGAGGGAGGTCGAACTTGACCCTGGTCAGGTCAAGGGAAAACCAAACACAAATTGGAGTGAAGGGATAATTCAACACCGACGCTGACCACGTCGGGGTTGGAAAGTTCCTGAAACTCCCTACAAGTGGTCACGATAAACAATTGAACAGGTGTCTATTTTTAGTTCTAATATAGAGATAAAGTATAAAGGTATAAATAGGTGTAAGGTGTGTATTGTGTAAATTGATAGGAAGATTATCTAGGGTATCCTATAAAGGATAAATGGTTAGAACGACTCCACAAATATTGGGAATATAGTCGGTTATATGAGAATGCTTGGGATAACTGTAACATGGTGCATGTTAATCAATTGATTACCAATTGAGTAATACACCCCTATAAATACAATTGAAGGTATCCTCAACTAATTTTCTAAACTATAACTACACCGCTATCTGTAAGGAAAGAGCAGTGCCCAAATCTTTATAATAAACCTCTGATGAGTGTGTGAAATGAGAACCTACCTATAAACTCTGTAGAGCTAGGAGAATAGGAATCTTATATCAACACTAAGGTAAGCTATCTCCAAAACCACAAGAGCAAATTTCTTCGTGAGGAGCCAAGAACCTTGAATACAATACGACCAGCGTCGTAACTCCATAGCGGAGTGGTTAATGCACAGTGAAGACAATGAAACCTCTTAAGGTCGTGAACGCTAATGACATAGACATGCAAACTCATTAAAAGGGCGACTAACATGTGAAAACCTCATAGGGATCAAGCAAATTCTTGACGTCCAGAGGAACCTACCAAATAATGTGAACATAAGCACATCACTACGCAATAAAGGGAGGCAGAGCTAGTATACTAGCGGACGCCTTAAGCGAGAAACAAATGTTGTGATAACTAATAACCGTCGAACTGACTAGGATATGGTACGCATAGAAGCGACCATCACGAACAGCCATTAGAAAGAAATACGTGGGTGGAAATAGTCGAGTAAACCTCGCATAGAAGGAAGAGAAATGAAGGCTGAAGCGGTAGAACTCTAATATAAGCACAACAAATGGATTCCCTTGGAGAAAGTAGGATGAACCATATGAACGTTGTTGATAGCCCGACACACGAGAAGATATAACATACATCAACAATGAGTAGCAAAGAAGTACAACAAATACATTACTCCGGAACAATACCACCTGGAAACACGGATGACAAGCATTACCTCCATGGACATAAAGGCTAGTACGTCTCAGTACTACAGACAGAGACAAGTGCAAAGAGCACTAAGTACCAGCAATAGCAATGTCATATTGCACCTCAAACCGAAGATCAGTGAGAAAAGATTTGCGCAGTTACGCTAATAACCCAACCACAGAATATACGACTAAGATCTAATCGTGCTCGCATACAATCGATGTTACCGCACCGATTATGATACCTTCATTTCCAATTTAAGAAAAGACCGTGGGCAACACGGTCATATTGGAATGAGGCCAACAATAACTTGCTACTAATAAACAGTCTACAACATGTCAACAACAATGAAAAAGGGGCAAACTGAGCCCTATGTTCACGGGTCTGCACCTCATTACGGAGCGAGTGGGCCCAATAGAATGAATTCGGGAGAGAGCATAAAGAAGTGCGTGCCTCAATCTTTATATGTTTTAGAGCCTGCGGGACTAGAATCATACCCGTCTCTCGGATATGAGGAGAATCCACTCCAAAGGCGGACGACGCCACATGAGAGTTGGAGAACTCTACGAGAGCCAAGTATCCAGCGCTCCTTGTTGAACGGCTGTTGTATACTTGTGGGGTACGGGGCGTAACCCTTTTTAAGGGGGGTAGAGCCTCTTGGCATGCACTTGTGTGCACTAGGCTTTGATTGTTTGGTTGTGTGGTTTTGTTGTACATATGCGAGACATACTTGGTATTCTTGGCATGTGCAGTGATGTTTGTGTATGTTATACATTGGATGGATACGTCCTTAGTGGCGTTTGTGATTTACATATTATTATGTTTGGTAAAGAATGGAATTAATAG